>JACEEZ010014346.1:7500-14671 GCA_016584305.1 Chionoecetes opilio
TTCCCTTTTTGGGGGGGGGGGGGGGGTTTTTTTTTTTTGGGGGGGGGGGTTTTTTTTTAAAAGGGGGGGGGCCCCCAAAAAAAAAAAGGGGGGTTTGGAGGGAAAAAAAGGGGGTTTGGGGGGGGGGAAAAAAACCCCCCGGGGGGGTTTTTTTGGGGGTTTGAGGGGGGGGGGGAAAACCCAAAAAAATTGTTTTTTTGGGGGAAAAGGGGGGGAAAAAAAAACCGGGGTTTGGGGTTCGGGAAAAAATTTTCCCCCTTAAGGGGTTTTTGGGGGGGTTTTCCCCTTTTTGGGTTTTTTTGGGGCCCCTTTGGGGGGTTTTCCCAAAAAAAAAAGGGGGGGGGGAAAAAAAATTTTCCCCTTTTTTTAAAAAGGGGAAAAGTTTTCCCCTTTTTCCGGGGGGGGGGTTTTTTTTGCCCCCTTTTTCCCGGTTTAAAACCTTTTTTTTTTTAAAAAACTTTTTTCCCTAAAAAATTTTGGGGGGGGGGAAAAAAAGGGGGGGGGGGGGTTTTTTTTTTGGGGGGGGTTTTTTTAAAAAAAAAAAAAAAGGGGGGGGGAATTGGGGCCCCCCTTTTAATTCCAAAAAAAAAGGGGGGGGGGGGGTTTGGGGAAAAGGGGGGAAAAAGGGGGCCCCAAAAAAATTTGTAACCCCCAAAAAAGGGGGAAAAAATTTTTTTTTTTCCCAGCGTGTCGAGGCTAGGTGGGCCTAAGTGGTTGCCGGGTAAAAGTGTCGGCCCTTTTCAAAGGAAAAGGCATGTTTGGGGAAAAGCTGGAAGGGCGGTAGACTAAATTTGGAGGCATTTTGGGTTTACATAAAACTCAGGACTATGAATCTTCCAGGACCTACAAAGCCCCGCAATGGTTTTCCGAGCAGCGGTCCCCGAAAGCGTCGGGGGGACACGACAAAAAAAAGAGGGGCGGGGTTTAAAATTTTTCCCAGGTCCCCCCTAAAAGGGAAACAACGACCCAAAATTTAACCACGACGTTATTTACTGCCTTTCCCTAAAACCAAAACCAGCGAAGTGCTTACCAGAAAAAGAGCACAAAGGGCCCAAAAATCATTTAAAAAAAACGGGGAGCCAACTAAACAATCGCCCCCTAGCAGCCGGTTTTGAAGGGGGTAAATCGCCCACGGGGGACGTCCCCGACGCCCCCTAAAAGGGTTCACGAGGATGTCCCCGGAAGCCAAAAATAATATGGATATTGATTTTAGGATATTTGAATGCAGTTTATCAATTTATACCTTTAAAATTTTAAGAAGTAACTTTTGTTTGTTTGTTTTTTTGTTAATTTAAGGGATGTTGTTTTTTAAATTTCGTGGAGGAAGTAGTAAAAAAAAGTTTGGGGTTTTAGTATTTTTTTGAAATTTTCTGTTTGGGGATTATACGAAATTACGAGTTAGGGAATCAGCTTTTGAGGAGAAATTTTTAGCCCCAGCCGCCCCCACTATGTACCCCGGCCTCCCAAATACGCATGGACTTTCCCCTTTTTTGGGGGTTCCCCTGAAAACCCCGAGTTAAAAAAACGGCCCCCCGCCCGGGGCCCCCCATTTCCCCAATTTTTCTCCCCACGTTGGGTTTGCTGTTGTTTGGCTGGTTTTTTGGTTTTTTGTAAATGGGAGTCCCCATATTTCCTTACTGGTTTTTTTCCCTGTATCGGTTTCGGCGCGTCTTTTGGGCAAGGGGGTAGATTTCCTTTATTTTAAAATTTTGTTCCCGTGGGTTTATAAATAATGTGTAAATTTCGGTTTTATTTTTGGTCATAAAAATTTTTCTTGTTTTACTCTTTGAAGACTTTTTGATCTTCCCCAAAAACAGTCAAAAAAAATTATCTAGTTTTGGGCAATCTAGTTTCCCAAATTTTTTTAAGTTTATATTTTTTCCTTTTTTTAAATTTTTATAATGTTTTGTCACGGCCCATTTCTTTTATTTTCGTTTGGGTAATTTTAGGTTTTGGCTGGTATGTAGGGGGTAGGGGAAAAAACTTTTAGGCTATCTCTTTCTTTGGGGTTTTTTGCTTGTGTTTCCCGGGACGCGCGTCCTTTGACCTAGAAATTTAAAAATTTCTCATTTTTGTGATAATGTATACGGTTTTTTTCAAGGGCCAATGATGTCATTTTTTTGCGTACTTTGTCCAGGGGTGGTAACGTGGTTAACTTAGTTATGTTTCAGCATATTTCAGTCTACGTCTTGCTTGTGCTTGAGTAGTTCTTTAGTAGGTAATTCTGGATCAGGTTAATGTTATCTTTGGTGTAGTATTTTTCCATGTTTATATTTTTAAGTGATTCATTTTCATGTTAGTAATTTTTTTTGGTCGTAGGTTGATTGCAATAAATTTTTGGTGTTGCCCTTCAGCTTCAGTTTTACCCCTTTACGGCCCCTTATATATCTCCTATGTTATGTTCACATCTTTATATCCCTATAATACGTTGAGGCCACGTATTCTTTCAACGGAGGGGTAATGTACTGTACTGTAGGTGTACTCTCTCCAATTACTCTCTCCATTACTCTCTCCAATTACTGTCTTAGCAGCTTCTTTTGATCTCACCGACTAGGCAGCTGTGTCAGGAGGAATTTTCCTTGTATCCCGCCCCTAGACCAGGTGTCAGGTGTCTCTCTACTGTTAATAGGATATATGGAAACACTCATGTATTACTCCGCGCTCCTTGACCTGTATATAAATAGGGTTGACAGCGTCTGCCGGGGAGCCCAGACCGAGATCAGACCACAACACAGCTCACTCATAGGTCACGCATAGGGCTTCGTCTCGTCGGGCGGCCACGTTTAGTGGAGCGGTCGAGGCCAAAAAAGGGCCTTATTTAAGGAGTTACCCCTCCACACTTTAGAACAAGGCAAATGAGGTATTGTTGGATTCGTTAGGATGTCTACTTTATGAATAATGATGTTTTACAGTCAGATTCTAATTAAAACATGGCCTTTTAAAACCCATTTAACCCATTCAACCCATAACAAATTGAGAATTTTTGAATATCTTAAAAATTGTTATTTTGGCACTTACAAAGATTACTTACACTATTAGAGTCTGCTTTATGAAAAATGATGTTATACAGTCAGATTCTAATTAAACATGGCCATTTAACCCATTTAACCCATAAAAAATTGAGAATGCTGGAATATCTTAAAAATTGTTATTTTTGGGCATTTACAAAGATTACTTACAGTATTTACACCATCATGTCCGTATCATCTCCGACTTCATCTCCATTTGCCACCTCACTTATCTCCGGCCGATTCGCACATTCTCCACCACAGGAACAAATGTCAATGCACTCAAGTCCAGCAATGACACACTGGCATTTTTGTCCGCGACAACCTTTGTCAGTGCAGTACAAATGAGTTAGGTCTCTAACCTCTGCTGGTGCCGATTCATTCTTGTACATTGTTGGACGCAGTTCATCCTTTGCATTCACATGCCAACCATGGCCAACTGGGTTCATGTTCTCAGGTTTTGCGATGTGACTCTGACACCAAACTGCTACTTGGTATTTGGCCCGCAATACATGTTGTTCGAAGGCATCATCTGTTGGTGGCAGTAAGGATGCGGGCTTATCAGTTGTGGTGGCGAGTACGAAACGAAGCTCATTCAGTGAACTGAGATTTTTTGTTTTTTTTACCATGCACGAGAAGGACAAATCGCCTTGCGGTATCTAGGAAAGTAGGCACATCCAGGAATGCTTCCAGGCCCTGTAAGGCATTTGAATTTTTGGCGAGAGCTGAATATGCCGTTCGCTTTCCAAGTCTGTTATAGAGCACTTGTCGTGTCGCATCCTGACCGAGCATGCACGGCTGGTAATGACTTGCATGCTGCTTTGCCGAGTTTGGTACTGATATGGTGAGCAGGTATGAATCGTTCCTTTGAGACGAATTTCCCTGAGTGCCCAGCATGCATATATACTTCATCGGCTATTTGCTCCCCTGCTCCAGTAATACACCAACAAGACGAGGACATCCGTGTCGTCACACCGAATGATTATCCTTGGATGGTCCTGTCGATAACATGATTGCATGCAATACCAGACGAGTGTCCGCCTCCTCTTGTGTGCTGTACAACCCTCAAGACTGGACACACCCACTTCATTCAGAACTTTGACCACTTCTCCATCTTCAAATCCACCTGCCAGTACTACCGATTTATCTGCAGGCTGGAGATCTTGTCCATTGTCGCAGATGTACTGACAGATGAATGAAGCTAAACTAGCCTTGTTGGTACTGGTTTTGAGGAAGTTCCTGTAGTTCGGGACGTCCCTGTTCCCTTGTATCTGGTAGTTGAATCCGGAATCCATCATTCCTCGTCTTTTGTCGTTCAGTCGACTTAATTGACTGTTCTCTGTCGTACCGGTCAAAGACCAAAGTCACAACGTCAATGGAAGGATCCATGGCACTGTTCTTCAGAAGACGCACAATTCGGTCCAGAACCACCTTTCCAAAATCATTGAAAGTCTTGAAATGATTCTCGTTCAGGGCCTGACACATTGCCAGCCATCAATGAGGTATGCAGCAAACTGCGATGACGTCGGGGAATTCTGACTAGGAAGGACAAGAATTTCATCCGTATTTGCTTCCAGCTTTTTGGCAAGATCTGCTTTGTTGGTCTTCCTCATCGAACCATCGTCGTGGAACATTGAAGGCGGAACAGCTGCCAATTCGTAGGAGAGGACCTTGCGCATATCCACATCACGGTTCTTTGACACTGCAAGCAGTCTTCTGAAGAGTACCTCCGTATCGATCATTATCTTCCCTTCCTTATCACTGGAAAGACACTTCCTCATAGCAGAAAACGTTTTGACTACTGACTTGGGGATTGGATCCCAGAAATTCCTCTTCTTTTCGTCCCCAAGCCTTTCTTTCGTGAACTGATTGAACATTTCCCGACCCTTTTGTGGCACTCCTGCATCGACTCTTCGACTTCTTCTGATGCCACTTGACCACTAGTTATATTAACTAGGGAGGTTGCCACACTTTCCAGGTCAATGGATCTTGGCATTGTTCCTTGATGTATTCCTTGATGACTTTAACATCATTCTGGTCCTTGGTCACTCGAGCATGTCCAAGTTCTTCATGTGTATTCTTGGACTTGGTAGGTGTACACATTTCTTTGAATCGTTCTGCGTATTCCCCGGTTATGTGGCGGGTCAGCAGCCAGCGAACTAAGGCACCTTTCCTCAGTGTGTAACCGATGACACCACCTTGACTTTTAGCCTCGCGATTGATACTCTGTTCGAGAGCCTGATCCGTATGAACGCAGTTGAAAGTCCTTTCTGAGCGTTTCACAACGAAACCACCTTTCGATATGTGCTGAAACATTTGTGGAGCTGACACCTCCAAGTGACGCATTTCCGCAACATAGACTGGGGTGTATCGTGCATAGTTGCTGCGGCCTGCCAGGAAGAAGTACGGTATGACTTCAAGGACGGCGGTAAGGTGCATTTCAAAATCAGCCTCACGGTCTGCCCGAAGTAACTTCAAGAGGGTGTCACCAGCATCCAGAAAGGTAATCCAGTAACGGAATGTTGCTGATTGTTCTCTTCCTGTGTCTTTGAACTTCTTCATTGTACTGAGAAGAGAGGATGACAAGCGCATTTCAATCTCCTAACACACAGCAGTGCAGGCTTCCGGGGATTGCATATTGAAGGTATTCTCTAGATCTGCAATTAAGTGCGTGGTCTCATCATCCAACCAGGGCAACTTGTTTTTCATTGCAAAGATTTCGGCAGCTGATAGAAACAAGTGGAACAGTGCTTCGTGTACCAGTCTGATTCCTCTTAGACCTCTGGCATACTGCTTCCCTTGCAACATCAAACTCACGGACGCATGAGCATACACTTCAGGTACTGTCAGCATGTTGTGGAGACCACCATCACTAAACAGCTTCTCTATACTGGCTATGAAAGCCATAGTGAGATGCATCCCACCAAGCCTCATCGTCACTCGACCAGCCAAGGGATCTGGCTCAGTCCAGAGAATCTGTTCAGCCTTGCTATATATTGCCAGGTCAGCAGTGACCAGAACATGTTCTTGTCCCACTGCATTTGCAATTTCAACCAATTTCAGCAAAGTCGTGTAGATCGTAGAGAAGTCAGAGGGTGGCGCATTAATGAATGGGAGATACCATATTCGAGTCAGTGGAATTTCCCTCTTGCTAACTAGATAATTGAATCCACCCCAAGCCGGAATACGTGAGGTTTCAGGGGGACTTGCACGGGCCATTTCGCAAATCAAGTCTTTTAGTATCACATCACTAGCAGACTTATCCAGTTCTTTGACTTCCCATTTCACACATGGTTCTGGTTTAGTATGGGGTTTGTTGTAGTGTTTGATATCCTCCTCATCACAGCTCTGTGCATCTAGGGTTTTTAGGTTTGATCTTGGAATGCAAGGTGTTTCTTCTGGCCTAGGAGACCTTTGATACAACACCACAGCCATTGAATGTGTAGTGTTCTCAAACACTGACTTGTTTGCAATGGATGCAAAATATCATCGCTCTTGCTATTCGCATTACATCTCTCTTACCAATATTAAAGCTGGTAGTGCTAGGGCTAAGGTTGATAAATCTGACAATGCGTGTGCCTTCAAAAGTTTGTGTAAGGAGATTGAAGAGACTGTCCTGTCCAAAACCATCTCTATCACAACCTTGTCTGTCCTGAATGAACGATTGGTCGCTATATCAGCAGAGGTCAACTCTAAAAACAACGAGTCTTGTACTACATGGAGATTGAAGGAGAAATTACAGAAGCATTTCGGAGACAGGATTTCATTCATCGTCCAGCCTAGGAAGTCTGATCTTGTATGCTCAGGGGATATCACAGTTGCCGAGGCCTTGAAACACGTTGTGAGGCTACAAGTGCATGTAAATGAAATTGGTGAATGTGAACTCGAATCCTCTGATGATGTCAATTCAGAAGAGGACGCTGTTGTCTTGCATAAGGCAGCTGGTATCATCAGGAAATGTATCGGTGACATTACATTTCAATCTGATCGTTATGAATCTAGTGGGAATATGGAGACAAAAAGTGCAAGGACTTTGTTCCAATCCTTGTATGATTTCGTTTCATGGTTTTACTTCAAAAAAGACTTGACAGAAAAGAATCTAACGGCTATGACACCTGAGAAAAATTTTAAACGGAAGCTCACCTAATCTCGAATTTTTCCCA
>JACEEZ010014348.1:2500-10947 GCA_016584305.1 Chionoecetes opilio
AAAAAAAAAATATGTAAATAAAGGGGATGAAAAAATTTTTATAAAGAATTATAAAATTTAACTGTGGTGTAGGTATATGGAATAAAAACCCCACACACACACAAAACCCCAACACACACACACACAAACACACACACACACCACACAACAACACACACACCCCACACACAACACCCCCACCACAAAATTAATAAAAACCAAAAAAATCACTTCATAATTAAGGAAAAAAAAAAAATGTAAAAAAAAAATTGAAAAAAATGAAATCCTAGTTTGATAAATCTACCCCCCCCCTCTCTCTCTCCTCTCTCTCTCCTCTTTCTTCTCTCTCTCTCTCTCTCCTCTCCCCTCTCTCTCCTCTCTCTCTCTCTCTGCCCCTTTCCCCTTTTAAACCTTTTCCCCGGGCCCAAGGGGAATGCAAAAAACAAAACCTTCTGGGGTCACAAAAAAAAAAAAAAGGGTTGGGGTTTGGGAAAATCAATTTTTGTGAGAGCGACCCCCTTTATAAGGAATCCAGTTAGGGTAAAGGGAATTAAGGAGATTTAAAGGGCGATAAGGAGAGAGAGAGAGAGAGAGAGAGAGAGAGGAGAGAGAGAGAGAGAGAGAGAGAGGAGAGAAGAGAGAGAGAGAGAGAGAAGTGGAAGGAAAAAGGGAAAAAAGGAGGGAAAGGAAGGAGAGGGTTGTGTGTGTGAGGAGGAAAAAGAGAGAGAAAAGAGAGAGAGAGAGAGAGAGAGGAGAGAGAGAGAGAGAGAGAGAGAGAGGAAGAGAGAGAGAGAGGGAGAGGGGAGGAGAGAGAGAGTGAGAGAGAGATAAAAGAGAGAGGAGAGAGAGAGGGAGAGAGAGGAGAGAGAGGAGAGAGAGAGAGAGAGAGGAGAGAGAGAGAGAGAGGAGAGAGAGGAAGAGAGAGAGAGAGAGAGAGAAAGGATGGACTGTGGGGAAAGTCTTGACATGTCTCGCACGTTTTTAAGTTTTTTTTTAAAGGGAACTTTTTCCGTAATAACCCAAAAAAATATGATAGTTACGAAATACATGTAGACATGAATAAACATAGAATAGCTAAAGGCCTTTTTTTCTATAAGTAAAAGGCAGCCACTTATATTTAACAACTTTTTTCCCTATATTTACGAAACTGTAATTCCTCTGTTCACCGGACCATTTAACAACCATTTAACTAGCACACCTACCATTAAAGCGACCTTACGACCACTCACACAGGTATTAGGGCACCTGGGACCATTTTATAGCCTACCACACACCTTCCTGGCTACCATCCCTGTGTGGTCCGATGGAAGTAATTCTGGCTTCCTTTCTTTGTGAAGTAAGAATTATATCACCTATTTGAGATTTTGTGGTATTGAGAAAGGGTTTGTGGTGTGTGTTGTGTGTGGTGTGGGGTGTTTGTGTGTGTGTGGGGTGTGTGTGTTTGTGTGTGGTGTGTGGTTTGTGGTTGTGTGTGGTGTTGTGTGTGGTGGTTGGGGTGGCCAGATGTTCCCTGTGATGGGAGAAAGGATAAAGAGAGAGAGAGAGAGAGAGAGAGAGGAGAGAGAGAGGAGAGAGAGAGATGAGAGAGAGAGAGGAGGAGAGAGAGAGAGAGAATGTTGCTAAAATATATTACTGAAGACGAAAAACAGAGAGAGGATAATGACACCAAAACACACACACACACAAAACACACACCCCACACACACCCCACACACACACACACACACAACACACACACAACACAACACACACACACACAACACATTTATAAAATAACTCTACCTTTCTCTTACTATCTTCTTTTATAGGTATTTTTCTATTCTTTTTTACTTATTATTATATTATTATTATTTTTTTTTTATTATTTATATTATTATTATTATATTATTATTATTATTATTATATTTTTTTATTATTATTATTTATTTATATATTATTATTATTATTATTAAATTTTTATTATTATTATTTTTTATTATTATTATTATTATTATTTTTATTATTCTTTATTATTATTATTTTTTTCTTCTTTACGATAGCGAGATTTTTGTTATTTTTTATGCCCTTGGCAGTCCTTGAGATGTAAACAAGGGCTTTTTGTTTACTTCTTTATGCCTGGCCAGTCCTTTAGATGTAAACAAGGACTTTTTGTTTACTTTTTTATGCCCTTGGCCAGTCCTTTGAGATGTAAAAAAGGGCTTTTGTTTACTTTTTTATGCCCTTGGCCAGTCCTTTGAGATGTAAACAAGGGCTTTTTGTTTACTTCTTTATGCCCTTGGCCAGCCCTTTTGAGATGTAAACAAGGACTTTTTGTTTACTTTTTATGCCCTTGGCCAGTCCTTTGAGATGTAAACAAGGGCTTTTTGTTTACTTTTTTATGCCTTGGCCAGTCCTTTGAGATGTAAACAAGGGCTTTTGTTTACTTTTTTATGCCCTTGGCCAGTCCTTTGAGATGTAAAACAAGGTTTTTTTGTTTACTTTTTTTGCCCTTGGCCAGCCCTTTTGAGATGTAAGCAAGGGCTTTTTGTTTATTTTTTTATGCCCTTGGCCAGCCCTTTTGGGAGATGTAAACAAGGGCTTTTTGTTTACTTCTTTATGCCCTTGACCAGTCCTTTGAGATGTAAACAAGGGCTTTTTGTTGACTTTTTTATGCCCTTGGCCAGTCCTTTGAGATGTAAACAAGGGCTTTTTGTTTACTTTTTTATGCCCTTGGCCAGTCCTTTGAGATGTAAACAAGGGCTTTTTGTTTACTTTTTTATGCCCTGGCCAGTCCTTTGAGATGTAAAACAAGGGCTTTTTGTTTACTTTTTTATGCCTTGGCCAGTCCTTTGAGATGTAAACAAGGGCTTTTTGTTTACTTTTTTATGCCCTGGCCAGTCCTTTGAGATGTAAACAAGGGCTTTTGTGTTACTTTTTTTTTGCCTTGGGCCCAGTCCTTGAGATGTAAAACAAAAATAAAATAAGAAAAAAATTGAATACTTCCCCCACTATACTTCCGTCACTGTATTTCACTTTTACCAACTATAGTGAAAGCTTTAAAAATAATACAATGCTTCCGTCACTGTATTTCACTGTACCTAACTATAGTGAAAGCGTAAAATAAATACAATGCTTCCGTCACTATACTTCCGTCACTGTATTTCACAGTACCTAACTATAGTGAAAGCATAAAAATAAATACAATGCTTCCGTCACTATACTTCCGTCACTGTATTTCACAGTACCTAACTATAGTGAAAGCATAAAAATAAATACAATGCTTCCGTCACTATACTTCCGTCACTGTATTCACTGTACCTAACTATAGTGAAAGCACAAAATAAAACAATGCTTCCGTCACTATACTTCCGTCACTGTACTTCACTGTACCTAAGTATAGTGAAAGCGTTAAATAAATACAATGCTTCCGTCACTATACTTCCGTCACTGTATTTCACTGTACCTAAGTATAGTGAAAGCAAAAAATAAATACAATGCTTCCGTCACTATACTTCCGTCACTGTACTTCACTGTACCTAAGTATAGTGAAAGCACAAAAAATTACAATGCTTCCCCGTCACTATATTTCCGTCACTGTATTTCACTGTACCTAGCTATAGTGAAAGCGTAAAATAAATACAACGCTTCCTTCACTATACTTCCGTCCTGTATTTAAACTGAAAGTACCTAAGTATGGTGAAAGCGTCACCAAAACATACTTCCCCGTCACTTGTACGGCTGTTCTGATGGTGACGTCACTATAACACGTCACAAACACGTCACCAAACACGTCACTAAACTAAATAAAAAAAAAAAAAAAAAAAATTAAAATTATGAAAATGATAAAATGAAGAAAATAAAAATAATGATAAAAAAAATAAAAAGGATGAAAAAAAATATATATTATGATAACAATGATAATGATGATAATAATGTTATGTAAAACCTTAGTAATGAGGATTTTTATAATGATATGTTTGTTGTTTTTTATATCATCATCATCATCATCATCATCCTCATTATCACGAAGGAAGGGGAGAAAGGGGCGGGTATTATTTTTATTTTTTTAATTTTATTTATTGTTGAATTCTTATAGGTTTTACAGTCAGGGGCTTCAGCTGGACTACTGAGAACTATCTTTAACTTTTCAGGAATGTGTAGATTATTCCTAGCTTAACATACATACATGGGTTACTATTCTAATTTTATATATATCTCTATTTCACTATTCCACTACTATTTGAATTTCCATGTACTTAGATTATTACATGTACTAACTAAAAAACGTAAAAAATAGCTTCCTTGACCTTGAGAAAGTATAATGTATTGCTATTATCATTATTATTACTTCTGCATCTATGAGAACTCCCTCCCCCTTTTTCTTACGTATTACCTGCCCTCTTCTTTTTACCTATTGCGTCATACCTTCCCCTCTTCTTAAGCTTGTGGAGAAAAAATATCAGAAAAAAGAAAGCAATAAAAAAAAACGTAAAAATAGCTTCCTTGACCTTGAGAAAGTATTATGTATTGGTGTTATCATTATTATTACTTCTGTCATCATTATTATCATTGTTATCATTAATGTAGGTATTAGTAGTAGTAGCAGTAGTATCATTATCATCATTGTTATTTGTATTATTTTTATTTTTTTAGGTATTTACACACATTTTAGCTATTTAGTTATTTTCTAGTTACATTTACACAGTTATTTTCTAGTTACATTTACACAGTTATTTTCTAGTTACATTTACACAGTTATTTTCTAGTTACATTTAACAGTTATTTTCTAGTTACATTTACCAGTATTTTTTTAGTTAAATTTTCACCGTTATTTTCTAGTTACATTTACACAGTTATTTTCTAGTTACATTTACACCGTTATTTTCTAGTTACATTTACACCGTTATTTTCTAGTTACATTTACACCGTTATTTTCTAGTTACATTTACACCGTTATTTTCTAGTTACATTTACAAACCCTTATTTTCTAGTTACATTTACACAGTTTTTTTCTAGTTACATTTAACAGTTATTTTCTAGTTACATTTACACAGTTTTTTTCTAGTTACATTTACACCGTTATTTTCTAGTTACATTTACACAGTTATTTTCTAGTTACATTTACACAGTTATTTTCTAGTTACATTTACACCGTTATTCACTAATCCCTCTCACTCGTTTCTTAATACCAACCCTTACACTCTTAGAAAAGAAGGGTAGGAAAAGGGTAGAAAAAGGGTGTTTGTAGTGATGAAATACTGGGTACCCTTTTCTACCCATACAAATCTACCCTTTGGATCGACGCAAATATACCCTTTCCAACCCTCTCGTCTAAAAAAGGGGGTTAGATAAAGGGTAGATGAATGGTATAATCGGCAAACATCTTACCCTCCAGCCTGGACATAGGGTTTAAAAAGGGTAGTGATGGTGCGATGTAACAATTCGACCCTTAATGTACCCCTTATTTCTGAGAGTGTAGGAAGTACAAAACCAACAACTATCATTTATATACATTTATCCCTTGTTCCTATTCTATATACCTATTCATTTTCCCTAATCCTATTTTATCTTTATTATTCTTTGTTCCTCTGTTCTTACTTTCCCTCTTCCTTTCTCTTCCTATTCTCTCTCTTTACTCTTCTTTGTTCCTCTGTTCTTACTCTTATCTTCCTATTATCTCTCTCTTTACTCTCCTTTGTTCCTCTGTTCTTACTCTTATCTTCCTATTATCTCTCTCTTTACTCTCCTTTGTTCCTCTGTTCTTACTCTTATCTTCCTATTATCTCTCTTTACTCTCCTTTGTTCTCGTTCTTACTCTTATCTTCTATTATTCTCTTTACTCTCTTTGTTCTCTGTTCTTCCTTTCCCCTTCCTTTCTCTTCCTATTATCTCCTTTAAAATCTCCTTTTTTCTCTGTTTTCCTTTCCCTCTTTCCCTTTTTCTTCCATTATCTCTCTTTACTCTCCTTTGTTCCTCGTTTTCTTTCCTCTTCCTTTCTCTTCCTATTAAACTCTTTATCTCTTTGTTCCTTGTTCTTCCTTTCCCCTTCCTTTCTCTCCTATTCTCTCTCTTTACTCTCCTTTTTTCTCTGTTCTTCCTTTCCTCTTCCTTTTCTTCCTATTATCTCTCTTTACTCTCTTTTTTCTTGTTCTTCTTTCCCCCTTCCTTTTCTTCCTATTATCTCTCTTTACTTCCTTTGTTCTCTGTTCTTCCTTTCCCCTTCCTTTCTCTTCCTATTCTCTCTCTTTACTCTCCTTTGTTCCTCTGTTTTCTTTCCCTCTTCTTTCTTTTCCTATTATCTTCTTTACTCTCCTTTGTCTTTTGTTCTTCCTTTCCCTTCCTTTCTCTTCTATTATCCTCTTTACTCTCCTTTGTTCCCCTGTTTTTCCTTTCCTCTTCCTTTCTCTTCCTATTCTCTCTTTTAAATTCCTTTGTTCTTGTTCTCTTTCCCTCTTCCTTCTTTCTATTCTCTCTCTTTACTCTCTTTGTTCCCCTGTTTTCCTTTCCTCTTCTTCTTTCTATTATCTTCTTACTCTCTTTGTTCCTTGTTCTTCCCTTTTCCCCTTCCTTTCTCTTCCTATTATCTCTCTTTACTCTCCTTTGTTCCTCTGTTCTTCATTTCCCTTTCCTTCTCTTCTATTATTCTCTTTACTCTTTCCTTTTTTCCTCTGTTCTCCCTTTCCCCTTTCCTTTTTCTTCCTATCTTCTTTAACTCTCCTTTGTTCCCCTGTTTTCCTTTCCCTCTTCCTTTATCTTCCTATTATCTCTCTTTTTTCCTCATTTGTTCTTGTTTTCCTTTCCCCTTCCTTTCTCTTCCCATTATCCTCTTTACCTCTTTGTTCTCTGTTATTCCTTTCCCCTTCTTTCTCTTCTATTATCTCTCTTTACTCTCCTTTGTTTCCTCTGTTCTTCCTTTCCTCTTCCTTTCTCTTCCTATTATCTCTCTTTTTCTCTCCTTTGTTCCTCTGTTCTTCCTTTCCCTCTTCCTTTTCTCTTCCTATTATCTCTCTTTACCCCCTTTGTTCCTCTGTTCTTCCTTTCCCCCTTCCCTTTTTTCCCATTATCTCTCTTTACCCTCCTTTGTTCCTCTGTTCTTCCCTTTCCCTCTTCTTTCCCCTTCCTATTATCTCTCTTTACCTCTTTGTTCCTCTGTTCTTCCTTTCCCCTTCCTTTCTCTTCCTATTATCTCTCTTTACTCTCCTTTGTTCCTCTGTTCTTCCTTTCCCTCTTCCTTTCTCTTCCATTATCTCTCTTTACCCTCCTTTGTTTCCCCTGTTCTTCCTTTCCCTCTTCCTTTCTTCCCATTCTCTCTCTTTACTCTCCTTTGTCCTCTGTTCTTTCCTTTCCCCCTTTTCCTTTCTCTTCCTATTTCTCTCTTTACTCTCCTTTGTTCCCCTGTTCTTCCTTTCCCCCCTTCCTTCTTCCTATTCTCTCTTTACTCTCCTTTGTTCCTCTGTTCTTCCTTTCCCTCTTCCTTTCTCTTCCTATTATCTCTCTTACTCTCCTTTGTTCCTCGTTCTTCCTTTCCCTCTTTCCTTTCTCTTCCTATATCTCCTTTACTCTCCTTTTTCCCCTGCTTCTCCTTCCCCCTTCCTTTCTCTTCCTATTATCTCTCTTTACTCTCCCTTTTTTCCTCTGTTCTTCCTTTCCCCTCTTCCTTTCTTTCCTATTATCTCTCTTTACTCTCCTTTTTTCCTCTGTTCTTCCTTTCCCCCTTCTTTCTTCCTATTATCTCTCTTTACTCTCCTTTGTTCCTCTGTTCTTCCTTTCCCCTTCCTTTTTCTTCCTATTATTCTCTTACTCTCCTTTGTTTCCCCTGTTCTTCCTTTCCTCTTCCTTTCTCTTCCTATTATTCTCTTTACCCTCCTTTGTTCCTCTGTTCTTCCTTTCCCCCTTCCTTCTCTTCCTATTTTCTCCTTTACTCTCCTTTGTTCTCTGTTCTTCCTTTCCCCTTCCTTTCTTTCCTATTTTCTCTCTTACCCCCTTTGTTCCTGTTCTTCCTTTCCCTCTTCTATTGTTCTCAGGGGACAAACACAAACAGTGCCTGGACGGAGATAATGTTAGTCACAAACACAGGTTACTCAGCCCCAAAGATAAGATTTTCATCCTATCTAGACATTTGCAAGTACCAACTACAAGGTTAGACTATACAAAGCGCCGCCACGTCAGCACGAACTAGGCCCCGGGCTCGAACGCTACCGAAGCGCAGGGACGCACACTTGCAAGCTCACGTCTCTACCACTTGCGCCCTGAGGACTCTCAGCCAAAGATAGTAATATAGGTAGGTATTTTAGTGAGTGCACTAAATATAGAAGACCAATAATTGAAGGGCGGAAAGGTACTGTCAACAAACCAATGATTCTTAAAACAAACCTAAACAAAAACCAAAACAAATTAAAAAACCCAAAAATTTCACCTTCTCAAAAAAATAAACACAAAAAAAACTTAAAAAAAATAAAAATAAAAAAACTCCCCCAAAAAGTTCACCT
>JACEEZ010014349.1:0-21255 GCA_016584305.1 Chionoecetes opilio
AGCCGGTTGTGGATTTTCGGAAAAAACATTTTTTAGGACTTCGGGTAGGGCTCTTATCATTCCCGAGAAAGTGGGCGTGCGCCTCTGGGATATATCTCTGCACCGAGAATGCGGACTAAGTCAAGGTTTACGGTCACTTTTCATTACCCAGGTTTCAGGTTGACTGGGATATTTCCTTTCATTGGATTTCGTGTATCTAACAAAAACAGACCCCCGTTTTCAAAGAACAGAAGAATTTCCATTAAATTCACTCTAAATTCGTCTCATACACACTTCCTCTTGACGCAGTTTTAAAAAAACGGAAACCTGATCCGTAGTATTTACTTTGATATCATAGAATTTAATTTCCCGGAGAATAGACGCGTGTAATGCCCATTATTGGGAAATAGTAGGAACAATTATTATTATGAAATTCCGCGCTATGTCTTGTCAGTAGTTAATTTTTTTCTCTTTGTTCAGGATGACTCATCGTATTTCTTCTTTCCGCCATCTTTTCGTCCAGTTTGGCCATCCTAGACGCCATTTTGGTTCTATCTTCTTTCGTTTTTTCACTCCCTCTCTCCCTCACATGCCGTGTGCGAGTCCAAATTCGTGGGATAATTATTCTGCGAATCAGTGATAACTAATGATGTCAGTTTTTTTTTATCTCCCCCATTTTATCTGGTCAGACCAAGAAACTCTCCAGAGTTTTAAACGTCTTTCAAAAAAATCCCTATCGTTATCGTTATGGTCATATATGGGGGGTTTGTAATAATGATACACGCTAAAATGAAAGCCGACCAAAGTTCTAAACACAAATTTCAATACCACCTCGCTCTGAAACAGGTGTTTCGGATTGTCGATATTACCTATAAAACCAACCTTCGTGAACATTAGACCAGACATTAAATTCTCTTTTAAACAAAGTAGCCAGTTTGTATTAAGGCGGCCTCTTCGGGGATACGCGAGTTTTCAATTACTTAAATAGTTAAGTTTCTGGATTATAATTTGTTCATTTAAGGTCACGGTGAGACTTTCCGAACAAGTTCCTTTTTCCTTGTGCGGAAGGGCCCGCAGGGCAAAGAGTTAGTGTTTTCTCCGCGCTCCTCAAGGTAAGATGTTTGCCCCGGGCTCCGGTGTTTTTTCTCCCCTAGTATATTCCATCTATATATTTCTATATAAATATATAGGTAAAAGTTCAGTGTCACTAAGGCATAGATATTCCGCCCATCCTTATAATGATATTAACAGAGTGTTCTCTCTCCGCGCTCCTCAAGGTCTTGAGGCGAAATCTCCCAACGGCCACATGGTCTAAATGAAACACAGACCACACTGTCCAACATTTTCTTTCTCTACTAGTTTTTTATTTTTCCATGTGGTTTAAAAATTAAAGTGGTATGTTCCCCTAGGTAGGGAAATTTCCCCCCCCAAGGGTAATTCTAGGGAAGGTTTTATGCTCATTGGGGAGCTTTATCTCTAACTTGGAAAATTCCTACGTCAGGGTGTGAAGTCAAGTTTCTTATTTCCGAGTAGATTTTTCTCGGTATAGTGTTAACCCTTATATGCTGAAGATGATCTCAAGTGAGAGACTTACCATGTTTCCAAAAAAATAGGATATCATTTACAAATATAGTTCTTGTGTTATTATGAAAAACCCAGGTGATTATTCTGAGTTAGGTAATAATTCCCACACTTCCAAGAGAGTCCAAGCCTTGTTTCGGTATAACCCCTCGTACCAACCCGACTACCAAGATCAATCTAGTATTAATATTAATCAAAACGTGCCCAGGGAGTAATCAGGAGTTACTCCGCCTGGGGCTGGTGGCAGCGCATTCCCTTAACCTAAATCCTTATCTTTTCCCCTTAAATACATCCCCTATTTCATTACTCTCCGCAGTGAGACGTGGTCACATTAAAATCACATAGTGAAGTCATAAGACTAAGTTAAATCCTCCCGTCAAGTTGTAATCTTTTATCAAATCATCCCCAAGTAATATCATTCAAGTAACGTTGACCAGTTATAAAACCCCCATACCAGTGACCCCCAATTTCCAGCAACACAGGACTTCCTACCAAAAAAAGGTGATAAAGTGCTTCGTGGCTTCCCCCCCTGGAACCTCAGCCGGAGGCATCGGCGCAGCAGTGCTCCCGCTCGGCCTCTCCCATGCAGGCGGGTCAGGATGTACCTGTACCCGTATTGAACATTGCCGGTGGAATGCGGCGGCTTCGGGGTTTACGCCAACAAACCATTCCAGGCGAATGGAGGAGGCGGCAAGGGAGCAGATAGCCGAGCAGAAGAGGCACAACAGTGCCGTGGAGCTTGTTGCTTAACAGTTTGGTGCACTGGACACTGTCAGTGCGTGGACTTTTGAGAACTACTCAGACACGCTCAAAAGCCTGGTAAAATCTGGGTTTCGGCCCATAATCTCTCTCAAAAGAGGTTATCTCGGAACAGATGCATGCCATGAGGGTAAGTAAGTATACGATCTGATTGAAAACACATAATCTGATATCTACACCACCTAACAACAGCTACATAGACACGAAAAGAAAACAGTGCTACGACATAGTTGAAGTGTGTCCTTCTGGTAGGAGCGTGCGTGCAATGAAGTATTTGCATCCACAGCCTTACTTTCGTAAGCCAGTGCCATCAGATTTGATTGGATGCTTTAAACTTGCAGGGGTGGGCAAACTTTTCAGTGCAAGGGCCACATTCAGAAATTCACAATTTTAAAGGGCCGCATAGTAAAATAAAGTAAAATAATTAATATTTAAAATAGCCAAAAGAAAAGGTTTTTAAAGAAAGAAAAAAAGCAATACATTTTTTTTAAATTAAATATTTTTAAAGTAGAAACTTCACATGAAACAAATTTATTTGAAAAACAAAGTAACTCAGTAAGTAACAGAACAATGTCAATGAGAATGATGCATCTGACTGCAGTCATTTACCAGTTTGTTAAAATTAGGTGTCAAGTGGCTTGTGCTGATCCTTACACTGAACGAAGATTTGAGTCTGTGAGAAGTGATCTGTTCTTTGACTAGTTAACTTTCATTATAGAGAAATCTGCTCACAAATGAAAGTTGATGCAAACAACACAAACATCTTTCTTCCAAATTTCTTCAGATTTTGAAACTTTTCTGAGTACAGAGATGCATAAAACTCGACCAGTGGTCTAGTTTCAAACATCCTCTTTAAAGAGTTGTCGGCTTGCAAATCAATCAGTTCCATCTGCAGTTCTTCAGTAGCTGTTTCAATGTCACTGGCAAAAGGTGAGCTGAGCAAATCGAACTGGTCCTTCATGCCTTGAAATCAGCAAATCTTCTGATAATTCCTCTTTAAAGCCATCAACTGGAAACTGTACTTGTCTGATAATGCTTGTGTAACCCCTCGTGTTTTCAACAGAGGAAAATGAACAAAGTTTTGCTCATTCAGCTGCTTGGCAAAAAGTTTAAGTTTCGATTGAAAGACTTCACTTCCAGGTACAATGGGGAGTTTTCTAATAAGCTCACGCTCAAGCCTGTCTCTCAGGCTGTCACATCTTCTGCTCTGTGAGGCTGATATGATCTATCATTTACCGTAAATTCTCTGTACTTCTTTGGGACATATCAGAATTACCCTTCAATACAACAAACTGAAAACAGTTCTTAATAAAAAATGTAGTTTATCATTTTATTTGTCTGCACTTGGTGAAAATATTGGCAAAAACAATTGAATACTTGAAAACTCAATCTTTAAAAATCGTCTTTTCATAAAAAAACACAAGTTCAAGCAGAATGAGGCTTCAGGAAAAATCTACTTATATGTAAGCATTCACTGAGTACCTATTTTGGGTGTATATGTCTCTCTTACGACGAACTTTAACCAAGAAGTAATTTAAGTGCTTGGCACCTCAACGAACAGTCCTCTATCGAAGACAATACATGGTCTTGTTTACTATTTCCCCCGCCGCGAACTCTAAGCCCCTCCACCTCAATCTCTTCCCTCTGAATGAATCAATCAACCCTTCCCTCTGAATACCCTATGTCCTCTGGTTTATCCTATTGTAACGAAGGAGGGTGGGGGCAACCCACCCCTCTCAAACTTCGTCACACTAACGGCTCGGGGCTATGGAGGAGACGGAAAGGACTGCAAGGAGACTTTTACTGCTGTGCACGGCCTTATTACCCCAACTACTATACCCACAGTACATATAGTGACTGCACGTCTGTCACGTAACTACACGCGCCACTCCGCTCCGCCCCAACACCAACACAAATCACAGTCAAAGCACGAAATAAGGAGACGAAAGTCTTCTTTATGTGGGAAACGGTATGTGGGAGCGATGCCACGAATATTCCAGTAGAGGATAGAGAGAGTGATGAGATAAGGCGGTGATGATAGTTAGGATGACATGTAGCCTGTGGTATTGAGAGTTAGGAGTATCAGTGATATGAGCTGTGAGGTAAGGAGCGGCGCTGTGGCGATAAGGCGCTGAGCTGTCCATCCCCGTGTCGTGTCAACAGGAAAGTGGGTGATAGCAGATCCTGCCGGCGGGATGGTTTCTGTGGAGATGCTGAACGCCACACTCTGTTTTGGTTAAATGTTCGTCGTAAGAGAGACATATACACCCAAAATAGGTACTCAGTGAATGCTTACATACAAGTAGATATTTCCTGAAGCCTCATTCTGCTTGAACTTGTGTTTTTTTATGAAAAGACGATTTTTAAAGATTGAGTTTTCAAATATTCAATTGTTTTGCCAAGATTTTTACCAAGTGCAGACCAAATAAAATGATAACTACATTTTTTATTAAGAACTGTTTCAGTTGTTGTATTGAAGGGTAATTCTGATATGTCCCAAAGAAGTACAGAGAATTTACGGTAAATGATAGATCATTCAGCCTCACAGAGCAGAGGATGTGAGATGCGCGAGAGACATCTGGCGGTTTAGCTTCGAAAACTCCCCATTCATGAGCAAATACACCTTTGCTTTGTAGTTTTGTGTTTAGCTCATTCAGCTTTTGCATTATGTCCACAGCAAATGCAAAATCACAAACCCATTCGTCACTCTCCATTTCCTTTGAAAAGTCACAAGAGATGCCTTTCATATTGAAAAACAGGACAATCTCTGCTTTGAGGTCCCACACCCTCTTTAGTACTTTTCCCATGCTTAACCAGCGGACATTTGTGTGGTACAGCACATCAGTAAAATCTGCCTAGATGTCTTCCAAGAAACTTCGGAATTGCCTGTGTTTCAGTCCCCGTGCTCTTATTGAATTCACTGCACGCACCACTGGATCCATAATATGTTTGAGTTTTAAAGAAGACTTACAGAGGCTTTCTTGATGTATGATGCAATGAAAAGACAACGCACTGTGCAGTGGAAAATCTTCTTTGATTTTATCATTCATCAACTTCACAAGGCCAGAATGTTACTGTAGTGAAGGGCACCATCGTTGTAATATCCCGTTTATCCCGGGTTAAATTTAAATGTTTGACTGTTAGAACCCGTTTTTTTAATTNTTTTTTTTTAGACTAAAACCAATTTTTTTTAAATTTTCCTTTTTAAAAACATTAAAAAATATTATCAATACTACATACAATCAATATATAATGAAATGCACCGATGGTATGCAATCTGATCAAAAACAATATCAAAATACAATAAGGATGATTACTCAAGAATTATCAAATAAAATGACAAACACACCATATATAGTTAACAACTTTTCCCACCTCAGAACTTATCTTCCTACCCGGATTTTTCATGGGATAGCATCAATACATACCAACTTATATTTTAGGAGATTGAAATGCTAAACATAGGATCCTTGGAGACAATTATGACAATACAGTAGGAAAGGGACTGAAACTTCTCATAGATAACAACAAACTTAATCATATTGGCCCTGATCACCATACTTATATAACTAGGTAGACGTGCAGCTTTCTCCGTACACCAATCAATGTTAAATCCTTGTTAAATCCTTGCCAGAAACAAGTCTTAAGTGGAAAGCTGCATACCCAGGAATGGCCTTACAATGAGAAGGAATCCAGCACATTTACTTTGATAAATGTATTATTGCCGACCCTGACCACATTCCATACAAGAGGCCATTTTAGATCCGGGCAGCAAGCCATCAATCAATCATTGGGTGCATACTCCGGGGGGCGCGTCGCCTCGCCCACCCTACGACGCCACTCCCGGGGGTCACCACGCGCGAGTTCCCATGCAGACTCCTTTCCCATACCAAGCAGCTCTCGACAAGAAACATCAACTTGCCCCAGCCACGAGCCTTGTGGGCGCCCCCTTGGCCTCCTCCACGCCGGATTGTCTCTTACAGATACAACCCGATGGGAAGGATCGGTTTCAGGGTAGCGTGCCACATGCCCATATAGCCGAAGTTGGCGCTGACGGACTATGCAGGTAATAGGCCTCGATTCAGTTTCACGGTGCAATCGCTGATTTGACACGTAATCATCCCAGCGATACCCCACGATTCTGCGAAGACACTTATATTGATTCGTCTCTTCAAGTCACTATTTAGTGTCCATGTCTCACAACCATAGAGTAAGACAGGGATCACAAGCGACTTGAAGATCCGGATCTTTGTCTTCCTGCACAGGTACCGACAACGCCAAATACTCCCGCTGAGCGAGTCCATAACACCGTGGGCTATGCCAATCCGCCGTAAGGCTTCTTGACGTGACCCGCCGTCATTATGGACTGCGCTACCAAGGTATGTAAAACTTTCCAAGATCTCAATGTCCTCGCCACACGCATGAACAGACTGTACTGCTTCATCTAGTAAGTCTCCAAACACCTGGACCTTGGTCTTGAGCCAGGAGACCTCAAGTCCCAAAGGCTTTGCCTCCTCGTGCAGCGCCTCGAGAGCCATCACCAGGACCTCCAGCGACTCAGCAAAGATTACTGCATCATCGGCAAAAACAAGGTCAGTGATCTTAGTGTTGCTGACGGATGCTCCACAATCACTTTGATCTACAACCTTGTCCAATACCCAGTCTATACAAGCGTTGAAAAGTGATGGGGCAAGGACGCACCCTTGCCTCACTCCTGTATTCACAGGAAAGAAGCTGGATACACCTGCCCCACACTTCACAGCACTCTCAGTCCCAGAATACAGACCAGTTATCAAACCAATAGCCCTTGCAGGAATCCCTCGGAAGTCGCAGAAGATCCCAGAGTGACTCACGATGCACTGAGTCAAACGCCTTCTTGAGATCAACATAGGCTGCAAGCATCCCCTGTCGAAACTCACGTCGGCGTTCCACCAGGACACGAAGCGCTAGGATACGGTCCGTTGTTGACTTACCAGGCGTGAACCCAGCAAACCATGATTTCCCTTATATTATGGGCAGAGAAGAGAATATAGAGACAGTCAAAATGATAACAAGATCACTAATAGAATACCATAACTTACCTCAGTACAGCAGGATGAAGGCAGCGCATGAGTGGCATGTCGTCTCTCCAAGGCCGCGGCCCGCAGCAGCCTATTGGGTACTACTTGTCTACCCTAAGGGCCATATTCAAGAATTTTTCTCCACCCGTTGTGTCGGTTTTTGGTATACAAGAATCAACATACGACGCGACGCGTCGAGCTCAGGGGTGGAGGTAAAGTCAGCTGATTCCCGACAACTTGCACATCCCCCCTTCACCCCGCTCTCCACTTATTCCATCGTGTTTCTTCCCAGACCATTACAGGAGAGTTTTCAACACAACCGAGAGTGACATACATACACTGTGAATGCACACGTGTCATCATTAAGGTAAAATCAGGTCCAGGAGGCCTTATATAGGTGTGTTAACTTGTGAGGAAGCCGGGCGGCGGCGGGAGGATGGAGGTCGGCCATTGTGTGGAGCAGTGGTGGCGGGCCGTTCAAATGTACTCGCAAGCATCACTCAGGCCAATTTTTTCTGCACCAACGCCTCAGACAAGTGGCGAACACTAACTTAGCTATTATTTTAATGTCAGAAATGATAAATTTCACTAGTAAAATGTATTAGATATGTATAAAACAGCCAAAATACTGATGCCGCTTTGGGCTCGCTTGTGTTGGTACGCCTGTCAAATATCCACCAGTCGGGGCAGTTCTTGTAGATGTCACCAGTGGAGGTACGACGGTGGAAAATCTCCACCGGCCGGGATTTGACGAGCATTCTTGAATATAGCCCTATGAGAGCCTTCCGGCGTCCGCGCTGCACGTTAGGGCTTCAACATTCTATTCCTCCACAAAAAGTTTGAACTTTTTATCGTCAATTTGCAGCCTGACATGTTTGTTGAGATTGCTATATACATAGACCACTGTATACCTGGACTGCGCACGGAATATCGGCCTATTGCACATGGGCCTGAACTTGCCTGAAGTTCAGCCGCTCGGATTATATATATATATATATATATATATATATTATATATATATATATTACATATATATATATATATATATATATATATATAGTATATATATATATATATATATATATATATATATATATATATAATATATATTATATATATATACGCATCATATAGACTGGCTTATCAGTATATATGATATACTGTAATCTTCGTAAAAAAAAATTCTATAATATTATCAAATAAAATACAGTAAAACACGGTAAAGAAATGCCATTACGAGACTGAAGAAATATGCATGAACTTAATATTCACTTCAACTCTGCGCCATTTAAAACTTTGCGAGTCAACTTTTATCATGAAGGTATCAATAGAAGCGCAATTTTATTATCTTTCCATTGCTATATTTCGTTATCCGATAAATTAATTGGAACCATGCATAAATTACGTTAAATAAATAAATAAAATCATCAATCTGGTAATTTTCCCGATTGATAAGGTTATTTATTTAGTTAACGCTAATTTATACATGGTGTTAAGTCATTCATCAGAAAACGAAATATATAAGTAAATAAATAACATCATCAATCGGGAAAATTACCCGATTGATGATTTTATTTATTTATTTAACGCTAATTTATGCATGGTTTTAATTAATTTATCAGATAACGAAATATAGCAATGAAAAGCTAATAAAAGTGCGCTTCTATTGATACCCTTCATGATAAAAGTTGACTCGCAAAGTTTTAAATGGCGAAGAGTTAAGTTCATGCATATTTCTTCATAGTCTCGTAATGGCATTTCTTTAGCGTGTTTTACTGTTTTTTATTTGATAATATTATAGAACAAACATTGACGAAGATTACAGTATATCATATATACTGATAAACCAGTCTATATGATAGTCCATAGACCACTATATCTCTTTGTCGGGCGCTCCGCAGGCCCCTATGCAGCCCCGCAATTCAAAACATTGTTGCGTGAACAGTCCAGGTATACAGTGGTCTATGCTATATAATATAAAATGTCGAATCTATAGTAGTCTTGTCATAAAAATATAATGAAAGTCGACATAAATCGCGTATCAGCCAGTGTGAAGTAATAGGGTGCGAGTTTTATACCTCTCATATGGGAACACCACGTGACTCAACCGTCATATTGCACAGTGCATAACGTCTCTCTCTCTCTCTCTCTCTCTCTCTCTCTCTCTCTCTCTCTCTCTCTCTCTCTCTCTCTCTCTCTCTCTCTCTCTCTCTCTCTCTCTCTCTCTCTCTCTCTCTCTCTCTCTCTCTTTCTCTTTTTTAAGATTTTCTCTCATATATCTATATCTATCTCTCTATATATATACTAGATAGAGTATTTTTTTTTCGCACACTTATCGGCCATCATCGAGGCATAGACAGTATATTGATGCATATGTGAAGTCTGTGTGTTCAGCCATCTCGGAGGAGTTCAACCGGACATGACTACGCACAGACACACACATAGCTCTTCAATCGGGCTCTCCCCTATGCGGTTTCTGATCATACCTCAGGAATGACCCTACGTTTCCTGGACAAGTAAAACTCAAACTACACCTGATATTATACTCTTCAACAATAAAATATATCATAACTACACAATGGAAGCAGGACCGATGACAACCTCAGACCACATGCCTATAATATTCACTATATCATCTCAAGCTATCAAATTAGTAACGCCACCAGGACTTAACTTTAATAAAGTAGACGTGCAGCTTTCTCCGTACAGAAGACAGAAGTCAGAAACAGAAGTCTTAAGTGTAAAGCTGCATACCCAGGAATGGCCTTACATTACACTCCAGCACATATACTTCGATAAATGTATTATTGCAGACCCTGACCACACTCCATACGAGAGGCCATTTTAGATCCGGCCAGCAAAGCTTGACCTCCCTGATGAGCTTCAGCTTCAAGTTGTAGATGGAGTCGACCATGGTGGCCACCCTGATGGCACCCACAAGGACGGTGTTCACGCTGTCCTAGAAGTCGAGCTTGGCCACCTTAATGGCACCCATGAGGCAGCGAATGGCGTCCACACTTTCCGTGCTGCACTCTTGCGTCGCTCGAAGGGGATGCTTGCCACCTTGGACACGAAGAATGCCCGTTCCTCCCTTGGTTATCGTTTTTTTTTTTTTCGCACACTTCGCGGTCACCACAGAGGCATAGACAGTATATTGATGCATATATGAAGTCTGTGTGTTCAGCCATCTCGGAGGAGTTCAACTGGACAGACGACGCACATACACACATATCTCTTCAATCGGGCTCTCCCCTATGCGGTTTCTGCTGATACCTCAGGAATGACCCTACGGGGCCATTCCTGGATAATGCCTCACACCACAAATAGACTCGGCTCTCAATTCCTGGTACGAAACAATAATAAAAGCAATAGAGGACTATGTACCCAAGTCAAAAACCAAAATAATTACCAAATCATTATTAAATAAGACAGTTAAAAGTATAAAATATTATATTTGTAATCTAATATTAGCCAAAAGAATAGGGTGGACAAGGGGCAAGTTTCTAGCCTTTAAACAATTAAGAAAAGCTCTAATAGAAGAATGCAAAAACAAAATAACATAAATTGGCAAGATAAAATTCCGCAACTCAAAAATAAATATAAGACACCTAGAGAATTCTGGCAAAATATTAAGCAGTTGAAAGGAAACAAAGATAATACTTCACCATACATTATTAACAAGAAGCTATACTTAGAGGAGGAAATATTTTGAGATATATGGAAGGAAATGTTTTACATCAGTCCACAAGAAAACATACATTTTGACAGACAAAATGAAATTATTGTAAACAATTACATCACAGAACATACTAATAGGATTACAAATTACAATCACTCTGACCTAAGAAGATTAGATGAAAACAACTACATGACAAAGGTAATAACAAGGCAAGAAATTGAAAATATACTAAAAAAGATGAAAAACAAAGCTCCTGGGCAAAGTAAAATCAACAAACTAATCATTTCCAAAATACCTGATAATGCCATACAATCCTATATAGAGATACTTAACCATTCCTTCTCTATGGGATACTTCCCAGACAAATTTAAGCACGCATCAATAAAACTGATACCTAAACCCAATAAAACAAGCACAAACCCAATCAACTATAGACCCATATCTTTACTAGAGGTTCCAGGAAAAATTTCGGAAAATTAATAAACCACAGACTAAAGAATTATTTAGAAATAAACAATAAATTACCCGACACTCAACACGGATTCAGAAACTCAAGGGCACTGACTCTGCCATTGCCATAACACTTGAGAAAATAGCACACTCCCTAGCAAGAAAAAATCAATGTTACATAGTACTTCGTGACGTATCTAAAGCATTCGATAAGGTATGGCATGAAGGCCTGAAGTACAACATTTTATCACCAAATATGCCTGACATCATTTCGAGACTATTATGTACATTCCTTGATAGAAGAACAGCAAATATCACAATGAATGGGTACCAGGGACTACATTTTAAAATAAGGAGCGGTGTTCCGCAAGGAAGTGCGCTCTCTCCAACACTCTACACAATATACACATCAGATATCCCCACATCTTCATATGGATGCCTTAACATCATGTATGCCGATGATATAACACAAATCATCACCCATCAAAGCAAGACGAAAAGAATGATGGCGAAGAAAGTAGACACAGAAATAACAACACTAAACATTGTAAACAATTGTGAGAAAAATGGAAAATTCAAACAAACACCACTAAATTTAAGATAATTCCTTTAACAGCTAGGAAAGCACATTCGGTCTCAATAGTAGGAAACATCATTCCCTACTCTAGGCAGGGAGAGATTTTAGGATTAAAGATAAACACAAGAGGAATTCTTCCACACGTCAAACACACCACCAATAAAGCAAACCCACAGTCTATAACGTTCTTCCGAACGGCTGGACGAGTTTTGGCTCACGCGGCGCACCTACGTCACGCGATCCAGGCCACTCCAAGCCCTCTCGATCTGACTCATTCTATCAGCAGCATAGCTGAGAGGCGGGTGGGACCGTGGCCACCGAGATGATAAGGCCTGGTGGATCGCCCGTGACGTCACACCATAAGGATACCACCCGCTCCGCTCCCCGTACAAGTTTACCTACCTAATATAATGTTTATCAGTATAAAAGATATACTGTTATCTTCGCAAATGTTTGTTCTATAATATTATCAAATAAAAAACCGTAAAACACACAAAGAAAATGCCATTATGAGACTTTCAAGAAATATGCTTTAACTTAAACTCTTCGCCATTTAATATTTTGCTCGCAAACATTTTAAATGGAGAATATCAATAGAAGCGGAGTTTAATTAGCTTTCCATTGATATATTTCGTTTAGTGATAAATGAATTAGCGGCATGCATAAATTAGTGTTAACTATATATAAAAAATCATGAAATCGGGTAATTTCCTACCTAATATATGTTTATCAGTATAAAATATAGACTGTTATCTTCGAAAATGTTTGTTCTATAATATTATCAAATAAAAAACCGTAAAACACACTAAAGAAATGCCATTATGAGACTTTCAAGAAATATGCATGAACAATAATAATGTCACGGGGTTCATTACAACGGCCAATGAAACTTGTCTAATAGACAGAGCCAGAACAACTATTTACGTGACAAGGTACTCTCACACCATCAGGTGTGTGAGTACACACAAGACTCTCAGAGGAGTCTACTATCGGAGCGCTAAGGGTCGCGGCTCCTGTCGTTCTCCCCTCTCTCCGCTGCGTCTTTTTTTTTTTTTTTTTTTTTTTTTACATTTGTGCCTATAGCGCCTGTAGGCAGTGGTGACCCAGGGCTCGGATGGTAGGCTCTGGAGGTTCACTTGAGGGCTCTCTGATGGTTGGTCCTCGCCCGTGGTGGCGCAGGCAGGATTCTTATATTGACGCCTGTGATTAGAGGCTCATGCCGCCCCCCTGTGTCCTCCGATGCACTCACAATCGAAGGTAGAGTTGATAGGCAGGGCATATGGGTGTTTTAAGGCCACTCGACGGTGCTGAAAGGTTTTGGGTTTCTTCGGGGATCGAACTCGGGTCACCGAGAACGCCAGTCAGAGACGCTAACCACTCCGCTACCGCCTCCCCAATTGTACAATTGGTATTGAGATAATTTTTAAGTCTGTATGACAATAAATCTCGACCAAATTTTTGGCAGCTTAAAAATGTCAGAACACTACCTTTATTGCGTTACCTAATTTTTTAATATGAAACTATTGACCCTAGACCAAAAATGGCATGAATACTTTTTGTTAAGCTCAACGAGATCTACCCTAAGCATCTATCTGTTTCTTTTTTGCTAAGACAGATTTTTAGATTTAACAGTTTTTATATTTAGCGCTTCTTTGTGCCGTTCAATGGACCAGCAGCTTATTGATGCACATCTATCTTTTATTCATCTAACATTGTGTTTGTCTTGATGGAGACCTTGTCTGCAGGATTCGTATTAGTCTTTGAAAAATGTTAATTTCTTATTCGCAAGAGTTTTACGCATGTATGCAATTTTATCTTGATTTCTAGAATTTTTTTCTCTGCCCTAAAAACAAACTTAATTCGGTCAATTATCAATGTAATTTAAGTCTGCTTATACCACAAGAAAGCCTGTTGAAATCTGAATTTTTTTGCACTCCATAACGTTTTCTCGTGGCTAATGCGGTTCTTGAGATATTGTGGAAACATTGCTTCCCCCCCTTTTCCGCAGCCTCGTACTACATTCCACGGCTAACGTTTTTTTTTTTTTTTTTTTACCGAACAATGGCGGCGCTTCAGTGACTCAGTCCAGTGTTCCCAGTCCCATCAGTCAGTTAGTTACTGTAGGGCTGGGCAGGAATCGTTAATTTTGGAACCGCAGGTTCCGGTTCCATAGACTCTTGGAATCGTTGGAACAGGTCCGGAACCGGTTCCGGTAATTTAATTTTTTTTTAATAATAATATAAAATATAGCAAATAAAAAAATACTTAAACTTAAAATAAAAAAATATATATAAATACAAAAAATAAAAATTCAGTAAATAAAAAGAATCAATAAATATATATAAAAAAATAAGTACATATATAAATAAAATAAAAAATATATAAATTAGATAAAAAAAAAAAAAAAAAAAAAATATATATATATATATATATATATATATTAATATATATATATATATATATATATATATATATATATATATATATATATATATATATAATAATATATATAATATATATATATATATATATATATATATATATATATATATATATATATAATATATAATATATATATATATATATATATATATATATATATATATATATATATATATATATATATTATATATATAATATATATATATATATATATATATATATATATATATATAATATATATATTATTATTTATATTATATATAATATATAATATTTATATAATATATATTATATATATATAAAATATAATATATATATAATATATAATATATATATAATATATATATATATATATATATATATATAAATTATTATATTATAATTTAGTCTTTGCGTTACGCCACTGCCTATGAGTCATATTACTAATACATATACAAGCTTCATTTAACTGAGAAAAGTATCCAAGTTACACAACACCTGCAGTGCCGTACACGTTGTCCACATTTCGTCTCCCAGTTGTCCACATTTCGTCTCTACCAGTTGTCCACATTTCATGGCATGGCATGGGGGGGGGGGCAAGCAGCCATGCCCCCCCCTTTTGCAAAGAATAAATAATATTAAATAAATATATTCATCGAATGAAAAACATTTTTTAAACGATTATTCTTTATCCTTGCCAGTATATAACTTAGTTATATTAAAGTATTCGTCCAGACTCATTTTTTCTTTGCATAAGTATGTTGAATGTTCATTCAAAATACCTACCTACCTAATCCACACACAAAAAAAAAATTCTTCGCCTTATTTCCGTGAAAACACGACTTTTGTATAACCGTTTTGTTTTGTTTGGCCCCCCACTTTTCACAGAATCGGAACCGGTTCCCAGCCAGTCGTGGCGGAACCGTCGGAACCGGTTCCAGAACCGGTTCTCGCCCAGCCTTATTAGTTAGTACTGTTAGTTACACGCAGAGTTGCCAGATTTGGGGATTTGTCCCTATATTTGGGGATTTCGGGGCACTGATGGGGACATGGGGACATTCCCTCTCGATTTGGGGCCTTTTGAGGCTTCTGAAAAATAATATGTATTTTATCGCTTAAAATGATATTATTAATATGAAGGTTAAAAGAAAACATGAGGTTAAAGGAACTACCACGTGTAGGCCTCGCGGCCTCTTGTAGCTTCCTTATTTTCTTATGTTCTAAACCGACGGCAGAAGTAAGGACATTTGACTGAACGCGAATGAACCAGAGCTAAAAAAATAATAGACCGTAAAGTTGCCGACTTCGGGTTTTTTTGACGTTCAAAGGTTCAAGAAAGCAATGATTACCATGAGTTTTTGAACGATTGTAGAACCTGCATGTATGATATGATGTTATTCGTGCCCTATAGTTATTACTAACACCAAATCTCCGTCAAAATCGCAACAAGCGATTAGCAATTTGACAGATAGAGCGGTATCAGCGCTGCTGATAACACTCTCCCCTCACTCGGTCCTCGACTCCTCGACCTGTCCTCAGGCTCAGAGTGACTCAGACTTGCCACGCCGACTGCACCACGCACGTGACGTGACACCATTGTAAATATCCAGCCTCCAGCCATAGCCTTCAGGTTCCTGTCTCCCCTGATACTGTTGAGCATTGCGCACCATTTACGCCTTCCAATCACAGGAAGCAGGAAGCTGAATTAAAGCTAGAATTATTAGATGCTGTGATGGCCTATGAATATGAAGGACCATAGTATCTAAAAAATAATTTCGTTGTGTTTTACCACACAGTTTACAACAACGCTCAAACACAGCAAGTTTACTCTATATGTGGTAGTTACTTTACACATGTACAAACTGTAATCCTCACGAAGCGTTTTTTATTATAAACTATTAAGACGCGTTAATGGCGCGCGTAGTATAAATATGAGGGATGACGCAATGGCGTGGTGATGGCTCCCTGGGCTGTAAATGGCCTTGCTGTGGCACAGGACACCTGATGGCTGGAACAATATAATTGGCATGAAGCTCTTGAAGTGTAAGTTTTGTTGACAAATGAACGAAACGTTTTTAAAGACGATCGAAACGGCGCAAAAATCGAACAAAGTAACAAAGTGAACATTGCGGACCAAGGAACGAAAATTGTCTGGACAAAAAGGAGGATTTCCTTCTAATGTGGAGAACAAACAGTCTCTTATCAATCTGATTTCGCACAAACGCATTGAAGGACAGAGGTGTTGCAAGTAATACCAATCAGGAGGCGGGATGCAGATGGGAGATTGTTAGGAACAGTGTCAATTTCATCCAACAAAAGGACTAGTCTCATTGGCGAAGATACAGATCTATTGGTGTTGTACTTCATCACGCGTCAACCAGCGATGGGCAACAAGCTTTATTTCTACTCGGATAAAGGGAGTCCTGCAACAGTATAACGACCATTAAGTTATGAAGAAGTTGCTTGGAAAACGATTGTCTGCAGCAGTATTCTGTTCCTGTCATGCATTCACCGGGATGCGATACCACTTCCGCGGTTTGTGGAATCGGAAAAAAAAAACTCGCTCCTACACAAGGTTTGTAGGGAGACTACTGTCTTCAATAGCTGTGACTAAAGAGTTTTTACCACACCTAAGCAAAAACATAGCTGAGATTGAGACGCTGGGTTGTAAAGCGATTGGGTGGCATTGTTACGGGGCCAACTGGAGACAATCTGTCTGCAATGAGGTATTCTAGTCTCTGCCAGGAAAGTTGGTTAGCCAAAAGCTTTATTACACCTGAACGGCTGCCACCGACCTCCTCTGCAAACGAAGAGATCATGCGCTGCTTCGGAGTTACCTCCAAGTGATGCTTTGGATGGACAATGGTGAGGCCATGGACACTGACTGAATGGGGATGGGAATTTGCAGTACAACAGTCTAGTTCCAGTGATTGATGGAGACTGTCACTGCGCCACGAAAAACTTCTGACAAATAATTCACTGTTAATGTTCTGTGGTTGTAGCTACACTTCACGGTTGCACTTGGCAACAAACACACGGATTTATCGTGTCCACGGGTAGCGGACCATAATAGTCAAGACGGGCATTGTGACAATATGACGTGGGGACAGAGCAGTGTCCTTCCTGATGATGAAAATAGAGGACTATTAAACTGGACACGGGTTATTCAGTGATGAAGTTAGGGTCTTAAATCAACTGTGTATTCTATAATTTTAAAATGTTACATGTTGTCAGACGTGAGAGATTGATGAAGTACATGACCTTCGCCTTGTCGTGTAGTAGTATAAAACTTTGTATAAAAAATTGTTTATATGTCAACAGTATATAGTATAACAAAATGTAAACTCTTCTGTAAACCTACAGCCTACAGCTTTGAAATAAGGAAATAGTGGTTATTTTTAGTGCGATGGCTGTCATGTCTTATGACGTTCATAGTTAGGACCTTTGTGGTGATCACAATTTGTTGGTATAAACTTTTAGTAATGTGTGTTCCCCCACATATAATGTATTAGGGGTTTATGTAGTCCCTCAAAATGCGTCCCTCAAAGTAAAAAAATATGAAAAAAAAAATGAAAATTTCATTTTTGATTTTATTTCTATTTTTGAGGGCTTATAATTTTGATCTAATTAGAAATTAAAAAAAAAAATCGCCCTCTTTGACGTCCTCTAGCGGCTTGTATTCTCTTTCGAGAGACACCTCTAACGACTCTCGCCCGCTGATATGGACGTGTGAGAGTAGTCTCTTGGGGGGGACCACCCTAAAATCACGTTTTCTTTCGCTAACTCGTTTTCTAGCGTTCCAATCAAATTTTCCCAATAAAGACGACCCCTATTTGTTTTACTTGGTTTTATATATGTACCCAAGTGTCAAAAGATGTAGGTTTAGATAATAAAGAATTTTTTTTTTTTGGGGAGTCTAAATCCCCTAACATTTTTATAGCTTTGGCGGCCATATTCTTTGACGTACATTTGGACCCTTTGTGGTACCATATTTTGTGTGTAAACTTTTTAGATGTTTTTCCCTACCTGTAATACTACAAAAAAAAAAATTGTAATAAAACGCTTTCTTGGAATTGGTTTCAGGTCGATAAAACCGTATTTTGGACTGGACTAATAGGGACATAGCTGAAACAGGAATAGGTAAGACCTCACGGGCCAGCAGGTCCGGTGACTACGACGCCTATTAGTAGCGGGGCCGACATACGACTTAGCTGGTAGGATTAGCGTTAGCAAAGTGGTCTGCCCGAGCAGTCTCGTGTTTAGGAATTATAGTAATAGGTTTTTTTTTCTTCAAATATGGTAAGAGTAAACATGGCGAGAGTTAAATATAAGCGACAATTCATCACAAGGACTCGCCGTACCAAGAATAGGCCTCTTAAGATAGTTCAGAACACAGCGGTTCTAAGCCACACAAAATCATCCACCATAAATGAATGCTTCATTGTAATAACAAAAACTGAGCAGGGAGGTGAGACTAATTTCGGAAAAGACACTAAATGCCAATTTACCAGCTCATCCTTGTGCCCGATTGTTCCACCCCGAATGAAAGTTTATAAGTCATCAGTAATTTAACCAGGGTGCGGATGACCGTATTTACGAGCAACGAAGAGGATGACATAATAGAAGGAATTAATTAAAACAAAAATTCAGGATAGGGAAGATGATGTAGATGATCTGTACAAATTCCCGGAAGTCGAACATAATAAAATACACATTCTCCCAGACAAAATAGCAAAGAAAGCCCTAAATTCAGGGAATTCTACGATTGCTCTGTCTGTGCCCAAGTAACCTAATCCAAAGGAGAAAATATATACCATAATCTCAGTATGAGATGCTACATGATAGAAAGGACCAACTATACAAACCAATGCACACAACCAAAAAAGATTACAAAAAATATGCTCAGAATGTGCAGAAGAGGGTCACTCCTGGCACCAGTGTTAAAAGAGAGGACCAAAAAAATGCATAAATTGCGAGGGACCACATAGAACCTTAGCAATGAAATGCCTGCTTTCGAGGAAGAAAGACCTGTTTAGAAAGTAAAAGGAAGTAAAAGTTAACAATGACAAAGGAAAACGAAAACAAAAAGAAACTGACTGAAATGCATAAGGTCAAATACTAAAGAAACAGACCTTAACATTTAATCTAGAAAAAGATACACCAGCAAAAATACTGACATGCGATGCACATGGCGACACCGTGGCGAAACATCGCAGAACCACGCACATACGAGGTTACCCTTAACAAGACACTAAAATGAAAGACTTGACCGAAATCACAAAATACCTGAAATTCCCATCTATAGCAAAATCATCTTAGATAATACAAGAAGAAACGACACTATAAAAGGGATGGAACATATGAAACACCACAAGAAAATGCAAACAAGACACAACCAACATCACAGGATTAGTAAAGGGAGAAGATTTAGGTCTGGCAATAATTACCTCAACTTCTCAAACGTTTGTCAAAACATAACTTAAAACTTAAGAATGATAGTGAAAGCACTAGAAGAAAATAAATATAAATGGGCTTATTTTTTTTCCGGCCCCCTTATTCATTCCTGCGTGTCTTCATTTCCCAGCCAGCACCGGATAATGGGACCCATGTGGGCATCTCACATGGTGGTCCATATAGATTTGGGCCGCGGGCTCCATGTGGCGCCGCATGTGGGGCTGGGCCCACAGGTGGGTGGGCTAGACATGGAGAACTATTGTGGGTCTAGGTGGGCTAGACCATGGGAAGCATGGGTTCCAGGTGGGCTTCACATGGGAAAAATATGTGGGTCCCAGGTGGGCTAGACATGATCTATTGATTTAATGCCTTGAGAAAAAAAATCCAAATTAAATTTTTTTAAGAAAAAAAAATGAAAAATCCAAATTTTAAAGAAAAAAAATCCAAAAATTTTGGGCTAGACATGAGATATAGGTTGGATTCATTATGGGTATTGTGTGGGCCATGGCATTATATTAACGTGGTTATTGCACATATTAATGATGCATTATTATTACTAAAAAAAGGGCTTTGGACATATAGTTAATATGCTAAAGAAAAGTGAAAAACTGTTAAGCCCGCCGCTCTCTGAGGGGGAAGTGCGGCAGAGGCTCAAACGGGGGGTTTGAAGCTTCTATTTAGCGGCCCCCCCCCACCCGCTACGGTTTCTATCCAATCGGCTCGCCTGACGTGGCAATGGACAAACTAACCCCGGCACCCACTACCTGAAGGTGGCCGGGTTGGGCCATATCTCCTTGGTGAAAAGGTAAAACGGGGCAGTGGCCCCTGGCTTTGGGAGATTACGGGGAGCTTACCTCCCCAGGCTGGGGTAAACGCCTCCCCCCGGCATGCCGGGGGGGGGCGACCCTCCCTGTACCCCCCGAGATCCCTAGCCTGCATAGTTACCTCGGGGGCATCCATTAATCGCCCCGCCCCTGTCATGCACCGTCAATCATATGAATACATCACCATCTGCTGCGTAGCCTCCTGAAAGATCTGTATGTGGTACTCAAGGTGGTCCTTAAACCCCTGCTGCGTGTGTCTCGCCCATGCCCCGTGGTCCCAGGGGGAACCCAGGGGAAGTCTCATGGAGGAGGGTGTCTAGTAGGGCGTTTGTAGCAGCGTTAGAGTTTCACCTCCACCCCAGGGCCCGCCGCTAGTGTCTCGGCCAATCCCCAGTGGTCCCCCGAGGGCCCTGAAGAGAGGCCACAGGGGCAGGTAGGTTTTTTAGGGGTTTGGGGGAAAAAAAAAGGGAA
>JACEEZ010014351.1:0-35000 GCA_016584305.1 Chionoecetes opilio
GTAAGCCAGTGTCAGAGAGGTAGGCCCGGCCGATGCTGGTGATAAGGTGGCGCAGGGGCAACTCGTTTGTGTGCAACACGCATATATCAAGAAGAGTTGCGTCCAGCATCTTTTCCAATGGGTGGTACCACCCTTCCACCTCGTGTTGGCCCTAGTTGAGTCACCTTGCAGTACGATCAGTGAGTCGGTGGAGTCGTATGTCACCAGAGATCATAGAGAGCCTGAGCCACCTTGAATGCAGGTTCTCAGGTGGCACCGGGGTCCTCTGGTACAAAGTGCAAAGGTACCTTCCAGATGTCTCCTCTGTCACTGACACATGCTCCTCCCTGATCAACCTTGGGTGCAGTTTCCCATAGCTGTCGGGCACCATCGCCCTGGTCTTGTCCTTCCTCCCATCGTAGCCCAATCCAACTATTTTGGTACCCTGGTGCTTCCCCTGGTCTAGGTCCCTGGCCGATGCCATGGCATCCTGCCTGACCCTCCTCAGCTTGTTAGGATCGCAGACCAGGTACGACATGTTTGGAGGAGGTGGCCGTCAGCGATAAGGTCCTGAAGAAATCCAGAAGCCAAGGCAGCAGCAGCAGTGGGCGGAACGTCGAACCGGATGCCTGGATGCGGAGCTGTACTTCGACCGTACGTGTTTGACCGACTTATGCTGTTTTTTGTGACTTTTGGAGTTTGGTGATAGGACCTTAGACCTTAAACAGTATCCAGCCCTGAACCCACCTATGTTGGGTAAATATTAACGTGGAAAATCCAGTTGCCAGGAAAAAGGTTTTTACCCGAAAAACGAGGCGATTTTGTATGAGAAGTGCGCTTTGCGGCGTCTGGCTGACTTAATGTAGATCTTACGGCAATATCGAGGGCATACTTCCGATAGAGTTTATAGCCCTCTACAACTTTGTCTTCAGTGAAATTTATCGAATCTCGAACTTAAGTGGCTTTTCTGTGAGTTTAAAGATGGTGTATGCTAAGCTATGTTTTGCATATAAATATAAAAGTCCATTTTTGTATAGCAAGAAGTGCTCAAACCAAAAAGTTGAAGTGGACAAACTACCCTTAAAATTCAATTTTACATAAGAAAACACCCTGCCAAATTCGAAATAATCTATATTTCACTTTTCATTGGACCTACGGGGTACCCTAATATATATATATATATATATACTATATATATATATATATATATATATATATATATATATATATATATATATATAAAGATATATATATATATATATATATAAATATATATATATATATATATATATATATATATATATATATATATATATATATATATATATATAATATATATATATATATATATATATATATATATATATAGTATATATATACTATATATATATATAATATATATTTATATACATTTCTATACTATATATATATATATATATAATATATATATATATATATATATAATATATATTATATATATATATATATATATATATATAATATATATATACGATATATATAATATATATAATATATAATAAAATATATATATATATATATATATATATATATATATATATATATATATATATATATATATATATATAATATATATATATATATATATATATATATATATAAATATATAGTATATATATATATATAGTATATATATATATATGTTTATACATATTGTGACGAAGGTTCATATTTCCCGCGTATGTGTTGTGATGGTCAAGATGGCCGGGGCAGAGTGTAGCCCCCGCCCCTTTGGAGGAAGCATGGGTGGGCGAGAGGGTTGCCACCCGCCGCCAGATAGGTCACCCATATAAAACAGGTGACCTTGCTTCGCCCCCCACTCCAATCATTCCATTCGTATAATGTTGTGTGAGGAGCCACTGTGACGGCGTGGGCACACCACGTGGGAGGCTGTGTGAGTCCTCCTTTCTAACCCTTGATACCAGGGTATTGTGAGTATCTTGTAAAGTGTTTTCATCATTATGTCGCGCCTGTTCACCGATGTCGGGTGGGCTGTATTTACGGCAAGTGAGAGTAGGAGGTAAGTAGGTGATGAGGCTCAGTAGAAGCGCTCTTTTGTGATTGGGAGGATAACGTTCAGTAGAAGCGTTGTGTTATGTATAGAGACTCAGTGGAGTTCTCTCGTTGTTATGATATAGACGCTCAGTAGAAGTGCTCTTAAGGTGTTTTTGTGTGTTGAGGCTGGAAGTTAAAGAGAGACGGAAAGTGAGAGTTAGTGAGATTTTGGTAGCGTTGCGCGTGGTATCCCTATCTGCGAGTCTTCTGTGACCGTGCATTCAAGTGTGTATCTGTTGTACCAAGGAATTGGAGTTAAGCGTGTTAATTATATAAGGATTTCATATGTTGATCTTGTTTTAAATATCCTGAATTAACTTAATTAGACCCACGTGTCCCTGGGGCATGGCCTGGGGTGGCGACCTTGTGTCACCCCCCGTGACAAATATATATATATATATATATATATATATATATATATATATATATATATATATATATTTTATATATATATATATATATATATATATATATATATAAAATATATATATATATATATATATATATATTATATATATATATATACGTATATATATATACTATATATAGGGGAGGCGGTATATATATATATATATATATATATATAAATTATATATATATATATATATATATATACTATATATACAGGGGAGGCGGTAGCGGAGTGGTTAGCGTCTCCGACTGGCGTTCTCGGTGACCCGAGTTCGATCCGCGAAGAAAACCAAAACCTTCTGCACCATCGAGTGGCCTAAGAACACCCACATGCCCTGCCCATCAACTCTACCTTCGACTGCGAATGCATCGGAGGACACAGGGGGCGGCATGAGCCTCTACAGGCGTCACTATAAAAAATCCTGCCTGCGCCACCACGGGCGAGGACCAACCATCAAAGCCCTCAAGTGAACCTCCAGAGCCCTACCATCCGAGCCCTGGGTCACCACTGTCTACAGGCGCTATAGGCACAAAAGTAAAAAAAAAAATAATAAAAAAAAATTATATATATATATATATATATATATATATATATATATATATATATATATATATATATAATATATATATATATATACACATATATAATCGTATACACATTTAGATGCCTATCACTGCGTGTTCGCACCTGCACTCTGTATGGTTCCATGTGTACAGTGCTTATCTTTGCATGGGGCTTACTTGTTTATCAGAAAACTAATTATATCAATGGAAAGCTTATATAATTACGCTTCTTTTGATATACTCTATGCGAAAAGTTTTCTTAGAAAAATTTTAAATGGCGTCGAGTTCCAGTGAATTCCCTGATTATACATATTTATTGATACTCATAATGAAATGTATTTATTGTAATTTACTGTGTTTTATGTGATAATCTTATACTGTAGAACAAACATTTCCAAAGATAACAGTATATCATTTATACTAATAACCGTATTTGGTAGGTGGCAAATTACTCTGGAAAGTAAATTCCCCCCCCCCCATAGGTGATCAGGTCACCTACAGGTCTGGTATATCCTGAAAGTCATAGCTAAGCTGACATCTGGCTCATGGTGTTAATTACGCCATTCACACCTGGCAACAAGTCATCACGGTGGCTTCGTCTGCACATCACATCTCCAGTTGAGGGAAAGAAAGCATTTCACAATTTATGAGATTGATATTCTTTGCCGTCCTTCAACAAATGTATCTTAGTTTATGTTTTCCTTCATTATCACACCATTCTTTCGAGAGTCACTATTGAAGGCGTGAAAGGTCGGGAGGACAGAGAGATAGACTGTCTGGTGATATCAGTCCAAGTATCAAAACTGAAAGACAGCGCCTGTTTCACGCGATTCCAGACTGTCCATCACTTTCATGACATAAGACTTGTATAGTAAGCAGTAAGTCTGGCTCAATACAATTTCATCCAATAATACTAGGAAGGTAATATTTCTGGCAGGGCTAGATAGCAAAGTATTTATGATTGCTTGCACACACACACACACACACACACACACACACTTACACACACACTTTGATTCCTTAGATCATAACATACTTCTTGATAAACTTGAACATATAGGGATAAGGGGCATTACTCACCGGTTATTGAAGAGCTACATCAGTAACAGGTCACAAAGTGTATATTGTAATTCCATGTATTCAGTTTTCAAAGTTATAACTAAAGGTGTACCTCAGGGATCTATTCTAGGGCCTCTACTTTTTCTCATATATATTAATGATATACCAAATGCTAGCACAAAATTTAAATGTACTATTTATGCTGATGACACTAGTCTCTTATTAGCCGATACAAATATTGACTCTTTACATATAAATTTAAATCTTGAATTAAATCTAATAAATCAATGGCTAGAGTCCAATAAATTGCACCTCAATATTGCCAAAACCAATTACATACTTTTCCAAAATAGATCAATTAAGAATATTATGCCTCCATTGTCATTAAAAGGTCAATCAATTCAACGTGTGGCCTCATACAAAATTTCTAGGAATTAATATTGACGAGAACTTAAACTGGAGCTTTCACATTAATCAAGTTTGTCTGAAATTATCTAAAATATGTGGTATATTGTATAGGGTCCGCCATCAACTTACAACTGAATCTATGTTAAGTATATATTATACATTGTGTTACCCTCACTTGATTTATTGCGTTTCCATATGGGGTTGTACATGGCCATCTTTCCTAAATAAAATTAAAATAAAGCCCAAAATAAATCATGAGTGCATTTATTTATGGGAAAATTTGCTTCCACAAATCATATATATCCTCAGCTCAATATATTACATTCAAATAATTATAAAATATTTCATAATTTTGCTTATTTATAAAAACATTAAACTTTTACCCAGGAAAAAAGGTTTTCGATTTCGTCGGAAATATTTATAATTTTAGGGGTAATGTATTAATTTAGGTGTCCACAGTTTCGTACGCCCTATAATAAAAGTGTGTTGTGTGAAGGTCCTCAGATATGGAATTCTCTTCCCATTGCAATAAAAAGTCTGATGGGAGGCTGGGAAAATTTTCTACAATTGAAGAAGGAAAATAAAGACTTATTTATTTAAAAGTCAAAATACTTTATAAACTTGTGTTGAAACTGTGTCGATTGTCTGTATTTGCTTAGAAATTTTTTTCATATATATTTTTTTTGGTGTTATTCATATTTTATAGTTTGTCAAATTATAATGCCTGTACTATGAACAACCAATTAGTTACGATTTTGTCTGTCTAAAGAGCTTATGCTCGACAGACCGTGCCATCATTACGTTTTTGTTTTTATATATTCAATTATATTCGTGTGCTTTTGTAATGGCAATAAATTTACTACTTACTTACTTACTTACTTACTTACTTACACACACACACACAACACACACACACACACACACACACACACACACACACACACACACACACACACACACACACACACACACACACACACACACACACACACACACACACACACACACACACACACACACACACACACACACACACACACACACACACACACACACACACACACACATATATATACACACACACACACACACACACATACACACCACACCAGCGTTAGGGTACTCCGTAGTGTAACGGTTAGCACGCTCGGCTCACAACCGAAAAGTCCCGGGTTCAATCCCCGGGTGGAGCGAAGACAGACGGGCGGTCTTCTTAAAAAAAACCCGAGCCCCTGTTCACCCAGCAGTGAATGGGTACTAGGTGTTAGCCGGGGGCTTGTGACCCGCCTCCCGGGGTGCTGGCCTTGGCCAACACTAAGCATTAAAGATGGATAGATAAAATGTAGCTATGGAGACGGGGCCATACGAGCGTAGCTCAGGCCCTGTAAAGTACAAGTAGATGAGTACAACTAGATAAATACACAAAACACACACACACACACACACACACACACACACACACACCACACACACACACACACACAGACACACATACACACACCACACACATACACACACACACACACACACATACACACACACACACACACACAAACACACACACACACACGCACACAAACACACACACATACACACACACACATTAGCTCACATCCTTTTGTTGGAGGGCAATTGTAATGATTCATGCTACAGACCACCGGCGAATAATAATCTCCAATATCCTTTGTCGAACAGTTATTCTATAATCCTTGCTATATTTCTGAAAGCTGTGCAGCGAGTAGGAACATTTGTTGCATTGTACTATTTTGGCGTAGAGATTCCTATGTAGTGTTATGGCGTAGAAAGCATTGTTAATTAATCACCACATCCACAAATAATAGGTTTATTGTAGTTTAGACGCCAATACTGCACAGCCATTCCGTACTGAGGCAGTATGAATTAAGTAAAAGCAATGGGTCCGATGGTCGTGATGTTGGTATCATATGTAGTTCAAATACAGTACTGATTAGAGTTCTACTAATTATACGTATGAAATTGAGTCAGCAGTCACCGCGATGATTCCACTGTCCTACCAAGCGGTAGGGGAGACGGTTTATGGGGAGGCAGCAGAGTGGTTAGCGTTGCCGAGTGGCGTGCTCGGTGACCCGAGTTTGAACCCCGATGAGGGCGAAATTCCACTTAAAATCTTTCTACACCGCCGAGTGGCCAAAAAACACCCACATGCTGTCCATTAACTCTACCTTCGATTGCGAGTGCATCGGAGAACACAGGAGGGCGGCATGAGCCTCTAATCAGAGAGAAGTCACTGAGTGCCTAACTTCTGATCCTTCTATAATTTATGATTGGGGCAAAGCAAACCTAGTTTTGTTCAATGCCTCAAAAACCCATTTTCTTCACCTATATACTCGACAAAACCTACAAGATAACTACACCCTCTTCTCAATGACACTTAACTATCTCCTTCTTCTACAATGAACATTCTGGACTGTCCTTTACTAAAAATTACCCAGCATACCCGGTAAAATATCCAGGGTATTAAAGAATGCTAGGAGGTTGTTAGTGAGTCGTTAGTGCACATTTCAGGAAATCGGTTGAGATAGGCGATGTGCCATTATTGTGGAGTAAAGGAAATGTTGTGTTCCATATTAAGAAGGGAGGACAGTGGACTAAAGTCAAATTATCGACCCGTAAGTCTAACGTCAGTGGTAGGTAAATATATGAATCTCTTATTGCAAAAAACATTAGAGAACACTTAGATAAACATAGTTTGATCAATGATTCACAACATGGATTCACCAAGGGTAGGTCTCACCAATTTATTGAGTTTTTATAGGAAAGTTTATAAGACGGCAGATAATGATAAGGATTATGATATAATATATCTGGACTTTAGTAAGGCATTTGACAAAGTACCGCACGAGAGACTCTTAAATTAGGTTAAGGCTCATGGAATAGATGGGAAGGCTTTTCGTTGGATCAGAGCTTGGCTAAGTAATAAGCAACAAAGGGTTACAATTAATGGTTCTAAATCTGAATGGGGGCAGGTAACGAGTGGAGTTCCACAAGGGTCTGTTTTGGGTCCATTACTATTTATGATTTACATCAACGGCTTGGATAGTGGGATTAGCAGTGATATCAGCAAGTTTGCTGATGATACTAAGGTAGGTAGGATTATTGGATCACAGTCTGATGTAAACATATTGCAGGGAGACTTAGATAAACTTAATGAGTGGGCAGTCAGATGGCAGATGGAATTTAATATTGATAAGTGCAGCGTTATGAATGTGGTAGAAAAAACCCTGGTAATAGATACACCATACGCAATGTATCGCTGAAAAGATCAGAAGGTGAAAAAGATCTTGGAGTGAGGGTGAGGCCAGACCTCCGACCTAGGAAACAATGTATGAGGCTAGAAATAGAGCTAATAGAGTGTTAGGATCATTACCAGAAGTGTTAAAAGTAGAAGTGCGGAAGTTATTCTAAAGCATTATCTGGCTCTAGTCAGGCCTCACCTAGACTATGCGGTTCATTTTTGCGTCTCCATATTACAGGATGGATATAGCCTTGTTAGAAGCAGTGCAGAGAAGGATGACCAAAAATTATACAAGGGATGCGTAACTTTAGTTATGAGAAGAGATTGAAGTTATTAAAGTTACACTCACTCGAGAGACGCAGAGTAAGGGGCGAGCTGATTGAAGTTTTTAAATGATAAAGGGATTTAATAAAGGAGAGGTAGGAAAAGTTTTACGGCTTTTAACCAGAGTAGAACAAGAAGTAATGGATTCAAGCTGGAAAAGCGTAGATTTAGAAAGAAAATAGGGAAAAACTGGTTCACAAAATAGGGTGGTGAATGAATGGAATGGACTCAGTAGACAGGTAGTTAGTGTGGAGTCATTAGGAAGCTTTAAAGAGGGGCTGGATAGGTTCATGGATGGGTATGCAAGGTGGATATAGGTAGTGTTAGGTGACAGGAACTACCACGTGTAGGCCTCGCGGCCTCTTGTAGATTCCTTATTTTCTTATGTTCCTATGTTCTTATGTAGAAATCGGAACTGGAACTCTCACATCTCATCTCTTGCTAAAACAGCTTCTAAGAAGTTAGGTGTCCTGTGGCGTCTGTGTCCATTATTTTCCCCCTCCCCGTTGCTTGCTCTGTACAGGGGCCTTATCCGCCAATGTATGGAGTATGTCTAACATGTTTCGGGGGGATCCACTCATACATGTCTCTTAAACAGGTGTTCAGTTCAAAGCTTTTCGTTTCATCAACTCCCCCCCTCTGACTGTCTTCAATCTTTAAATCACCGCCGCAATGTTGCTTCTTTTCTCTTCAAACCGTTATTTTCATGGTCACTGCTCTTCTGAAATTGCTAACTGCATGCCTCCCCCCTCTCCGCTGCCTCGCTGCACAAAACTTTCTATTCATTCTCATCTCTATTCTGTCGATCTTCCAAATGTAAGAGTTAATCAGTATCTTTACTCTTTTATCCCTTTTACTGGTAAACTCTGGAAGTCTCTTCCTTTTCAATTTTTCCACCTTCCTACGACTTAAATATTTTCAAGAGAAGAGTGACAAGACACCTCCGAAGTAAATTGGCCCACCCCTTTCTATTATTTTTCTGTGTTCTTTATAGCTGGCAACTAAGCCGGCTTTGTGTTACCTCTTTTTTGTGACCTTTGTCAATCATTTGTGATGTCAAAAAAACAAAAACAAATCACAGGTGCCACTATACAAATCCTGCCTGCTCCACCACGGGCGAGGGCCAACCATCACAGTCCTCAAGTGAACTTCCAGGCCTACCATCCCAGCTGTGGAGGTCACTGCCTACAGACGCTATATAGGCACAAAATGTAAAAAAAAAAATGCCTGATCTCCAACCTCTATCAACACTTTCACCTCCAGGCTGATGGTACTTATTCCCCCTCGCATGAAACTGAATTTAGATGGATCAAATGATGAATCTTGGGTGTAGTATACGAGATGAAAAGTATAAGAGAGGAAAGGAAATGGAACAGACTCGGATGGGACCAAAGGAGGGGACGAAAATAAGAGATGGTTTCAATTCTCGCTGTGGAAATAAAAGTTCTTGTCTGTCGAAACAAGATTATACCTTTTTTTCCCCCGGAATGGCTCAGCTATGAGAGAGGGAACGCTTAATATATTTGTATTTTTTTTATCTATTGATAGGGTGGAAAGGGACGAGAGGATTTTTTATATTCATGAATCTATGATTAAACGAGAGAAAATAAAGGGAGAGAGAGAGAGAGAGAGAGAGAGAGAGAGAGAGAGAGAGAAAAGAGAGAGAGAGACGAGAGAGAGAGAGAGAGAGAGAGAGGAAAAGAGGAGAGAGAGAGAGAGAGAGATGATAGTGTACAAATAGCATAGTAAAGAAAAAAGGAGATAATAAAAGAAGAAATGGAAAAGGGTAATTAGCATAGTTTCATATTCCAGCAGAAAGAGATACCTATATTGTTATTTGATAGAGTATATTTTGTTTATAAATATCCCTATTTGTTATTCATATTTAAATTCATTTCAGACTATGATTTTATTGCTAGAGGCAAAACACGCCAAAATAAAATAAGTTACAGGGGAATATACTACGGAAAAAAAGTCAAACAAATGATAAAATAAACACAATATATATATATATATATATATATATATTATATATATATATATATATATTATATATATATATATATATATATATATATATATATATATATATATATATATATATATATATATATATTATATATATATATATATATTTTAATAGTGTATATGATATATATATATATATAAAATATATATATATATATATATATATATAATATATATATATATATATATATATATATATATATATATATATATACATATATATATATATAGAACTATGTGTGGGTGTATATATGTATTATATATATATATATAATATATATATATTATATATATATATATAAAATATATATATATACATATATATATTATATAGAATATTTGAGTGTATATATGTATGTATATATATATATATATATATATATATATATATATATATATATATTAATATAAAATATATATGTATATGTATATAAAATATATATACATATATATATAATATGTATATATATATATTATATATATATATATATATATATATATTATATAATATATATATATATATATATATATACATATATATATATATATATATATATAATATATATATATATATATATATGTATATATTTATTTTTTAGTGTGTGTGTGTTGTGCGTGTGTGTGTGTGTGTGTTTTGGGCACTAGGGCTACAGAAACAGCAAAATATACCAAGTTAGAGAGAGAGAGAGAGAGAGAGAGAGAGAGAGAGAGGGAAAGAGATAGAGAGAGAGAGAGAGAGGAGAGAGAGAGAGAGAGAGAGGGGAGAGAGAGAGAGAGAGAGAGAGAGAGAGAGAGAGAGAGAGAAAAGAGAGGAGAGAGAGAGGAGAGAGAGAGAGAGAGAGAGAGAGAGAGAGAGAGAGAGGAGAGAGAAAAGGAGAGAGGGGAGAGAGAGGGGGGAGAGGGAGAGAGAGAGAGAAAAGGGAGAGGGGCGGGGGGGGGGACCGCTTAGGGTCGGTAGGTTGGACTAGACGGGAATCCTTGGGTTAGGCAGATGGATAAAGAAGAGAAGTATTTATGGCAAAAGGGGGAAGAAGGCTTAAATGAAGGCTGTGAGAGGCATGGATATATGGAATGAAGATAGGATGACGGGGCGGCTTTTTTTATCTTAGGTTATATATTCCCCTGATGATTGAGACGATAAATGACGATATTCATGTCATCATAAAATTCACAATCTTTTTGTTAGACACAGTAACCTCAGAAGTGGAACTGAAACTGACAACGTGTTTTTCATTATGTTTCATCTGACTACACCTACCTCCTGTTGCATGAATAAGATAAAAATGGATTGGAGTAAGTTGCAAATGTTTGTTGGTGCAGCTCTGACCTCCCATAGTGTGATTGATTTTACGCTATTTAAGGACACTGGCATATGATTTTTAGGAGAAAAATTTCCATGTATTCATATAATCGACTAGTGTGATGCTGCTATCTCCAAATTATTTATAAAATTGATGCGTGATGGCTGGCGTGAACGACAGCTTTACCTCATTTCATTGTCTCGGTATGATGCATGGGTGCCATCATCGTGTCATTGAAAAAAATTAGCTCCCTTTTGGTTCATCAGCCGACCTTCCATTAGCTCAGGAGGCGCTAGCTAAGCCCATGAGGGCTGAGTGATGACTGAGTGATGGTTGGGGTGATTCCAGTGAACGTACGTGGCTGCCTGTGTGGTAATTTTTATTTTGGGGTGCTGCCTTTCTTTGTACCCAAATCTGCGCTTACCCGGCCTGTCAATGTGCTTTCACCTGCTACATTAACAATCATCACATTTTTTTTCATGAAGGCTGCATGACTCGTTTTCAAATGCTGAACTTTATTCTTTGTAATAATATACAAGAAAAAGTAATATGGTAAAACTGGATATCACTATTAATTGATAACACTGATATTGTTATGTGTGTGTGTTAGTATGGGATAGAGTAGAGGGAGTAAGTGAACAAATATTTTTAAAATGATACAAGCAGGAAAGTTGACATGAATACTCTCTATAGGTAACTTTTAAAATTGCTGGATTGGGCCCTTTTTAAAATTTAAGATGGCGGCCATTTTTCAAGATGGCCGCCAAAATATTCAAAAAAAATACAGACTTCTGCCTATAGACCGCTGGACTATTGGCTCGATTTTGCTCAAAATTGCGCGCAAAATTTCTTATACGTATGGTAAAGCAAAATATATCTGGTCAAGTCATGGTCAAAGTCAAAGGTCGCGTATTGTGACCTTTCATAGTTCTGAGCTGACCGATTTTCTGACTCCTCCTTGCTATCGACCCGATTTTTATCAGTTTGCTCACAAGTACCCTACATGTAGGTGGTGCACAAATCATGCTCAAGGTCAAAGTCAAAGGTTACATGTTTCATTACAATTTGAACTATGTTGTCACTTTCTTTCCACAAGTAGTACCGTCAGGGTGGTCGGTTGGTAGAGGTGTGGGCTCGCGTGCAGCGTTCCATCGTTTGATCCCCCCAGGTTTCCCACCAGGTTCATCCTGGCGTGGTGGCACTTTATATTGTCAATAACCTTGTCGTTGGTACTTGCAAGGTGTCTAGATAGGATCAAAGTATCTTATCTTTTTTTATGCCACAAATTTGTGTCAAGGGGTACAGCAGGGAAATTAGCAAGTCTCAACTTTCAATAGTCACTAGAATTGACACGAATGTCTTTATCCTGTTAGGCCAGTTAAGGTTGTTACTGGCACCCACATCACATAGTGCTTGCAGGCAAGTCCTTATCTGAAGTATTGCATCTCTTTGTGCAGTCCTTCTTGCACGAACACTTCGTCAACTCCTGGAAACTTGCTGCAATTGGTGCGAGGGTTGTCCAACAAATTTTCCATGTGTTTCCATCCTTATACCCATCCATAGTCAGCAGGGGACTTGAAGTCTGGCTGAGGGTCAGTTGCTTGAGCCCAGACAACTTCTGCCTGATACCCTGCACGGTTGACTATTATTTTAAGGCTGCCTGTGTCGATGGAATTGGGCTCATATGTCCTCTGCTTTCGTGCAAATAGATCAAGACTAGCCTCGTTAACGTTAGTGGTAGCACTAGACCCGTCGAACATGAGGACAACAAACCTTTCGAGGACTTGGATGTCTTCATCATCCACTGTTACTGGGTACTGGCTCAGCTTGACAAAGGTCCTGCTAACTTAACCAAACACATTCCACATCTACCATGCCCCATTTTTTGCTCTTTCTACGAAAGGTGGAGATGACATTGTATTTCCCGTAAAGGCGTGAAAAAACAGCAACGAACTTGATTTCTCGGGCCCCATGGCAGACACCACATCGTGGATAGGAATCCCTTCTGGCATTGGCTCATTGGCCATAAGCGACCCCCCAATTTCAAAGACTTCCTCGGGGGAAGAGAAGACAGATACAGCTCTTTGACAACCACATTTGTGTCATGGTCTTGATGATCACTGCTTTGTACCTTTCCAGAACGGCATCTTTGGTATGTACAAAGTCTTGTGTCTGCCTCTTGATGTCGACATGGGGATTCTCCTAAGGTCCCTTGCATTGTTACAGAAGCATCCTCACCCTTTGTCACAGTGATACTGCTAGCTTTGTCCATGTCTTTAATTATGTCTGCAAGGAGTAGGAACAACTAGGGCTTGTTCATATAATCTCTCAAGAAGTTTTTCCCAGTTGTTTGGATTTTTACTTGTTATCCCCCCTTTTTCCTGACCCTTTCCCTTGTTTAGATCTTGCCATAGACTTGGGACTGTCCTTCTAGTAGAGGTCAAACACAAAATCAACCCTCCTGTATATGACACAGTAAATCTTCAGTTTAGTACGGATCTCTTCTCTAGCATAATCATCAAACGTCTTTGAGGTACGTGGAGGCAGTGGGTAGGCATCACTGGCGTGCAGGGAAGCCGATGAAGGGATGTGGGCAGAAAACATCGAACACGTGGTTTTCAGAAGATACCCACACACAAAGGAACACACAAAAAAAATACCATCACAGCGGCCCCCAAATTTTTATGTACGGGTATAGCGTAGGACCACTACTATACTAGCATAGTTATATAAGAAGGGCGGCATGAAACAGGATCAGAGGTTCTGGCGATGCTAGTGTGGCGCGGAGGTCGTATGGTAGCTGATTGTGGCGAGGCGGGAAGCACGGGGCTGTGTGGTCAGTAAGTCTATGCTGTGTCATTCACCAATGGTCGTGTCCCCGCAAGTCAACTCGTGATCGCCCGTTTTTCTCTTATGAGTGTGTGGGTATTGAATACTCAGTTGAGTTGTAGACTGGAGGTGGTATATTTACAAAAGGTTGTAATTAAAGACACTAATGTTGGAGGGTGCCACGCCAACGCCGGGTGTCTGTGCACGCCAGGTGGCACCCATATCTGTACCTGCTTGTCTTGTGAACGCGCTCCGACTGGGTGACGTCACCCTATCTATCTAAATGATCGCTGGGCAAGGAAAGGGGTTTGCAAAAATCCCTAGACGGTCACTATTACAGTACACACCTCCCAGAGTGCTCAACATGATCCCTTTGAGCATGTTAGGGGACGGGGGAAAGGGGAAATTTAGGCTGGTTTGGAGGAGAGAGAAAAAAAAAAAGGGGAGAGGAGAGAGAGAGGAGAGAGAGAGAGAGAGAGAGGGGAGAGGGAGAGAGAGAGAGAAGAGAAGAGAGAGAGAGAGAGGGGAAAGAGAGAGAGAGAGAGAGAGAGAGAGAGAGAGAGAGAGAGAGAGAAGAGAGAGAGAGGGGGAAGGGGGGAGAGGGGGTGTGTCCCGGCTTCATTTTATTCTGTGTGGCTCGTACCCCACTCGCACAAACAACGCTGTCTGCGTCAGGGGAGGTCCAAAGTGTTGTGGCGATTTTTTCCCGGAGGAAATTTTGTTTCCCCGAGTGCCAGTTAGGACCGCCCGAGGGTCTTGCCCCCATCAATCGCGAGCCAGTCGCTGCCCCCCTCAGCCCGCCCCGGGCCGCTGCCTCCACTTCACCCACACCGCCCAATTCCCTGAGGACCAGGTCTTCATAGCGGGGTTGGTCTCCTTCCCCCTGTGGGAACTAGGGAGTTTTTTGGAAGGGATTCTGCTGAAACGCTTCTCTCAAGGCAAAAAATAAAGATTCAGGAAGCAAAAAAAGAGGGATCGTCGATCTTCGCGCCTTCTTAGCGGGCGCCCTGACGAAAGTGGGACGCCCCCCTTCACCCTTTGCACGCTGACCCCCTGTGCACTCCGGCGACTAGTGCCCCCCCCCAGCAAAATTGACTCTGACTGGGGCGCAGCTTGTGGCGCGCACCCAAAATAAAGGCGTGGGGGGAGTGGGGGGAAACCCCGTCCTTTCAATTTCCACAGGCCCCACCACGGAAGTCCCGGGGCTGAAGCACACCCACCCCCGGCCCGCGGTACTCGCCACCCGCCTTCCCCGCCCGCCTCCCCCCAACCCCTCCCCGGGAGACGCGCTCGAAACCCTCCATCCCGACCTCCCCGATCAGGGGAGCCGCCCGCGCCCACAAAAACCCCGGTCAAGCCCTCTCATCAAGGAGGCGCCTTTCCCAGTATAGGGGCGGCAACATAGACGCGCCGCCACAAATACGCCCACCATCACTCACTCCCGGGGTGGCAAAACCTTCCCCATTGGGGAAAAGTCCCTTCGCGAGGTCCCCCAAAATCACTGCACCCCCTCGTCGTGATACTGCGAAAAAAAGGGGTATATCGCGACCTTTGCGTAAACGGCTGGCTGACGAAAACGGGCCAAAGCTGCGGTTTCTCTGCGTTCAGGACAACTGCAGACAATTTTTTTCACTCGAGCGTGAAGAAAGGGGGAACGTTTCTTGGGGGCCCCTGCTCACTAAACGAACCCCTTCCACCCCAAATCTCTCCCCCCCAGCCCACTCCCCATCACAGCACACCCAAAAATCCCTACACTTCCCTACGCTGCTGCCGCCCCCATCCCATCACTAAGGGCAAGGGAAATGGCACACGTGGCCTCAAGATCCTGTTGCCAACGTTCGCAGCTTCAGGACGAATGTCGGCGAGAAACACCACCGTCCCGGGAAAAAAAAGCTGATCGTGGTGGCCGTTGAGACTTCCTGATGATGAGGGGGGGACATCTTGAAGAACCCGGGTTGCACTGGTGGGGCGTGATCGGGGCCCGGAAAAAGGCGGCGGTGTAGCAGGGTACCGTAGGATGCAGTTTCAGTTATGCCTGTCCCGGCCCCCGAGGAGATAAAAGCGATTTTTCTTCCCCCTTCCCTCACAAAAAATGCGTCTTGTTATGCGCTTTTATGCCCCAATGGCACGGCGCGGCCCCTCCCTTCCTCCCCGACAGCGGGGCACCATCTTGGCCCCCGGACTGCCAAAAACAGCGTTATCGGGGCGACCTGCATCAGCACTTGGTAAAAAGGGCCTTCACAATTTGACAGTGGCCCCATGGGCTCCCCAATCAGTCCCCTTTCCCCCACACACGTACGAGGTGGCTCTCTGGACCCAGTGCTCACTGATTTCCCCTGCAGACTCAGTGCAGGCACCCCGCTAACACAGTTGGCGCTCTGATATCATGCATTTCTTCCCCCACTTTGGCCTAGACCCCGCCAGCGGGGAAAAAACATCCCAGGGGGCATTTGGCGTGGGAAAGCTGATGGCTGCCATCAAGCGGTCCTGTTACACTGACTGGGCCCGGCTCTGCGGGACGTGGACACAATTTGGCCACCTTCACCCCCTTCTCCTTGCCGCGGGCCCAACATGTTCCACATAGGTGACGGGGTGAGCCGCGAACCAGCGGGGTTCGGGTTTCAGGTGTCGCCTTCCCGCGGAGGATAAATACAAGGCTGGGGGCCCCAAAAGGCCGCCCCACACAGAGGACGGGCCCGCACCGCACCAACCCCTAAGGCCCTGCCCAGGGGCAAACTTCATGGGGCCCGGAAAAAGGGGGGAAAATGACGTCAAGAGGAAACTACCCCCAATCAAGTTGACCCCCAAACTGGTGGGCCTTGGTGAAGGAGAGACCAAAGGGACCGTCACCCAGGAGAAACCCGCCCTCACACACCACAGGAGGGGCTGGGTGGTACAAAACCAGGAGAAGGGAGACCTCCTGGGGAGCCTTCAGCAGGAAGATGACGACACGGACCCTGAGAGGCGCCACCTCCCTCACCCCATGTGTCACCTGGGCCTGGACAGCCCGGGGTACGGGGGAATCGTGGCCCGCTCCTGCGCCCCTTTAACTCCAAAAGGCGCCTGGGCCTGATGGGGTGAGTCCCTTCCCGCCAAGCACTGGCAGAGAGTGAAAGGGCCCCTTTCCGCACATCTTTTAGCAGGCCTCCAAAAGGCGCCTGGGCCATGCCCGTGGAAGGAGGGTCGTGTACGCCCGTAAAAAAGAAAAAAAGGGGAGGACTTACTGCCAACATCGTCCAATCCGCTCCTGTCAGTTTTTCAGCAAGATCTTAGAAAAGGATTATTGCAGAGCAAACTGACCCCCCACCTAGAGGGCACACCTGAGTCCCCTAACAGTACGGTTTTGGAAGGGGCGCTCCCCCTCGGACCTGCTTCTCCTGCTCCCAAATCAGGAGGACTCCCCGGACTCTGGCGCCCATCGCTGGTGAATGCCCTGGACTCGCCCGGGGGGTTTTACTGTGTGTGGCACAAGGGCCTCCCGGAAAAGCTTGAACAGCCCGGGTACGGGACACTCTGGGTTGTTTTCGAGCTACCTGCCAGCCGGAGTCTGAGGGTGGGGGTGAAAGGGGCACTCGCCACGTAAAGGGGGGGCTTTCCCTTTTCCACAGGGATCGCCCCGGGCCCCATGTGGAAAAATTTTTTTTTTTTTTTTGTTTTTTTTTTTTTTTTTTTTTTTTTTTTTTTTATTTTTTTTTTTTTTTTGGTTTTTTTTTTTTTTTTTTTTTTTTTTTTTTTTTTTTTTTCCCTTTTTTTTTTTTTGAGAAAATTCCCCCTTTTAAAAATTTTTTTTTTTTCTCCCCCCCTTTTTTTTTTTTTTTCCCAGCAGCCCCCACGACAACAACAACAACATCAGCTGGGGAGCTCCAAAACACCAGGCAACAAAAAACCAACAACGACACCCGCAGGAGCGTGGCGGGATGATTTCCCGCCCGCTTGACAGCCCGGGGGGACCCGGAGGAGAGTCGGTGCCCCTCACAGTTGCCAAGGCCCAGGTGCAGCACTCTTCCCCCTTTGAGGACTTCGGGTCCCCGGGAGGAGGTTCAGAGGCGCGCTACGAGGGCGGTCGTCAGGTGATTCCCCTGAGGCCCCCAGGACCAACCGTGAGGGCCCGCGAGCCTTCTTGGGCCACGGCACCTGTGGGAAACCTTCATGGTTGAGGTGGTGTCGGCCCGAACACCCAAGGGGGAAAAGGGGGGCCACAGTGGGAGCTCATATCCGCCTTTGGCCCGTAAGGCAAAAACCCGTGTCGTGCAATAGTGATACATATTTACACAACTAATGTGACACACATTGACACAGTGAACAGGTTTTAAGGTAAATAGTGCGCCTGAAAAAGCCTGTGCGGCAGGGCCCCCAGTCTGTAACATTATTTTTTGTTTTCCTTGAAGGCATAGCTTTCAGATAGAGCCCGGGGCGGGGACATTTTAGCTTCGCCACCCCTTTCCTTCAACAACCTCTTTGCTATTTGTAGCCCCAGTATCCATGTCAGTTGTTTAAAAAAAAAAAAAAATTTTAAAAAAGGAGGAGAGAGAGAGAGGAGAGAAGAGAGAGAGAGAGAGAGGAGAGAGAGAGAGAGAGAGAGAGAGGAGAGAGAGGAAGAGAGAGAGGAGAGAGAGAGACGAGAGGGGGAGGAGAGAGAGAGAAGGAGAGAGAGAGGAGAGAGAGGAGAGAGACCCGGGAGGGGGGGCGGCTCACCCACTGCCCTGCCCAACAGGTCGCGGGTGCCCAACTCCGTGCACCAAAAACCAAAGGGTTGATCACCGGTTTGGACCGAGACCCCGCAGCCTGACGCCAAATACCAGCCTGGCTTTCCTTAAGAGGCACCCAAAGGCCCCGGGGAAAAGGGCATACGTACAGAGAGGCGGCAAAGCGAAAAGGACCCCTCGGAGTGGGCCCTGAGTAGTGGAAAAATGAACCTAAGGGGTCAAATGAACGTGGGTTAGGTGGGTCTAGGGGTTGGTGGAACCTTGTCAAGGAGCAAAGGTGAATCGGGGAAACACTGTCCCCCCTCGTCCGCGGGGACGGCGCGTGGCTCAGACTCCCGTGATAACGAATCCCGGGCCATGCCTTCACAGAAAGATGTGCGTCTTAACCCGGGCGAGAACGCCTCCACATGCCAGAAATAGCCCCAGTAATAAACTAGTGAGAGTGAGCGAGTGGGGCTGAAGTGAAGCCCGTTGCTGTTAAATCTGACGGTGCAGGAAGCGGGTGGGGCCGGATAACGTCAGTCCCCGGTCTCCTCCGCCAGTGTGCCGAGGAGCTGGGGGCGTCATTGCACACTTTTAAACCACTGCCTACAAATCAGCAGGGGCACACAAACATGGTAAATGATAAGTGGTTCCGGTACATAAGAAAATGCAAAAGATAAAGGGCCAAAAACTACCGTCCCTGTCCCTGTGCCGTGCTAGTAAGGTTCTGGAAACTATTGTGGCTTCGGATTCGCAGAGCACCTGAGGAACCACACTGCTCAACACTAATCATTTTGGATCAGGCCGGGCGGTCAGCTGAAAGACCTGCTTTCTCCCTGTTATCCACGGAATGGAAAAGCAGTCCCTGGACAAGGTGGGAAACCACTGCGGTCGTGGCTCTCGACATTGAGGGGCCTTTCGACAGGGGGTGGCACCCCAAGCCTCATCACAAAGCTACGCGCTGCGGTGTGCGGGCCCCCTTTCAACTCTCGCGATACCTGGAGCGAGGCACTAAAGGTGTAGTTAATGGGCAGGAGTCTGAGTTTGCACCCCAATCAGAGCAGGTGTCCCTCAGGAAAGCTGCTCGCCCACTGTCGGAATATTATATTAATGATCTCCTGATTTAATCCCAGCTCGAGTGCCTATGCCAATGATCTCACCCTGACGCAAGCTACGGCCCAGGGGGAACTGCCCTTGCCCAATGAACCACGACGCTGAGCCGAAATCGTGCCTGGGGCAAAAAGGGCAAGAAATTCGCTCCTCATAAACACACCCTGCTCCATGTCTCCAGGTCGAGCAGCAGCCTGCCCTTATCTGCGATGGGGGACGCTGGTGCCCAGGGGGGTTTGGAGTGCTGGGGGTCACCTACGACTGCAGGCGCCTTCAAACCCCACATTGAGGGGCCTCGCCAGGAGAGTCTTCGGGAAGGCTGGCATCCCTAAAGGAGGATTCAAGGGCCCCCTTGCCCACCCAAGGGGTTGGAAGTCCCTCTACAAGGCGCAGGTCCGCTCTTCAAATGGTACGCGTGCCTCGGTGGGGGGCGCGGCCAACAAGCACCGGGCCTCTCCTTGACAGGTCAGGGTCGCGCGGGGGCTCATCAGGACAGCGGTGCCGGGCAGGAACCACGAATTTCACACCCTTTCCCAGCTCCGCCGGACTAGCGGGCCTCACCGTGATGTACAAGGTGCATCAGCAGGGGTGCCTCACCTGCACCACACTACGGCAGCCCTACGGCGGCCCAGGTTACCACAAGGGCCGTTGCTCTAGCCCCCGCAGAGCTACTACAGCCCAGCTGCCGTACTTGGCACCACCAGCGTCAGTTCGTCTGCGTCTACGTTGGCTGGTGGAATGCTTTCCTTGCCTCGCAGCTACGCCTTAGCGGTACAACTGTGCAAGAGTTCAAGGAACTTATAAATAAATAAATAATAATAATAATAATAATAATAATAAATAATAATAATGCAGCCAAGGTTCATTGAGCAAAGTCTCTATTACGGACCTACAATTATAATAAATGTAAGCCGACGCATGTTGTGGCCCATCCACCACCATGGATTACTTGTTTAACAAACAATGAATCTATCTGAAAATAATATGAATAATAATATATAATTTAAGTAATAATATTAGTAATAATGATAACGATAATGATAATGATAGAAAAATAATAATAATAAGAGTAATAATAATAATAATAATAATAATAACAATGCACAATAATAATAATAGTAATAATGATAATAACAATAATAAAAGATAATAATAATAATAATAAAAATATATATATAATAATAGAAAATAATAATAATATTAATAATAATAATGATAATAATAATAATGATAATATTAATAACGATAATAATAATACATAATAATGGTAAGTGATAATATTTATTACAATAATAATAGATAGTAATAATAATAATAATAATAATAATAATAATAATAGATAATAATGATAAGTGATAATAATGAAAACAATATTAATAATAACAATAACACTAATATAATATGATGGATAATAATGATCATAATTGTGATGATGTTATTTTCGTGATATATATATATATATATATATATATTTTAAATTTTAATATTATATTATATATATATATTATATTATATATATATATAATATAATATATTAAAATATATATATTATATATATATATATATATATATATATATATATATATATATATATTATAATATATCAACTATATTCCGTTGATGAATATAGTATCAATGAGAAAGATATTTATAATAATAAAGATAATAGTAGTGCTGATTACAATAATAGCAATAAATGATTATATAGGTTATTATATAGTAAACGTTTGACATGGCTGCGACAGGTCTTGCAATATTGTGTTCCTGGATTTTTTTTAAATGATTAATTAATTTATTAATAGATATTAATAATAATAATATATAATGTAATATTGATAGTAATAATAATGATGATAACAATAATAATAATATAAATAATAATATTTTAATAATGATAATAATATTTATGATAATAATAATGATAAAAGCACCTACCATAACATTATTATATGCAGTCTTTGAACTTACATCACACAAATGAGTTTTTCAATATAAATGTCTTACCTAGAATATAAAAAATAGAAATATTACCGGTAAATCTAATTGTAATTAGCTAATAACATGTTTTTAAGTTTGTTTTTGAGTCCAGCTCGTTAATTACTGTTCCTTGTCTCTTGAGGAAGTTGGTTCCAGTGTTTGGGTCCTCGGAATAGGATACTCTGTTGGTCGTGACTTGTTCTACACAGTGGGGTTCTTAAATTATTTAATCTTCTATGTAGTGTCACTACGGTCTATTACATCAAAATTACAATTTATTGGAAATGAATGCAAGGCTCCGTATACAAATAAGCATGTAGATAAGAGAGAGAGAGAGAGAGAGAGAGAGAGAGAGAGAGAGAGAGAGAGAGAGAGAGAGAGAGAGAGAGAGAGAGAGAGAGAGAGAGAGAGAGAGAGAGAGAGAGAGAGAGAGAGAGAGAGAGAGAGAGAGAGAGAGAGAGAGAGAGAGAGAGAGAGAGAGAGAGAGAGAGAGAGAGATTATAGGGTAAAAAAGGGAAGGAAAGTTGAGATTGATGTATCCTACTATGGCTTCGTCATTCAAGCACCGGTTCATGAGATTAGTATACTGCCGCTCGTGCCTAACAGTTATTGCACGTTTTCGCGACGTTTACCATGCCGGTCTAGGACGGGCTTGACTAGTCCAGGCTGCACTGATGCTCACGAAACCACATCTAGACTGGCCCCGTCCCATTCGTCGTTCCTATTGGCTGGAGGATCAAGTGGGTGGTCCTACCGTCCTGCAAGCTTTACCCCCCCGAAAAAAAAGCACCAAAGTGTTATTGATTTGACCTCAGGTAATATACTCCTAGTTGGCATATGAAAGGTCATCATTCTGTGTGTGATGAGATTCAGGTTTATAAATCTCTGGACGGAGAAAAAATCCAGGAACACAATATTGCAAGACCTGTCGCAGCCATGTCAAACGTTTACTATATAATAACCTATATAACCATCATGTATCATATATATAGGTACTGGCATCCACTACCTGGGGATTTCCGTATATAAAAGGCCTTTTACTGGTGGTGTACGTGTTATTAGTCCTATTATCATGCAAGTTTTGCCTTGTGCAATTAATTTGGTATTAATGATTCGTGTTACTTCTGACTGGCGCTTATATACTTCCTTGAAAATAACATAATGGCAAGATTTTCTGATAAATTTAATCACTACACAAAACAGTGCCTGATTTTGCTATACGTTTTATATCGTACTGTTCAGCCAATTTTTTCATAGTCATCCCTGTTACTTGATTTCCCATTGCGAAGTCAAGTAACAGGGATGACTATGAAAAATTGAATGATGAAATCTCATATAATTTACCGTCAATAACACTATCTAAGGTCGCCACTGCACTAATGTCGCAAGGCGTCATATATTACGAGTTTTAGCATCACTACAGACTTGTATGTGCCACTCAAGAGACGTGCACAGTAGTTTACATTATGTACATAACACTACATGTCTTCAGTGGCACATACAAGTCTGTAGTGATGCTAAAATTCGTAATATATGGCCCCTGGTGACATTAGTGCAGTGGCTATTATAGTATTATTGACGGTACATTCATTTTCAAAGATGTTGTTTCCAGCAAATTGCGAATATTGCACTTTTTCATGAAATTACTTTAGTCTTGGGGTCGGCCATCATGGTGTCTCAGGTCTTATCACCAGCACGAGAAGCTCCTGGACGTCTTACCCGCTGACTGTAGTGCGCATGCGCCAGTTCTCCCCACAGCGGGCCAAGGCGGGCCTAGTCTCTCGCCTGGCCCAATCCAGCCCGGGTTAGTCCGCCTCGCGAAAACAGCGGTCGGCCCGGACGCATATTCCCGTCTTCTGGAAGAGTATGTGGATATCAACAGCCAATCACGGTGTTCACAACTCGTGACGTCACATAAAGGGGTGGAGCTAACGTGATCGCCGTGATCGCCGTGAACTTCCCTTACACCCTTCAAATACCTCCCTTCACCCCTTCAATACCTCCCCTTTCACTCCTCATAACCTCATGCTTTGTTTCACCCCTTCAATACCTCCCCTCTCACCCCCTTAAACTTTCTTTAACCCCTCATAACCTCATGCTTTGTTTCAACCCTTCAATATCTTCCCTCTCACCCCCTAAAACTTTCTTTAACCTCTCATAACCTCATGTTTTGTTTCACCCCTTTAATACGTCCCCTCTCACCCCCTAAAACTTTATTTCACCCCTCATAACCTCATGCTTTGCTTCACCCCTTCAATACCTCCCTTCTCAACCCTCATGCTTTGTTTCACCCCTTTAATACGTCCCCTCTCACCCCCTTAAACTTTCTTTAACCCCTCATAACTTCATGCTTTGTTTCACCCCTTCAATACCTGAAGGGGTGAAGGTAGGTATGAAGGGGAAAGTTTAAGGGGGTGAGAGGGGAGGTATTGAAGGGGTGAAACAAAGCATGAGGTTATGAGGGGTGAAAGGGGAGGTATTGAAGGGGTGAAACAAAGCATGAGGTTATGAGGGGTGAAAGGGGAGGTATTGAAGGGGTGAAGGGAGGTATTTGAAGGGTGTAAGGGAAGTTCACGGCGATCACGGCGATCACGTTAGCTCCACCCCTTTATGTGACGTCACGAGTTGTGACAACCGTGATCGGCTGTTGATATCCCTATACTACATACTTTTCCAGAAGACGGGAATATGCGGCCCGGACTGAGCCAGTCTAGACCGGTCTAGAACGGTCGCGAAAACGCGCAACTATTATGTTTGTCTTATTGTAATGTCATAAATAAGGAGCATGTCGTTGCCTCTGAGACTCACAAGTCATATACGCACGTACAAGTGTGTTGCCTGCTCTGCTGTGAAACCGAATCGTTTGAAGTTGATAAGCCGTAAGTTGATTATAGCGAAACGTGATTCGTTGAACGATTCCAGAAATGATACCATTAAATTCCTTGAATACGCCTTTGTATCTAGACCAGCGTACGAAGATCAGCGTACTGGTGTAGAAGTGTTCATACTTAAACGTAGGTTGATATCCTTCCTTATGTGTTTCTACGTAGAAGTAAATATCCGTTATAAGTCTGAATGGAACTCGTGTATAAATATTTTTTTTGTTGCGATACTCATCGGGTGTCGGTACTGGGTGTGTGTGTGATCGGCAGGAATAGCGCAGAGGTGGAGGCGCGAGGTTGAATGCATCAAATGTGGTGTTTGCTATGCAAACGCAGCGCTCGCCTTGAATTGCTAACATTATTCCATCACACTCACTCATTAGGGACTCAAATTAGCCGTGTTGAGGTACAGGGTTTACTGTGTTGCTTGATGTATTGTATTAAGTGTCCCTTATGAACCTCCCGAGGCTGTGTGCTGCCAGGCTCCCTCTCGCCTCCTCCCATCACCTCCCACGCTCCTCACAACTCACTTAATCTTATCATGATCCGCGGAACATGTACGCCCTTCTCTTCATTGTCAAATTAAACAGCTGCTTCATTAGCGTTCCTCCCTAACTTTAATTTGAGCTCGTGTGATTAAGCTCTTCGTCTGTAAACACAAAACACACAACGCTGACATAATTGCACATTGCATACACTGGAGTGTATCGCCCATCTCATATCCCCTTCATCCATCCCCTCTCCACAACTCTCATGCCTCGCCATCTGCGCGTTCATTATGCGCATACTTGCTTACCCTTGCTATATTCATCGTAGTTGACCCTGACCTCCATCCTCGCCCCTGTCCCCTCTCCCTCTGTTCCTCTTCTTTTATATTCACCGTCGCATCCCAAAGTTTGTTGTTCGTGTCAGCAAAAGGAACGATGTCACTTTTATTCCTTTATTTCGTTGAATGCCAGCTCGCCGAGTTCTTTTATGAGAAAGAGAGAGAGAGAGAGAGAGAGAGAGAGAGAGAGAGGAGAGAGAGGAGAGAGAGAGAGAGAGAGAGAGAGAGAGAGGAGAGAGAGGAGAGAGAAGAGAGAGAGAGAGAGAGAGAGAGAGAGGAGAGAGAGAGAGAGAGGAGAGAGAGAGAGAGAGAGAGAGAGAGAGAGAGAGAGAGAGAGAGAGAGACACGCAGAGGGAGAGAGAGGGGGAGAGGGAGAGAGAGAGGGGGGGGAGAGGGGAGAGAGTATGGAGAGGGGAGAGAGAGAGAGAGGGAGAGAGAGAGAGAGAGAGAGAGAGAGAGAGAGAGAGAGAGAGAGAGAGAGAGAGAGAGAGAGAGAGAGAGAGAGAGAGAGAGAGAGAGAGAGAGAGAGAGAGAGAGCTAATGGTCCTTGGTAATCATATGTAAAGTTTCTCGGGCTTTCAGATGGATGATCGTCGCCTTGGCTCACCGGCTGACGGACCACTTAGCCACCTTCACTTGCCCTGTCATCAGCCAAGCCACAAATAACGTAAGATGATTTGTTTCACTACATGCTTCTTTATCTCACTTTCCTTATTTTTCCCCACAAGTTCAAACTGCATATCAGTCATGTTTGTTAACTATATTTTTATTTATGCATACATTTTTTTTCATTTAAATGTTGCGCATATCTTTAAGTGTATCGCTATTTTTACCCGTTTTCCAATTTCGTGTTTTAAATATTTTTTTTTCCTTTTTTTGGTCTACTTTCACGTTCCCGTTTCATCCCGATCTACTATATACTATGATATCTAATGATAGCCTTTCCTTGTGCTACTCTTAATAACCTCACATCACGTCATAATATTTTCTCTTGATTTCCTATTTACGTAGTTTCTTCATGTGAATGTTATATTCTAGGTTTTCTTTAAAAAATTGTTGGTTGTTTAGTTTTCATTCTGCCTATCTAAAAAACGATTTGTCCTTTGGAACTCGTGTCTTTGCAAATGCATACATAGATAGGACAGCACTTTGTTTAATTGCTCATATTTTTGTATTTCACGAAAAAACGGAGCTGCATAAATATCGTGTACCGAAAGCTGCGCTGGCGTATAATGCGCATAAATTTAAATGGACAGAAGAGGAGACTTGTATTGGGAGACCATGCACAAACATTTTCTTTTCTACTATTTTTGTTTCATATTACTCAAATATCGTCTTTTCTTTCAGATATGTAGAATTAGGGGTGTCTCCAGACCTTGCCATCTGTACACAAATCTTCTGTCGTCATTATTACTATTTTTATTCTATTATAAAGAGATTATATAAGCGTGATTTTTTTTCATTTGCAGGAAGATAATTTTCTACCACGGTTTTTTTTCTTAATGACATTGCAATTACCGTGGCGGCAGTTTTTCAGACGCCAACCACTTAGGGGACGCGTATAAGCCAGACCATAAAAATTTTGACAAAGTATTATGAGAGCTTAATTTTCCTATTCTTTTTTTTATTCTTTCTTATCCTCGACGACCAACAGCTCTCGTTCCTTGTAATAAAAGTTTTGCCGTGGTCCTCCTCTTCTTCCTCTTGCTCCTCGTTCATACCATTTTTTTTCACTGAGACTATTTTTCATTTCTTTTATTAGGTATTTCAGTTTAAATACTTGCTTCCATTTTCTTGTCATTTATTGCAAACACTTTTCCATTCTTCTCAAGTCTCTCTCTCTCTCTCTCTCTTTTCTCTCTCTCTCTCTCTCTCTCTCTCTCTCTCTCTCTCTCTCTCTCTCTCTCTCTCTCTCTCTCTCTCTCTCTCTCTCTCTCTCTCTCTCTCTCTCTCTCTCTCTCTCTCTCTCTCTCTCTCTCTCTCTCTCTCTCTCTCTCTCTCTCCTCTCTCTCTCCTCTCTCTCTCTCTCTCTCTCTCTCTCTCTCTCTCTCTCTCTCTCTCTCTCTCTCCTCTCTCTCTTCTCTCTCTCTTCTCTCCTCTTCTCTCTCTCTCTCTCTCTCTCTCTCTCTCTCTTCTCTTTTTTCTGTCCCCAGCAGCCTGCAGGTTCAATTTTCACTCCAATACTCTCCATTTTAAAGAATTCGAAGAAGGACTGAGTAGGATTATGAAAAAAAAAAAAGGAAAAAAGGGTCGTCGTCTCTAATTGCTTAAAAGTCGACGATGTTTCCAAAATTTCCCGCGGGAGGAGTAGCAGACGGAATTTGCCTTTTATCTGAATTCTCTGACATTTTTTTCTCGCAAGGTAGATTTTTATAGTTATTCTGATTGTTTGTTTGTCAAAAAATGCTCGGTTCATTTCGATATTTTTTTCTTGCTTAGGTATAGAGGATGTATCCAAACGATTACCTTTTACGTGAAACAATATCGTTCGTATTGCCCTTCTTCCCCCCTTTAAACACGTCATTCCTTCCGGGAGTCTCGAACCTGCATGAACTTTTCACCTGTACAGGCTCTCAAAGGTTGCACACAGCCCACCTCGCTACGCTGCTCGCCCTTGTTCCTGCGACTCACTTATCGTATATAGCCTTGTTGATCACTAAGGCATAACATGTTTGGAGAAGTAGTCATAGATGCAGTAGGCTACTTTGTTGGAGGAGGTGGAGAAGGAGGGTAAAAAGGATTAATAGTGGAAGAGAAGGACTAGAAGAAAATAAAGTAGGAAAGAACAAACAGCAACATACCTGCTTGTTAAAGTAATGAGGTAAAGAGCAACAATATCAAGTTGTGTGTAAAAGCATTGTAATTACCGTGGCTCCTTTTTTTAGACCACGTCAGCGTAATGCAATTGAAAAAAAATATATACATTTCAACGTATGATACAGTGTTTAACATATTGTTCAATATGATTATTTTCACCCAGACAGTAGGTATGTGCGTTTGTTATGGTGGCTGCCCTGATGAATGCTACAAATGCACGACCTTCGGAACTGCTGGCGCCAACGCCGCCCATTCCTTTCACTCACCCGTCACAGGGCCCAGCCACCTACCTCGTTAAATTGTCCAGCGTCGGTCTCTGCCCTACCACACCCACTCCTCTCACCTCTCCCTCCCTCCCGTCCCCTCCTCCTTTACGTCACTCACTGTTCTTTGTCCCAAGCGCTAATTGCAGGAATGATCTTTTCCAAGCTCTTAATCTAAAGTCGTTCGCCCGGCAGTATAATAATAGTCTAAGAGAGAAATTCGCTTTATATATCCTTATTGTGTTCTCTGTAAATAACGAACACATTCATATTATCCAGTAAATTAAGGTCTCTATTATAAATCTTACGCAGATGGTATGCTTCGTTGATAAACTAGATAGGTTTTTTTTTTCTACTGCAAGATATGAATGTACCATGCGTTGTTCAACTGAGTACCACGTGCTGCGGCCAATCTGGAAAGGTGTCCAAAAATATATCAATTGTGTAATACGCATGAACATGTTTTACTTCTTGAGGGCCAAAAAAAGTAAAAGAAATATATGCGTCACCTCATGAGGGATGTGATGATCGAGGTGGGGCGCCGCCCCGACGCAGCTGCTGGTCCCTCAGAAAAACATTTCCTCTGCCTCCTGTCAGCGCCGTCCATTAACAGGTAATTGGAGGCCACAGAACGACTCATCCTCTTGACAGGAAGCTTTTCCATGAGGTGAAAGTTAATATTTTCTCCTGTTCGTGGTCTCAAGAGGGACGAAGGGTACGGAACGTTAAGATTTGTATTTCGTATTGGTAATGAAATTGATTGTCTAAAAAAAAGGCACGTTGAGGTTAAAAATAAATCGTCAAGTTTTTTTCCTTTGTTGTCATTCAGAAATCAAAAGAATTATGTGTTTGGGATATTCAGTTTGTTCGTCATTCATTCATTTTGTTCTCTCTTATTTGTACATTGCCATGTATTTTGTATCCTTGGTGCGCACACATACACACACAAACACACACACACATCCACACACACACACACACCTACACACACACACACACACTCCGTACAGTACTCCGTAGTGTAGAGGAAGCACGCTCGGTTCAAAACCGAGAAGTCCCGAGTTCGATCCCCGGGCGGAGCGGAAACATATAGGCTATTTCCTTAAAACCCGAGCCCCTTTCCACCCAGCAGTGAATGGGTACCGGGTGTTAGCCGGGGTTTGTGACCTGCTCTCCGGGGTGCTGGCTTCGTCCAACACTAAGCACTAAGGATGAATGATAAAAATGTTGATATGGAGACGGGGCCATACGAGCGTTGCTCTGGCCCTGTAAAATACAACTAGATGAATACAACTAGATGAATACACACACACCGCTCCGCACCGTTCCGCTCCAAGCGGAGCGGAAATAGATGGGTTGTTTCCTTAAAACCCGAGCCCCTGTCCACCCAGCAGTGAATGGGTACCGGGTGTTAGCCTGGGGTTTGTGACCCCCTTCCCGAGGTGGAGGCCTCGGCCAACACTAAGCACTAAGGATGAATGATAAAAATGTTGATATGGAGACGGGGCCATACGAGCGTTGCTCAGGCCCTGTAAAATACAACTAGAATAATACAACTAGATGAATACACACACACACACACACACACACACACACACACACACACACACACACACACACACACACACACACCACGATTGTCAAGTGGAAAGACCTTTGATTATGGGGTTAGCCGATTCAAATCCTTGCTCGTTCCTTGGTTTTTTCACTGACATATTCGGGCGGTTACTGTCACCCTTGAGCAAGGGGATGGGTGTGTGCGGTGTGTGAGGTCCCAGCATTACTCTAAGATCGGTCATCATAATGAGCTCCAAGCTCGTTCCGGGAGGGTAAACTGGCGATCGTGAGTCCGACTCGCCTGGACAAGACCATGGGTGAATGACACATTTGTTAGTTCACTGTGAGCATATGTATGTTTTGCTGATAACGTGGGATTGCTCTATATTTCTTGTATTCTAAGTGAAATATAACGTCTGCGAGCAGTGACACAGAATGGATACATAACAATATTGTCCACTCGAAGCGCCGAGAAACTGCGTAATTGGAGTCATCAATAACTTTTGACTAATACGGATATTAACACCAGATGAATTGTTTTCGTTATACGCTTTCGTGGTTAGATAGGACAAGTGCTTGTTGGCCCTTCGGACCCATGTATTGATGTTTGTAGTAGTAGTATATATTAGACAACATGTGATTGCAAACTCCAATCGTGTTGTTGCTGTCGTTGGTCACTGGTCAAAGTGCCTCGGGGTAGACCACGTTCCGTGTGATTCCAACGCTTTGTGTTCCGTGTAATTCCAACCCTTTGTGTTCCGTGTAATTCCAACCCTTTGTGTTCCGTGTGATTACAATCCTTTGTGTTCCGTGTGATTCCAACCCTTTGTGTTCCGTGTGATTCCAACCCTTTGTTTTCCGTGTGATTCCAACCCTTTATGTTCCGTGTGATTCCAACACACACACAATCGGTAAGTCCATGAGTCTACTGAGTTTGTGGAATGCGGCAAGACGTTACCGCAGAGTTTTTCCTGTAATCTAATACTCCTAGGAGTATTTTTTAGCCCAAAAGCCCCCTTCAAAATTATTCAATCGACATGGGACCAAGCCGCTTACCACCTACGATTTATTTGCGATTTTTGAGTCTACTCTCATCAAAATTGAATTTACATTTTCGGCTACCCAAAACAGACAGACACACAGACAGATACACGGCTACTCCTATAGTATATTAGATAGACTACTTCAGTTTATGCATTGTTTTTAACTCTGCAGTAACGAGTGTAATTATGATAATCCAGTTCCGCAACTAGTGTGAGAAGGTGAAATAAATATACGTAAAGAATGAATAACATATAATATACGTAGAATACATATATAACGAAAGAATGGACAGTTCAGAGACAAAGGGTCAGATAAGACAGTAATTATTATTGACACAGGAGACGTATATGAACAGTGTGACAAGTTGCAATATAGGCAGTACCTCGACTTTGCTTATCTTTTACGTATATTTTGATTTATATTCTTTCCAATGTCTCTTTTTGTCTTGGTTCCTTTCATTCCTTCATCAGGTTCGCTTTTCATCTCATCCAACACAGTTCTATCTGCATCCATCGTTGGCTGTTTACCATGACCGTTCTCATATTCAGTGCTTCCTTTCGTGTTTTCTCTGTGGCTTTTTGAGGCTTGCCTCGTGTAGCCTCTCACCGGACGCGCCTCTACTCACTGCCTACATCCCACAAAAGGCTAGGAGGCAAACTGAAGAGGAAGAAAACCAGAATACAGTTTTCAATTTTGTTCGTTTCTCTGGTAGGAAAGCAGGGTTAACACAGAGACTACGAACACAGATATATATGTCTATGTTTACGTCAACGTTTATGGTGATGGAACAGCGGAGATATAGACAATCAGAAATTACTCACATCTTAGATCTAACTTAGTCAGTAGATCAGTCTTAAATCGAACTTCCAATATGTGGAACATTACCTCTCGTCCATTAGACCTCATATTTTATTCCTCTCTGAAATCCATGTGTCTGTGAGCACTGACAGCAGTGCCTTTTCTGTTCCTTCTTACTTACTCTATTCTCATTTTTTATCCAAAACTGGCTTTTGCATACATATACGCAACGACACTTGCATTCGTGCCCACGGTCTTGAATCTTCATAATTTTCTACCATCTGGCTCCGACCTCAATGTCACTCTCAAACCAAATATATTTGTTTTGTTTACTCTCACTCAACTCCTCAAACTATGTAAAATTATTCGACTATTTTACATCTACAGTAGAGCACATCTTAACAAATTCTCCTTTTCCTGCAATCTCGATTCTTGGGGATTTCAATGTTCACCACCAGTCTTGGCTTGCATCCTCTTTCACTGGCCAACTGGTGAACAAGCCTACACATTTACTATCCTTAATTAATGACCTAGAGCAGCTATTGAGGCACTCTACCCGTATTCCTGACCGCCTTGAAGACACGCCTAACATTCTCGACCTTTTCCTAACCTCTAACTAACTCTTCAGCTTACTCGTTAAACTATTATCTCCGTTGGGCTCCTCCGATCACAATCTTATTTATGTTACCTGTCCTATCGTTCCGATGCTGCCTCGGGACCCACCTAAGAGGAGTTGCTTCTGGCATTATACCTCAGCTAAGTGGGAGGACATTAGGCAGTATTACTCTGATTTTCCATGGAATGAATATTGCTTTCGTATCATAGACACATTTCTTTGTGCAGAGCGCATTACTGAGGTCATTGTATGGAAGTATGATCATTGTATGGTCTGGTATAGAAGCACACACTCCACAGACTTTCTTTAATCGTTAATTCTGTAAGCCTTGGTTTAACTTAGTTTGTTTTTCGTGCCGTCCAAGATAGATAGGCGTATCACAGACGGTATCATAACCATTAATCTCCTGAAATTCATTATTTTTATTTTTGTCCGTAATCATACCAAATATTGTCTTCAACTTGCCTAAAACTCATTTATTCACAGAAAATGTCAAAATCTTTCTGGATCAAATTCATTTCATGACTTCTGGCATCTAGCCAAAAATAAATATAACCTTTTTTCTTCTTCATCGTTCCCCTTTACGCTTTTCCCAGATGGCTCTACGGCTGTCTTATCTATTTCTAAAGCTGAACTCTTAGCTCATACATTAGCCCAACATTCCACTCTGGTCGATAAAGGGCTTGTTCCTCCTTATTCTCCACCCGCTGACTATATTATGCCTGTTATTAAGATCTTTTGGAATGACTTGTGTAATGCCCTCACTGGCCTTGATCCTCGGAAGGCTTACGGTCCTGACGGAATCCCTCTTATTGTTCTCAAAAGCTGGGCTTCTGTGCTTGCACCTTGCCTGGTCAAACCTTTCCATCTTTGTCTATCTAATTTTACCTTTCCTTCTTGTTGGAAGTTGGTCACATTCAACCTGTTCCTAAGAAGGGTTACCGTTCTAATTATTCAAACTCCCGTCCTATTGTTTTAACTTCCTGCCTTTCTAATGCTTTTGAATCTATCCATAATGAGAAAATTCTTAAGCATCTTCCTGCTCACAATCTTCTATCTGATTGTCAGTATGGTTTCCGTAAAGAGCGATCTACTGACGATCTTCTTAACTTTCCTAACTAAATCGTGGTCATCCTTCTTTAGGAGTTTCGATGAAACCTTTGCTGTTACCCTTGACATATTAAAAGCTTTTGATAGTCTGGCATAAATCTTTAATCACCAGACTACCATCTTTCGGTTTCTATCCTTCACTCTGTACCTTAATCTCAAGTTTCCTTTCAAATCGTTATATTGCAGCTACTGTATAGGTCATTGTTCTTCTCCAAAGTATATTAATTGCAGTGTTCCTCAGGGTCTTGTCCTACTACCCACTATCTTTCTATCATTCATTAATAATTTTCTGAGTCTAACTGAATGCCGCGGATAAGGCCCCTATACAGAGCAAGCAAATGGGAAAGATAAAAAAAAGGACACAGACGCCACAGGACACCTAACTTCTTATAATTATTTTAGCAATAGACGAGACAAGTGCTTGTGGGCCCACTGTACCAATGTATTGATTTTTGTAGTAGTAGTATATTAGATTAGACAACAATGCGAGTGTAAACTTCAATCGTGTTCTTGTTGTCGTTGGTCACTGGTCAAAGTGCCTCGGGGTAGACCACTTACCACCACCGTAGCCTGCATCACCCCAGCCCCACGCCTGTCTCACCCCAGCCCCAGGCCTGTCTCACCCCAGCCCCAGGCCTGTCTCACCCCAGCCCCACACCTGTCTCACCCCACCCCTACGCCTGCCTCACTCCAGCCCCACGCCTGTTTCACCCCAGCCCCACGCCTGCCTCACCCCAGCCCACGCCTGCCTCACCCCGGCCTCACGCCTGCCTCACCTCAGCCACACGCCTGCCTCACCCCAGCCCCACGCCTGCCTCACCCCAGCCCCACGCCTGTCCTGCAAGCACACATATACACACAGTCACACACGCACACACACATACACGCACACACACACACACGCACGCACGCACGCACCCACACATGCACACACACACACACACACAAACATGCATGTATGCACAATTTCACACACACACACACACACACACACACACACACACACACACACACACACACACACACACACACACACACACA
>JACEEZ010014351.1:40000-53580 GCA_016584305.1 Chionoecetes opilio
CTCCGTCGCATTAGCCCTTGAGTGTGTGGAGTGATAACCCGCTACCCCGGGACACAGGGCTGGTGCGACATCAGGTTACCAGTTACCTTCCCCAGGTTTCCCGAGGTACCTATCTATCGACCAATCCCGAAAGGAAGGATGAAAAGCTTTATGGGCTGGCCGCCGACTGCCCTGGCCCGGTTTCGAAACAGGGCCTGCAGATTCGTATTCAGGCGCCAGCCACTACACCACGGAGACGACAAAAGAGGTTGCGGAGTTGTAACGAATAATGTAAATAGTTGTATAGTTTCATTTATATATTCTTGGTTCCTGTATATCTCAATATAATAATTATATATTTTTACTCATCACTTAGTATCTTGAAATTTCAATTATTTGTGGCTAAAACTGTTGATGGCTCAAAATATCCGCATCCGCATCCGCATCGGCAAATATTGCAAAATCGACATCCGGTCCACTACTTTTGATATCAGACAGTCCTTTTTTCTTTCTTTTGTGTATAATTTTGAGGAGAATTACTCATAATATAGTCTGATTGAGTTGATATTTTGCTTTTACGCTGTTATGCCGCACCTTAAGTCTCTTCGTGTACCCTGTGGTACACAGTGTCCATCCTCATGGCAGTGTTGTCCGTACATTCTTTAATGCAGATGTTTGTCGGGCTAATTATAACTCGGCTAGATGCCACCGCGAATTATTTAATGGCTGTTTATTTGGTTAGATCGAGAAACGAAAGAAAAATAAGAAAAACGGAAGCGAAAATATAAATTCCAACGAGAAATGACCGAAAAGTATGATTTTAGAAAATAGGTGCGTTGTTTTGACCATTATATCTTCTTTCTTTCCTCTCGAGAGCCCAAGGGACGACCATTTGTCTTGTATTGAGAGTGATGGTTCGACCCGCGTGCAGCTAAGCATCAAGAACTAGCTTGAAACACTCATTCACTCCACCGTAGAGGGAAGAGAAAGTATTCAAACCTCGGAATTATGTCAATCCGTGCGGCACTAGGCAGCGTTTTATGAGCACAAGGCAATCATGTTGTTTCCCTTTTAGTAAGTTTATTCCTTGTTTGATATCCCCTGGGGAGCAGTAATTTCACAGGGTGGGAGTCATGGTTCACTCATATTTTTTCTCTGTCCTTCGCGGGTCGTCCATCATTCTTCCTAAGACTCTCGACCGCCACTCCCAAACGCTGCCAGAGCTGAGATCAGTCGCCGGATATTGGTCAGGCATACAAAATAGGCACTGGAACCCACCCTGACGCCAGCACCTGTAAAAGGGCTTCCCTCACGCACCAGACCCCTCGCTGTCAGTTCGGCCACGCCCTCACGCCCGCCCTCTGTGCACGGTGATGAGGTACACGGAACACCTATACAGTATCCGTAATTTCACATTGGAGTTATTGAAAGGTAGCTTAACTATATATGGTGCCATTTGAATCGACAATAATCTGGCGGTCGAACTTCATTAAGGGTTTATTTTTGTCGTTCAGGTCAAAGCATGGGTCACCAACACCCATCCTATACACATGTTGGCCAACACAAACACAAATATAGGAACTTTTTTTTTTTGTATTCAAACAGAATTATCGCTCGTCCTTTCAATCAATCAATTGTTTACTTTTCACACCATTTACGGTGAACGAACGTGAAAACAAAAAAACTAAAAATTGATTGATTTTTTTATGGAAAATATGCCATCACCCTCAGAGAGTTGTGTGTAATAATTCGCGCGAGTCAGCTTTCACTACTATCAACAGTAGTTCAGATATTCCCGTAACCCGTATGAATTGAGGTTCAAATAGACATCATTCACAACAGGGATTCGGAAAAGCGCGTGAGTTGCAATGCTTCCAGGAAATACCCTGCCATCGTGTGCAGCCAACCCCACTTGACGCGCCTGGCCGGGACTCGCTCCTCAAACAGCCCTTCGTCCCTACCCCGAGCATTGGAGGCCACGGGTGAAGTTGTTCTATCTCTTCAGTGTCCAATATTGCACAGGAAAGGCGCTCAGTCCATGTTCTCTCAAGGACGAGCTTCCGTGACCTCTTGTGTTGGTTTTCCTCTTCCTCATTCTTCTTCTCGTCCTCCTACTTGGGATTGATACATCTCTTTCTTCTCCGCCGCCTCCTTCTCCTCTTTTTTGTCTTCTTTCGCTTTTCGCTCCTTTGAAATTTTAGTAGGAATATAAAAGGAACTGTCTCACAAGGTAACAATTATAATATATTATTCAACCTTTTAAATAAGTGTGTGTGTGTGTGTGTGTGTGTGTGTGTGTGTGTGTGTGTGTTGTGTGTGTTGTGTGTGTGTGTGTGTGTGTGTGTGTGTGTGTGTGTGTGTGTGTGTGTGTGTGTGTGTGTGTGTGTGTGTGTGTGTGTGTGTGTGGTGTGTGTGTGTGTGTGTGTGGTGTGTGTGTGTGTGTGTGTGTGTGTGTGGGTGTGTGTGTGTGTGTGTGTGTGTGTGTGTGGTGTGTGTGTGTGTGGGTGTGTGTGTGTGTGTGTGTGTGTGTGTGTGTGTGGTGTGTGTGTGTGTGTGTGGTTGTGGTGTGTGTGTGTGTGTGTGTGTGTGTGTGTGTGTGTGTGTGTGTGTGTGTGTGTGTGTGTGTGTGTGTGTGTGTGTGTGTGTGTGTGTATTTCACTCTTCAAAAAACATTGCATGTCCAAAATTCCACTTAGAATGATAAAATGTAGACAAAACCAGTGAATGGTAAAAAAAATCAGAGTACGTAAAAAAAAAAAAAAGTAAAGCCTACACTATTATTTTTTTTCATTTTTTTCCATGGGGCTTAATCCCTTAGGAAGAAATATCGGAGAAAAAAAGGCATAACGAGAGGTATTTGAAGCTTCCGTTTTTCCTCCCTCTATATATTTTTTTTATTGTCCAGAGAAAAGAGGCGAGAGTGAACCAGGTCCTGTAACGAACCAAGGCTGTTCACTAATCTTTCCATGGCTCGCCCTCTACTGGGGAGAAGGAAAGAAAATGTTAAGCTGAGACGAGGTGAAAAAGGTCCAGAAGGAAAAGGAGGAGCAGGAGGGAGGGCAAAGAGGCAGAGGGGTAGGGAAGGAGGAGGAGGAAGAGGACACGGTGGTGGAAGTGTGAGGGAAGGAGGTGGCAGGCAACAGAGAGAGAGAGAGAAAGAGAGAAAGAGAGAGGAGAGAGAGAGAGACGAGAGATGAGAGAGAGAGAGAGAGAGAGAGAGAGGGAAGAGAGAGAGAGAGAGAGAGAGACGAGACGAGAGAGAGAGAGAGAGAGAGAGAGAGAGAGAGAGAGAGAGAGAGAGAGAGAGAGAGAGAGAGAGAGAGAGAGAGAGAGAGAGAGAGAGAGAGAGAGAGAGAGAGAGAGAGAGAGAGAGAGAGAGAGAGAGAGAGAGAGAGAGAGAGAGAGAGAGAGAGAGAGAGAGACGAGAGAGAGAGAGAGAGAGAGAGAGAGAGAGAGCAGTTCACCGGGTCCTTGTCTTAACCTCCTCCATTGACTTGTACAACTGAGCAAAAAAAAAAATTCTTGAGCTCGTTATTTTAAACCTCGATTAGCGTTTTGCTCATTTGTCTTTATTTCTTTCTTACGTTTTTAGGCACTAATTCTGAATCCGGGACCCTTTTTTTTATAAATTAGTGACATCGCTTACTGGCACCACCCATGGTTAATTTAGGGACTTTGTTTATTTTAAGTGGACGATGCCACCACAACCACTACCATCACCACCAGACAGACAGATAGACAGACAGATAGACAGACAGACAGACAGACAGACAGACAGACAGACAGACAGACAGACAGACAGACAGACAGACAGACATAATGACAGACAGACAGACAGACAGACAGACAGACAGACAGACAGACAGACAGACATAATGACAGACAGACAGACAGACATAATGACAGACAGACAGACAGACAGACAGACAGACAGACAGACATAATGACAGACAGACATACAGACAGAGAGATAGACAGACAGACAGACACACAGACAGACATACAGACAGTTAGACAGACAGACAGACAGACAGACAGACAGACAGACAGACAGACAGACAGACAGACAGACAGTTAGACAGACAGACAGACAGACAGACAGACAGACAGACAGAGAGAACTGTTTACGCGTAAAAGTTCACGTAAAAACTTATTTAGTTTAAGGTGGAGGCTTAAAATGTTGAGGAAAGAGACCCCCTGGTATAAAGTGTCATTTATACATGCACTTAGGCATAGGCCACTGTATATCTGGACTGCGCACGGAATATCGGCCTGTCGCACAAGGGCCTGAAGTCGGAGGGCCGCTCGGATTCATATATTTTTATATACGGATCATATAGACTGGTTTATCAGTATATATGATATACTGTAATCTTCGTAAATGTTTGTTCTATAATATTATCAAATAAAAAACAGTAAAACACGCTAAAGAAATGCCATTACGAGACTATGAAGAAATATGCATAGACTTAATATTCACTTCAACTCTTCGCCATTTAAAACTTTGCGTATCAACTATTGTTATGAAGGGTATCAATAGAAGCGCAATTTTATTAGCTTTCCATTGCTATATTTCGTTATCTGATAAATTAATTAGAACCATGCATAAATTAGCGTTAATTAAATAAATAAAATCATCAATCGGATAATTTTCCCGATTGATGAGGTTATTTATTTAGTCAACGCTAATTTATACATGGTACTAATTCATTTATCAGAAAACAAAATATATAAATAAATAAATAACATCATCAATCGGGAAAATTACCCGATTAATGATTATATTTATTTATTTAACGCTAATTTATGCATGGTTCTAATTAATTTATCAGATAACGAAATACATCAATGGAAAGCTAATAAAATTGCGCTTCTATTGATACCCTTCATGATAAACGTTGACTCGCAAAGTTTTAAATGGCGAAGAGTTAAGTGAATATTAAGTTCATGCATATTTCTTCATAGTCTCGTAATGGCATTTCTTTAACGTGTTTTACTGTTTTTTATTTGATAATATTATAGAACAAACATTTCCGAAGATTACAGTATACCATATACACTGATAAACCAGTCTATATGATAGTCCATAGACCACTATATCTCTTTGTCGGGCGCCCCGCAGGCTCCTATGCAGCCCCGCAATTCAAAACAGTGTCGCGTGAACAGTCCAGGTATACAGTGGTCTATGACTTAGGTTATTTTTTTAATCCAGTCAACAGAAAATTATCACTATCATACTTCTCTTCATAGCTTCTCTTAATTTTTCACATGACTCATTCTGGTCTTAAAAATCGTCCAAAGTGATCTTCCTCGTCATGTCCTCTCCAAGCCGCCCTCTAAATCACTATTCCTGCCGTGTATGATTTTGTTTTATTATTATCGTCCATTTTATATATGCCTTAGCAACTCAATTACAACTCACTAGTATATTCACACCTTATTTTTTTTCTGTTTACCTTCCTACTGGGCGAACTCGTAAAATTTAAATCGGATATCACAGCACCTCTCGAGGGAAAGTGAATTTTTGAATTGTTTGTTAAAAACTTTTCGCACATTCTTTTTCTATTTTTTATAGCAGGGCATGTGGCTGTCTTTTTTTTTTAGCTCTTATATCTAGTAAGTCTTATGTTGTTATTAAAGAGATGTCTTACCGACGCAGTCGACAAGTTGTAAGGACAAAACGGGCATATTGATAACCTAATCGTTCTTTCATGATCACCTTTAATGGTGACTCAGTGACTGCGTAACAATGTGATTTGAGATAGTATCGAAGGAAATGAGTTGTTAGGAAAATATATAATAAGAGGACTTAAAAGAAGAGGTTCAAGAGAAAGGTTGTTAATCTGCACAAAATATTCTTCATTTATTTATTGTTATTTTTTGTTACACCTCAAATAGGCGATCAGCCTGGGGGGTTGGTCGGTATCAAATTAGGGCGAGAATGCTAATAGTGTTTTTTGGGAAATTTTTGGGGGCCCTAGAGTTAAAAAAACTTTTGGGGATAGCATTGGGGAAAGGGGCAGTTTTTATGGGATTTTATCCCCTTTTTCCCCAAACTGTATTTATTTTAATTTATAAATATAAAATACATATATTTAAAAAAAAAATTCTTTTTCGGGTTTCGTTTTTCCCGGGGGGCGAGAAGGGCCCGGACGATCGCTGGCGACTTTGGGAGACCCTCGGGGGGGGGAAAACCCCCACTCCCGGGAAGGGACCACCGGGCCCGCGGGGGTCGTGCTTTCCGAGAAATGGGGTTTTTTGGGAGTGGAGGGGTAGATTTCACCGACTACCTCTCGAAGCTATTTTTGAAGGCTGGTGATGGAGAAAACCCGGGGACAGACCGGTGTCGGGGGGTAGCTGTGGCTTAAACGGGGAGGCCGGAATGTCCTTTAATGGAAACGCCACGGGCACCCGCCAAAAAACTGTGCTCATACACCAGGCATACCCGGGGAAAGTTTGAACTTTTTTGTCAGTCCTCAAAGCCATGCCCCGGGTTTAAACCTTCTTGAAGCCCCCAAAAGTCGGAAAAATTTTCCCCATTCTAGACGTTTCAAAAAACGCTTCAGGAAAAAGAATTTCCCAAATTTTTTTCTATCATCGAATGTAAAAAGCTGTTCACCATAAAAAGAGATTTGGGAAACTCGAAAAGTAAAGCGGGTGAATGTAGTAGTGATCTTTTCTGGTAGAAAGGGGACTTCCCCCAAAAAAAGTCTTCCCGGGAAACTCAACACTTAAATAAAGATTTTTATGCTCCGATCTGCGTATTCGTAGAAAGGGCCCGGGTTAAAAAGCACTCCATACACGTAAAACATTTTTCCGCTAGCTTCACAACTGAGAGTGTCAAAAAACAAAGAGGGGGGAGGCCGTCAAAAATGCAGACGGCGGGAAATTATAGCACAAACCCCTTGGAGACATTGTTCCCGCGGGGCACACAAACCACGTTTTCATGCTATATTTTTACCTGGGAAAAAAGGGGGACAGCAATGGAATTAAGAAGAAAAAGTAACAGTTTAAATTTATCTGTATCAAAAGGTTAAAGGGAAACTTCCCCAAAAATTTTTCAAATACATCGGGGAAGATATTATCCCCAAAAAAGGGGTTTATACCATCCCCCCTTTGCCCCCCAAATTGAATCATTAATGTTGTCTGGTGGAGTTAATCTTCTAAAGGTTTAAACAAAGAAGAATATGCCAGAAACTGAAGTCCGAGTTTGGGGGTGCAGTAAAAATTTTTTCCGACGAAAAGGGGAAAAAGTTGTTGATGGTTCCATGCTGTGTCTCATTAAAGGATTTGTCTTGGAAAATCAAAATCTACAGGGGGAGCTCAAGCTTGAAAAAAAAGTCTACAAAATTTTCAACAAGATATAGATCGACTTCGCCCAAAAATTTTAAACCCCCAAAAAAAAAAGGGGGCCCCCCAATCAAAAAGGCTGTTTTTCCCCCGTGGCCATATCACCCCATCTGATGTACTACCAATCCCCAAAACAAATGATTACAGCGTTTCGGGGCCGGGCCCCTCACGGGAATAAACTATTACACGAAAAAACCCCAAAAAACTCCCTTTCTTTTCAGTTTTTTAGCCGGGACATGATATACCCCCTGTTAAAACGTGGGCAGTATAAACCCCAAAAACTTTTCCCTGCTTCCTTATGGGGAAAAAGCACTAAAACGGGAAACCACTGGGTCATTGGGATACTAAAAATTTTTGGACATGGGTTTTCTTTTTCCCCACCCTGGAAGAGAATGATCCGCTCGGGGGTGTCGGGCGAATTGGCAAGGGGGCTTAAACCGAAGCTTTTTAAACCCATTTCTCCATAAAGCCCCATGTTTTCCCACAAATTTGCAGGGGATTTTAACAGACTGGGGGAGACATTTAATTTGGAAAAGGGGTACATCACATCGGTAACGGAATAGCGGTCCAGACAAAGTTCTATGGCCCTTATCCACCCAGGCCTAACTTCCCCCCCGCATTGAAAAAACTAAAACAAAGATCAGTAAACCCTTGAACACGAAGAGCTTGAAGTCTTTTTTCCCTGTCCCACTGTAGGTCCACAGCCTCTCCCAACCAAACGAAGCCCCATCCTAAAGCACAAATTCTGCTCGGGGCCCGGGGGTAAAAAGATTTTGGTCTGGGTCCTTGCAAACAAAAAATCCGACTGTCAAAAATAAAAAGTTGGACGGGTTTAATATCAAAAAAGGGACCAAGAATAAATCTCAGAAGTGTTTTTGGGGGATCTGCCCCCCTAAATGCACCAGCTACAGCTTAAATACATTTTTAAAAATTATAAAACAGTCGGATCAAATCAGAAAAAACTATCCGGGACACAATTGTCGTATCATGATCAAACCTCTATGCAAAAGCTGTTAAAATTTAAACCTGGAAGAAAAAGGGACTTTTCCCCCCATGTATTTTTTAGGAGGGGAATTTTTCCCAAAATAAATGCCCTGATATCATGGGGAAAGCGTTTTCTGTGATGCGGGTTTGAAGGACATTTCTAGAAGCCGGGCTAGTCGCGGGGGGTTTCCATTAAGGGGGAAAAATTGCCTTTAAACGTCAATCGGCTATCAGGGGGAAACAAGTGCTCTATGAAGCTTTGATGAGACTGGCAGGGACAATTTTCACATTTGGGGGGTGACGAAAAGAGGAATGGGGCGCTGTGATCAATCATGTTTAAAAAAGTGAACGCATACTGATAAATCTAAACCATCAGAACTTCAGTGATCTCCTTACAGACCACAATTATTAGATTTTTGGATATCCTGTGGAGAGACTTCTTGGGAAAACCTCCGCCACAACAAAGGGGAAAATTCGGGAAATTTTTATGTCATACATAACATGGTAGAGCACGTTTACTTGGCCCCTTTTACGTGCTTTCTTGGGGAAAATGGGATTTTCACATCAAAGGCATTAGAACTTTGATCCCATGGTGTTTTGCCTACGATTAAAATAACATCCAGGGACCTATCTGCATACTTTGCTGAAATGACAAAACTTTCCCCGGAAAAAAACCGATGTACATAGAGGGTTCCAGCAAAAGGGAATTTTTCCCCGTTCAGAGGTCCGCAATAATCCCTTTGGGCGGATACCTGTAGATCGACAATTGAGGGTTTCGGTTAAAAAGGCACTCAGACTCCTGGAGGCACGTCAGGGTTTAGCCTAAAAGCAGGAGCCCTCAAAAGGTACTACATAAAAGCAGAGTCCGCAGTGAATTTTTTGGAAACCCCAAGAGACATTGGGGCATGGGAACCAATCAAAATCAATTCTGCTGATCTGCCGCCAAGAATAAATAAAAATGAGGAAACAGTGTCGCAGTCTCAGCCTCATTCCCGGCCCGGGCCAAACCCCTTCTCAGGGGAAGCAAGACCCTCATTTGGGGATTTCACTGCTAAATCGGCACACAGAGACCTTTCCTCTGACCTGATTAAAACATGTCTTTGGGGGAGAAGAGTTTTTGGCCCCTTTCCCCAATGGAGACCCGGAGACGACCCCCACCAAAAATATTTCACGATCCGATGAAAACTTAAAAAACTAAACATTCACTAAAATTTTGTAAAATAAAGTATTGAAAACAAGTGGGAAGGACATAATCTTGAAAGCTGACCGGGCTCTGTTTTTGGGCCCCATAAAAGTGATGGGAAAAGGGCGCAATCTCAAGTGGAGGCCCTCCTCTCTCACCCCCTGGGGCCACTACCCTGGGCTCTCTCCCCCGACGGGTTACTCGGAAAAAAAACAAAGCTTTCCCTTTGCCCCAAATTTGCAGAAGAAGGGGACGTTTCCCGACCACTCCTACAAATCCGGCTTCTGTGGGTCGATGGAATGACTTAGGTTTAAAGAGTACGGTTGATCAAGCTACTTTGGAGACATTGCCCCTACAATACTGTCTATGGCATTGGTGAAGGAAATAAAAATACCCGAATAGATGTTGTGTTCGACACGTATCGAAAGGGAATTTCTATCAAACAGTGAGAGATCGCACGGGGGGAGGACCGGACAGCACTGCAGGGTACACAAGCGCACCCGACGTGAGGCAATGGAGAAATTTTTTCCCACGGAATAAATAACAAAAACCCGTCTGATTAGCTTTTTATTGTCTGAATGGGGGAAGCCATGTCAGGGAGAAAAATACTGGAAGATTCTGTTTTACAACTGTAGATGACAAATTTCAAAAATTTTCATCACGGGGCAGTGAAAAGGTTTCCAGATCTCCAGTGCCAGCAGGGAAAAAGCAGTGGGCCCCCTACTTTCCTGCTGTCCTGCTGCTAACAGGGGTAAACCCGGGTGTTGTGATAAAGCCAGAGGATCAGATGTCTTTATCATGTGGGTTTTGGGATTCCATGACAAGATAGGGGCCCCGTTATTCCGGAAAAGTGGAACTAGAACCAAAAACTAGATTATTTTACCCTCGGGAAAATTCCCGCCCATCGGCATTTGGGGTCTGCAGACCTTTTTATTGGGGGATACATGCATACCTGGAAAGTGACCTCCGTGCTTTGGCGGGGGAAAAGGGGGAAGGGGAAGTGCTCCCAAAAAATTTGTGGGCCAAAAACCGGGGAAAAACCCGAAACATTTACAAGTTGGGCCCGGAATGGGAAAATCTCCTCAGAACTGATGGGCAAAATGATGTTTCACATGTCTCCTCTATTTTCCCCCCCCCGCATTCACTAAGGTCCCAAAAATCTCAGGGCCACTTTTTCTGTGTTAAAAAAGGGGAGATAGAAGTCATCAGCTTCCCCCGGGAGGGACTGCTTAGTCAAACATGCACAAAGGGAAACTACCAGGCTGGAAATGGAGAAAATGGCTTGAGCAAAAACCCAGGTTTTTACCAAGTCCCCCCTTGGGAGAGGGTTTGGAAAAATTTACATGGATTTCCCGAGGAATTAATGGTAGTTGGATTTTGGGTGGATGGTCGTCCAGCCCTGAGGCTAAACTTTGGCCCCACTGGGGCCCGCAAATGTTCAAGGGGTGTGTAAAACTGCCAAAATGTGTCTGTCTGGCAAATTGGAAATTTAAATCACTTATAGTGCAAACTGTCAGACTGGGGAGAATCGTTTTATCAGAGATGAGGAGAGCACGGACAAACGCATGTTGATGATTAATTTAAAAAAAGGTGTGTTTTAAAGTTTTAAAGGGAAATTTGCGTGTTATGTAAAATATTTTACATAAAATACAATATACATATGTACATACATATGTATATAAAAATTATCCGTTGAAATTTGGGAAAATTTTATTTAAAAGCGGGTTCTAAAAACTTTTATACCTATCTCTTCCCCATTTACCACTTTTTTTAAAATTGCCCAGGGAAAGGGGAAAAATGGTTTTTCCCCTGAGGAAAAACCGATTTTTGGGGGGCAAAAATCGAAGCTAGGGAACAAAAAAGCATACCGGGTTTGGGAAACACCAGGAAAAATCTACATGATAGGGCCCCTAAAACGAAATTTTAAAAAAAATTTTAATTTTGGGTGTAAATTTTTGGGGCCATTTTTGGAAAAAAGGGGGATAACTCTTAAAGCTGCCACCCCCCACAAAGCTATCACCTTTTTTTCTAAATCTAAGGATTTATACCTTTTCAAAAACACCTTTGGGATTCTCGCCCTAATTTGATACCGGTGAGCAAAATTTCGGACCGGGGCTGACCGACTAAAAGGACTGGCCAATAGCAAAAACAAAGTTAAGTAGCAATGAGCCCGCTATATAGCTGCCAGTCTCTATATACTAATTTTCTTTAACATTGACATTGTAATATGACCTTGTGTAGTTTTCACATTGCAAGAACAGCGGACAAGAGTGAAATAATTTGTTTATATGAACATTTTAACAGATAAATTTGCGGGCATTGTTGTGGGCACACGCGAAAGACGTGATGGTACGCAAGAAAGATGGAACTTTAGGTCAGGCGGCCATGCAATAGTGAGGACGTGTCAGTGTTGCGTGAGGCTGGTTGGCGTGCCTGGGCAAGTCCACAGTGTGTTGTAGCGTGACTCAGTGTTACGGTCCTGGATAACAAGTTGGACATTGACGTCTAGATTTATCAGTGATTGTGGATGTGCCGCGAGGGTAGGACTTCATTCATCTCCCTTGAAGCCTGGACGAATCTCGTCAACCTGATAGGAAAGGGAGGCCTCCCTTTTCAAAAGTTTATATTAAAAGATTGTATCTTATAGGTTTTAGGATTATTAAAATTTTGTTTCGTTTGACAGTTACATGATTTTTTTCAATTTTAAAACCTATAGGACACTGGGGCAGCAAAAGTCATTGCACGGGAAACCCTTCGTCACGACTCGGGCACCCTCTTTGCCGTCCGGATGTCCAGACACAGTAATACATATTAAAGTCCGGGAGAACGCAAGTAAAGTTTTAAGGGGTATTTAGCCTTTTACTTTTTGGTGTAGGGGGGGTAGTTTTTTTTACTGGTTGTGAGGGGGGGGGGGGGGGGGGGGGGGTGTTGTGTGTGGGGGTGTGTGTGGGGGTTGTTCTTGGTGTTGGTGTGTGGTGTTGGGGTGTTGTGGTGTGGTGTTGGGTGTGGTGTATGTGTTGTGTGTGTGTATGTGTATTGTGGTTGTGTTGGGTGTGTGTGTATGTGTGTGGGGTTTGGTGTGTGGGGGTGGGTGGTGTGGGTGGTGGTGTGGGTGGTGTTGTGTGTGTTATTCACCATAAATCTTGATGAAACGGGGACCCGGGATCGAAAGCTGTCCCTCCCGGTATAGGATCTTAGAGCTCATAGGAGCGATATTTGGGTAAGGCTAGTGTAATGATCAAATAGCCTTGACAACCGCTGACCGTGATACGGGAGTTACAGTAGGACCTCACACAACACACTTCCGGCCCCCATCCCTTTGCTCAAAAGGGGGGCAGTATTCCCCCCTTTTATATGTGAAAAAAAGCTAAGCTTTGGCGAGCTCGAAAATGGGGCTTTTAGATGGCCGCCACGATGCCATCCACTGACCAGCGCACTCTGTGTGTGTGAGCGCACGCTCTCTATGAACTAAAACAATTATTTTGTGTTTTTCTTTAGCCTTCATTCAATTTAAAAAAAAAAATTCAATTAAATTTTTTTTTATTGTCATGAACAAATACACAATATATATTGGGGCTTTAATTTTTCATTGTTACATGCAAAAAGGACTGATACCTACTGGGATATTTTTCCCCCCTATTCTATATAATAACTTATTAATTTTAGAAGCTAAAAAAATTTTTTTAAAAGTGCTTTGTTGCTATCCTAAAACCCCACACAAAAAAATAAAAAACATAATTTACATGGGAGAAAAATTTCTTAAATTTTGTATTTTTAAATTGTAATGAGCAAGAGGTCATAGTTGTTGATACCTCGTTCCCTATACTGTTCCTTTATAATAAATGTTTGTGTATCTTGTTGTTCTGCCCAGTGGTACACGAAGGTTGCTCTCTGTCTGGTGGGGTAAAAGTGTATATCCTCCTAGTAGGAAACATGCCCCCTCAAGGGTCTCGGCACCACTGTTTTTTCTACTTAAATATCCAAATTTTTTAACAGTATGAATAAACTTTGAAATTGGAAAATTTTGAGTGACTTAAAAAATGGGGCAGTGTGATCCCTTGTCTTTATGAGAATTAATTCTGAC
>JACEEZ010014352.1:0-73272 GCA_016584305.1 Chionoecetes opilio
TTTTAATTTTTTTTAGATTAGCGAAAAGGGAAAAAAAAAGGGGTTGCGAGAATGGGGAACCTTGATTAGGTGATGTATGGGTCAGTGAATGGTGGTGATGGGTAATGGGGTGGTGTGAGGCAACTTTACATCAGTTTGAAAGTTAGAAGGGCTACGGAGTCTGTGTTTGGTGGGCCTTCGGCCCACCAATAGCCCTCCGCAGGAGCTAGTCAAAAATTCCCCCCGGAGGGCGGCTTTGCGGCTAGTATATATATGTATATATATGCATATATATATAGATATAGATATAGATATAGATATAGATATATAGATATATAATTATTGCCATAAGTGATTTAGTTAATAATATATGAATTTACTACCACAAAGTGTTTTACCTCTATTTTTGCACTGTATATGCAGAGAACATAATTATCACATAATTGGTTTGCGGTTTGCGGACTTGCAGTTGCGGAAGTGTGAACTTCAAGAAATTTGCGGAGTTGCGGTTGCGGAACTTAAGGATTGAAGTTTCCGGATTTGCCTTTGATGAAGTGGATTTTCGTTTGCGGTGCCCAGCTCTTGACCGTCACTGTGTGTGTGTGTGTGTGTGTTAGGTATTAATTAAACAGGTGTGGGTGCTTAGGGCGGAGGGAGAGGAGAGGGTCTCCGAGAAGAGAGACACTGAGTGAACATTTGCAGACAAGGAAGGATATATGATAAAGTGATGGGCCTGCCCCGCCCCAAGTGTATACGAACTCTTTCTGAGTGACTGTACCCCCAGGTGTAGGGTTACGTACCCCCTGGTGGTACAGGTACCCCAGGTTAAGAACCACTGCTCTAGATAGTGTCACATCGGCAAGTATCCTAGACCACCATAATCAGGCAAGTGTGTAGATTCAGGAACCGTGTTTAATATAATAGTACAAGGATAAATAGCTGACCACTAAGGAGTTGAAAGAACAAATGTTGATGCGCTACTTTATTTAGCCGTCATTTTCGTATAATTGATATTATGGTTGCAGATTTATGCTAATACTAGCCGCAAAGCCGCACTAGCCACAGGTGGTGGGCCTTCGGCCCACCACCTGTGTTTGGTGGGCCTTCGGCCCACCAAACACAGACTCTCCAGATAGCCCCTTCTAACTTTCCTGAAATCATGGATGTAGAAATGTATGTATTAACGCCAACCCATCACCCCCAACCCATTCACTCACTCCATCCCCCACCCCCCACACCCATCCACCATCACCCCATTACCCATCACACCCCCATTCTCACCATACCATCCCCCCCTCTATCCCTCACCCATCACCCCACCCATTCACTCACCCATTACCCATCACCCCCATCTATCCTCACCCATCACTCCCACCATTCCTCATCCATTCCCCATCACCCCCCATCTTTTCCCTCCCCCCTCCCCCCACCCCCCCCCTTTTCACTCATCCATTACCCTCACCTACACAAGGTTTCCCAGTTCTCCCCAACCCCATTTTTTCACAATTTCGCAAAAGGGCGGGTTAAAAAAAAAAAAAAAAAAAAAAAAAGTGAACGGTCACCCTAAAGGGGGTTTAAAAACCCTTTCCACGGGTAAACCCTGGTTCCCAAAAATGGGGTATATGAGGGGATTCCGCCACGGGGGGGGAAAAAACCATACCCCCCCTCCCACAAAAACACAAACAAAAACCACTTTTTTCGCTTTTTTTAATATAGATGATGCAAATTTTTTTTCGGGAAGACGTTTGGGGGCATAGTTTTTTTTTTCAATATTAAAGGGGGTTTGTGGGGAAAACTATTTGGGGAAAAAGGTGTGCAACCAGATGGTCCCCGACGGGGCTGCGGGCGCACCATCACAAACAACGGGAGGGGGACTCGCTTTTTAGTTTATAAACTCGTGGTGCTTACTTTCAAAATTTTTAAAGTAAAAGAGGGCAAAATGAAATTTAAAAAAACATATAGGTGAAAAAAATGTGAAAAATAATAAAACTGAATTTTAAATTGCCCGAGACATCTAGGGCCCGAATAAATCAGATTACGAAAAGACTCCCGACTTAATTTTTTTTGGGTTTACATGGGCGACTTGGGATGGGGTTAGAAATTGATATAGCATGTTTGTGATAAATAATGAAAACGAAAAAAATTTACATTAATGGGGGAAGAGATGAAAAAACATAAGTATCAATAAGCAAACGGGAATTTTCCTCCACGCCCCCTTCCTGAATCGGGGGGTTAGTTAATTTTTTAAGCCAGTAGAAATTTAGCACTACAAAAACGAGGTGAGAGGGGGGGGGTTCAACTTTGGGTTTAATTTTAAAAGAAAGCTTAAACTTTTCGCGGATTTTTTTTTTTTAAAGTCGCCTGTGGGAGGTGTTTATTCTCCCCCCTTTTGGAAAGGGTTTATGTTATGAAATTTTGTTAACTAGAGATGTAATATGATTTAAGGTGATTCCTTTTGTTGCCGGGGACAAATAAAAGTGTATTACTTGGGGGCCCCAAAAGTAGGTTTGCTTTTTGGGGGAAACCAGGGGGCCAACCCCTCAAAATTTAGCAGGGGGGGCCAACAAACAACTATTACAGCAGCCGTTGAGGCAAGGAAAAAAAGGAATATAAGAAAAATGGGGGGGGAAAACTTTGGAAGGGGATAGACTACGTAAATTATATTAGGATAACGAGGGAGCTTTAAATGGCGTTCGTTAAAGTGGTAAAAAGGGGCGACTGAAGTTACCAAGATATTTAAACTATATTAGGATGACGATTTGGCATTACGCATGTTATCGTTAAAGTGGTAACAGGCGACGAAGTTCCCAGAGATAGAAAAAACTATTTTGGGAGGACGACTTGACCTTTACAGTGCGTATCTTTTGGGAAAGGGAAGGAGACTTAATATTAAGATAATTTGTGAATTTTAATTTTACCAATTCAAGCAAAGGGAAAATATATCATGATTCTATTAACGAATTATTTTTTTAGCCCCCCAAAACAGTACTCCCTTTTTTTCCAAAATCTTTTTTTTTTATTCTTTTATTTTTTTTTCCCCACTCATGTGGGTGGTGGCAGCAAGTAACCAGGTTTTGTAGAGTAAAAACTTTAAAGGGGGGCACTCCCATAAGGGTTTTTGGGGACAACGGTTAGAGGTCATTTTGAGTTTAAAATACTAAGATGGGTAAGTTTATTTTGTTTCAGTTTTGATAAAAAAGGTTTGCAGGGAAACTTAAGAAAAATAGAAAATAAGGAAAGCTAAAAAAAGGCTGGGGGGGGGGGGACCTACGGGTTTTTTTATTTCCCCTGTTATTCACTACCTAATCCCCCTTTTCACCCCATAAAATAAAAAGTCAGCCCCCTTTTTAAAAATTCTTAATTTTTCAAAAAAAAGAAAATAAAAAAAATAAAACAATGGGGAAAAAATTACCCGATGGGGTTTTATTTATTTTTTTTAAACGCTAATTTAATGCAGGGGGGTTAATTCATTGATCAGAAAACAAAAATATACCCAATGGAGAGTTTTAAAAATTCCGCTTTTTTGATAGGCCCATTTTTAAAAGTTGCCCTACAAAACTTAAAAATGGGACGATTTTTAAGGGGAAATTAATTAATTCATGCATTTCTTCGGGCTCAAAATTGGCTTTTCCTTTATGTTTTTCTGGTTTTTTTTTTTTTTTTAAAAAATATTATAGAACAAACCTTCCAAAATAACATTTTATGTTTTATCATTATACTGATTAACATATTTTATTTTGGGTTTTGGTGAAAATTACCATAAGCGGGCAAACACGGCGGAAAAATGGATTTTTGTTGGTCTTCCCTCTCGCATCCCGCGTCTGTCGCCTGCAAAACGGGCCCTGTGACGTCACGTCCCAAGGAACCTTTTACTCGAGTTTAAATGTCCTATTCCATATAAAAGCTTTTCTTTGCAAAAACATTGTGTTTGAAATAAATTTTTAAATAACAGAAATTTGGGGAAATTTGAAAATACTTTCAATATTATCATCATCTCTGCCCCAGATTTAAAGGTTTATTTTATTTTGATAGAGCCATCACGTCCAAAAAAATAAGGTTTATGAAAAATTTAATCCCAATTGCCTCAAGAAATACGGGAACAATAAACAAAGTCCCACAAGCCCAAAAACCGGTAATGGGTTGTAAAAAAAAAAACCCAGCCACTATCAAAGGGCCAACAAAAAACTCTCCCTACGGTTCCCCACACCAGCTTTGCCCCGCCCCCTAAATGAGCGTCGCGGGAAACACAAGTGGGCTGCCCCGTGGGGGGTCCCCGCCTGTCCGAAAACGCGGGTTTTTCCCCCCCTTGGTGCTTGCTCCTTTAACTACCCCCTCTGAGGGGGGCCCCCTTTTTAACACCCTTTTTCCCAGGACCAGCAGGGTTGCCTCGTCTCACCCCAAAAGGGACGCAAAAAGAGGGGGACAAATAAAATCTGCAAAAAAATTTAAACCCAACGCGGTAAAAAAAACAAGGACCCCCCTGGGCGGGAAACTAAAACCCCTGTGGGGAGCGACGCGGTTCACAGAATCAAAACACAGTGTTAATTTCAGCAAAACAGAACTAGTGTTAACCAAAAGACTGGGACAATCCTGCTCATGTGGCTTCAGGCCCAAAGAAAAAACTTTGGGAAAGGGTAAAAGTAGCAAACCCAAAGGGCAGGCGGGGGGTGTAGAGCCCCCTAAAGGGCCCCACGGGAAGCGACCGGTTCCCACGCGTTGTGGTATGAGCGAGGGCGGCAAAAACCTTCCACAAAGGGCCCCCGGGCCGAGATTTGGCTGCTGTCAGTGCCCCCACGCTGATGAAAATTTTCTTTAAGATGGCTAAAAATTTCTTTCCCCCAATTCCAAAAAAAATTGCAGGATTATAATGGACGAGAATTTCGGGGTCTTTTTCAGAGACACCGCCTTTTTTTTCCTGGCTAAAATAGGTTTTTTTTCTAAGGGAAATAGTTTTTTTTTTTTTTTACCCTTTTCCCTTTTCATTTTTAAAAAATTTCATTCCGTCATACCTTTTTTTCAAACCTTTTCCCTATTTAACACAAAGAAAATTGTGATTAACTAGGGAAATGGTAGAAGGGGTATAGAGGGAAAATGAAGAATTTTAAGTCCCCAAGGACCAGATGAAGTGTACCCCAGAGTACAAAAAAGAATGCAAAGGGGTTTTTAGTGTGCGTTAGTCCCAAAAACTTTAAGTCCCTTTTTTAACTTGCCCTCTGGGGGTCCCCTTGCGCCCACGGGTCTACGCCAGTGCCAGCGGGTTTTTCCAAACCCCCGTATCACCCAAGGGACGCAAGGGGGCGACATAATAAACCTGCAAAACGTTTGAGAAAACGGGGAAAAACAAAAAAGGGACCTCCGGGGCAGCCACTACACCCCTGTGGGGAGCGACGGTTAAACAGGAATCACAGAAAAGTGTTACATTTCAGCAAAATCATTTAAAAAAAAAACCCGGAACAAAAACCCCGCTAAATTGTGGGGGTAAAGGCCCAGAGAAAGGGTTGAAATGAAAGGGGCAAAACCCAAGGCAGGGTGTAGAGCACCTCAGGGCCCCGTAAACCCGGGGGGGCAGGCAATCGTTAAAATTTTCCCCACGCTTTGTGGTATGAGCGAGAGCGGCAAAACCTTCCACACGGCTCCCGGGCCGAGATTCCCCTCCCGCTTTTTTTTTGGGAAAAAAAAAAATGGCCATGCTGACCCAAAAGGACACAAAAAACTTTACCACACGAGTATGGAATTTCAAAGAAAGGGTTTAAAATAAAAAACAAAATATGACGGTAACTAATAATTGGACTTTTTAAATTGTGGGATGACTTAATGATAAACCCTTTGGACCCCGGGGGTTTTAAAGAAAATTTAATTGGGGACAAAAAAAATTATAAAAAAATAATTCCAGCTTCCTTTAAATAGACTTTGCATTTTTGGGTCAGGCCCCGGACCCCCCGGTTTAGGTTTTCTTCCCCCTGGTGGTCCGGGTCCCCCGGGGTTAAAAAAACCATGCCAAGTAGTGTCACATCGGAAAGTACCCTAGCCCCAACAAAACAGGCAAGTGTGAGTTTCGGGAAAACCGTGTTTAATTAAAAAAAAGAAAAACCAAGGATAAATAGTTTGACCACTAAGGAGTTAAAAAGAAAAAATTTTTTGATGCGAACTTTTTGGGCCTCATTTTCTTTATAAAGGGATATTTTTTTTTGCAGATTTATGCTAATACGTCCAAAATTTTCTCAGGAAGACGATGGTGGCACTAGTTTTTTTTTTTCAATAAAAAAAGGGGGGCCCCCGGAAAAAAACTAGTTGGGAAAAAGGTTTGAAAACCCAAAATGGCCCGCCGCCTAGGTTTCGGGCGTCACTCATCCCCTACAGGGGGGGCCCGGGGCCCTCCCCTTTCTAGGTATATAACTCTTGGTGAGTTTAAAATTCCATAAATTATGTAAGAAAAAGCAGAATGTATATCTAATAAAAACAGTGAAGGTGAAAAAAAAAGTAAAAAAATAATGAAAAATTTAAAAACCCCCCTAGATTATTTGGAAAATTTAAAATTTTTTAAATTTTTGAAATTTTTCTAGGGGCAGTGTTTTTTAAAAGGGGTTTTGGCCCGGGGAAACCCCTTTGGGGGTCCGCAAAACCCATTTTGAGGGGTCCGCGGGCAAATTTTAAAATCAGTAAAAAAAGAATAGTATCTGGAAACGATTTACCGACGATGTAAGATTTTTTGCGTTTTGGGCAACTTTGTAGTGCCCCCTAGTGAGTCAGTATGGTCAGATGAAAATTTTTTTTTTTTTTAAGGCCCCCCCGGCCCCCCCCCCCCCCGGGGGGTTATTACGCCGCACATAAGATACATGAAAAGAAAAATTAAAAAAAAAAATTTTAAAGGGTAGAAAAAAAAAATTTTTAAAATAACAAAATACATAAAAAAAAGGATACTTTAAAAAAACAAAAATAAGTGAATTTTAAAAAAAAATCAAAAACTTGTTGAGAAGGCCACCCTTTAATAAAAGGTAGGGTTTTTCCATGCCCCGGGAGAAAAACACCCTCCCCCAAATCCCAGGGAGAGACCGTAGGCACCGGCCCGCGACCACGGGGAAAAAATTTGCCTCACTTTGGGCCCCCAAGATGGGCACTCGCCAGAAAGTGCCCCACAGTTGGGGGACCAAACAACCCTTCAAATTTGAGGGGGGTTCCCCCCCTCCATGGGGAAACCCAAATATTTTAAATCGATTGAAAACAGTCACGGATTTTTTTCCCTGCCCCCAGTTTACTCACCCCCCCACATGTTGTTCTTTTTCCTTTTTGTAAACTTTTTTTTGCTTTTTTACCCCATCTATAAATTTCCAAATAGCGGAGGGACGGGGGGCCCAAACTTTTTTTTTTTTGATGTGAAAAATTTGTTTTTGCCCCCTTAAATTGCATTTTTTGTTTTCCCCCATTCCTTCTACAGCATTTTTGGGAAAAAGTTCCCTTTTCATTTTGAAAAAAAAAGGAGCATGTCAAACGGCTGCGTCATAGGGGCCGCCCAATCCAGGGTGTTTTCAAAATAATCCCTACTTTTGAAGTTCGTAGGGAAAAAATTTCTTTTTTAACTAAAAATTCAATGTTTCCACAACTTTGACCTCCCAAATATCTTTTCACAGATAAAGGCTAGATCCCGGGGGGTTATGAAAGAGGCTCGTCACCCTCTTGGGGGCTTATATAAGTAGGATCGTGAAAATTTTTTTCCCCCCCCCCCGGGTTTTCCAAATTTTTGGGAAAAAAATGAGGAAAATAAAGGGAAGTTTATCCCTTTCTTTCCCCCTTTCTTAGGGGGGTTTAATTTTTGGGGGAATTATGCCCTTGTAACGAACACTCTGCGTGATGTAATTTTATCTCATTCCCCGCTTTTCCCCAAATTTTGGGTTACCCTTTTAGTAGGGTTTTTTTAGGGTAAGGGGTTCCTCCATTTTGATACGGTTGACTAACTTTAAAGGGGGATTGGGATGACGCCCTCTTAAAGGGTGGCCCTTTGCTTGGGTTTGCCCGAGGTACCCCATAAATAAAGTGGTATTTATGGGCTTAACGGGGGTTGAGCGGTTTTACGTAATTTAAAAAGTATTTTTAGTCCCAAAAGGATTCGAAAAAGGGAAAATTTATCTAAAAAAATATATATATTTTTATTATTTCACTTTTTAAAGGGTTTATACTTTTAAATAATGTCCGCTTTTTCGTTAAGTAACGGCCAATGAAAAATTTTCCTAATAGACAGAGGCCGGGGGACATTTAAAAGACGTGCAAGGTACCCCCACACCCCCAGGTGTGGGGTACCACAGACACCCGGGAAGGTGCGAGTGAGAGGAGCGAAAGGCTAACGCGCCCCCTTCTTTCCCTCTGTGTTCTGTCTCTGTCTGTTTTCTTCGCGCGTCTGCCGCAAAAAGGAAAAGCTCCCGGGAACTGGCGGGTTCCGGTGGACATGTTTTACCCCAGGCCTTTTGGCACTCTGGGTAGGCGCCCATCACCTTCGGCAGAGCGTGAGAGGGACAAAAAAAAAAAAACCCACAAAATTGTGCTGCAGTCCAAACCCCCGGGCGAGGTGTCTACCCGGGAAAAGGTGTCAGCACCAGCATCCGCTAAAGAAAAATCCGGGCCCCTCGGAAAAATCCTGTCTTAGTAAGATTACCGGGGAAACCCAATTTGAAAAAAAAAAATTTTTAAATTTAAAGATTTTGAGCTTTTTTAGAAAAAATTGGCTTTTGCTGTTTCCCAAATCGTAGTCGTTTTTTTTAGCCGTAAATTTTTTTTCTCCACAGCTTCCCCTCCGATAAGAAAAATTTTCCCTTGGAGCTAAATTTTTTCCTTCACACAAGGGCAATTTTTTTTGGGGGAAAGCCCCCTATTGGGTTTCCCTTGGCCCTTCCCGGGGGAAAAATAGGAGATGTAAAAGAGTTATTGAGTTTTTGGGCAATATCCCAAACACAATTGGATTCTTTTCCCCCTTAAAAATTTGGTTTTGTCCCTCCCTTCCCCCCTTTGGGCAACACCGTGGATACACAAATTTACCCCTGTTTTTCTCTGTATGGGGGGGAAGCAGACCCGGAAAAAGAAGCTTTGGGGTTTCAGACAAATTTGGCCTCCAGATTGATTTTAAAAACCTGGAGATCCTAACATTTTTAAATGGGGCCATTTGTTGACGGGGGAAGAAAATAATTTTCCCCCACCTTGCACAAAAAAACTGGGTTTCCTCATGAAAAAATTTTGGTAAAAGCATTGTAAACCTGTTTGGGACTTTTTTTGAAACATCATTTTTGGCTTTTTTCCGGGCTGTAAATTTGGAAAAAATCAAGGCCGGGGGTGTTTGATGTCCAAAAATTTCGCCCGGGCCATAAAAGGGGAAAACATTCAACGGTACAGTCAGACCTTGAAAGAATGTTTGGCCCTATCTTAAAAAGAACTTTCGCCCAAAACTTTCTTGGAAATAAAAGTGAAGTAATTAACAAAAATTTTTCAAAAAAAACTTTTGGAGAGCTCCCAAAGCGTTTGGGTTGCAACATGAATTAAAGTACATTTTTGATAGCCATTTTCCCAACTTTCCGGAAAATTGGGCTGCTAGCGCGAGAAAGGTGAACGTTTTCCCACCAAGTTTTGGAAGGGTTTTATGGAAAAAACGTTCCCGGGGGTGGGATGGGATGTGCATATGATGGCTGCAATTGTTGGAGCATAAAAAACCGATGTCCTCAATTTAAATACCCCAGACAAACCCTACAAACGAAAATTTTTCCCTTTAAACCCTGCACACAATTAGCCTTATCCTTTCAAAAAAAACCTGTTTTAATTTTAAAATAAACTTTCTTTTCATGCCTTTTTCCCTTTCCCTTTTTTTTTCATTGTTTTTAACATTTCCCAACTTTTTAAAATAAGCACTTTTACTTTTTATTACAGTTTTTTTTTAAATATTTTTTTAAAAAAAACGAAAATTTATTTTTCAAAAACTTGACGTGATAGAGGAAAAACTGAGATCATTTTTGGATTCAGCCCCCAAAAAAATTAAACTTAATAACAAGTGTCGGGACTAACTCAAAAAAAAATTTTTTTTTCCCCAGTGTTATTAACACATAAATTTTAAAACCCGTACACTAATAATCCCCCCCTTTCCTTTCCTACTTTTAAATGGAGACCCTGGGGGCGGGTTTCCTTTTGGGGACTGTAGCGGGAGGAATTTGCTTTCCCTTTTTGTGTAAGTAGCGACGGGACCTTGCGTCTCCAAGTGTGGGGAAAAAACTGCGACAAGAACAGAGTGGCAAAGATTTTCATCTAGAGGGGGGGAATCTTACAATGTTTTTTTTTACCCCTCTGAGCAAATGTCAAGCCATAAAGGGTTTTCCCCGCTGAAAACTTCCCCGGCCAAAAATATGAAACCTATGCGATGCTTTCATCAACAAAAAGGAGGCTTTAGTTTTTCTTGTTGACTCTATAAGGGGGACTGGTTTGAAGGAACCTTCCCAAGAAAGCTGGGGTGTGGGGGTTTGGTGACCCCGGGAACCCCTAACCCTGGAAAGGACCACTCACTACCGACAATTTGGGGGGCCCATATCCCAAACTTCATGTGTTTTTAAGTTATTCGAAAAAAGGTAAATATTTCGACTTTTTGGGTTTTTTTGGAAGGGAAAAATTTTTTTCCCCCTTTTCTCAGTGTGGTTTTCCGTAACATCACTCAACTACGGAAGCGCTTTTTTTCCTTTTAGAGCCCACCCATATGGGGGGCATTTCCCTTTGAAAAACACCAGTGACCATATTTTTCGCCCATGAAAGGTTTTACGCCCGGGCTTGGATACACGGTAATTGCAATCTCTGTATGAGTTTGGGCTAAGAGGCGTTTCCCCGGTGTTCCTCCAAATTTTTTCCTAGCCCAAACCGGGGTTCTTGGGGTTGGGAGTTGGCAACTACTGCCCCTTCGGAACCCGTTTCCGGTGGCATCTCAAAAAGGGGGCGCCCTTGGGGTAGTTTTCTTTTCCGTGTGGCCACCCAATGGTTTTGTTGATGTACTGCCGGGGGATTGTTATTTAATTAAAATTTTGGAGGGTTTATAAACCCTTTTTTGCTTTTTTCCAGGATGTCATTCAGCGAGAAGACTTAAAATTTTCCCATTGAAAAAGTTTTGAATGGACAAACGAATCGGGGCCTTCGGGTTTTTCCCCCCAACGAAGACTGTAGCGGTTAAATTTTTGCAAAACCCGTGGGATTCTTTCCCGCCCCAAGACCTCCATTTTTACGGGAAGAAAAAAAAAAAATCCCAAAGTGGGGAAAGAGCCCGGGGGTTTTTGGGAACCTTTTTGAAAATAGACTGACTTGGGAACCTAAACCCTTTCGTGTTCTAAAGACTGCCCTGTCTCCGGCCCAGGGTCTACTGAAAGCCCCTCTCGCACACCAGTGGGGGGCTGATCGCGCTAACACTTTTATTTTTCCACCGTCATTTTACCCTTTCAAAGCTTGAATAGGGAAAGGGAAAAGTGTACTCCTCTGCCAAAACCCTCGACTGCGGATTTTTGGATTGGGTTTACACTTTTGCTGGGTCCGTCTGGAAAACCGGGGCGTTCAGGCCCATCTCCCACCCCAAGTTATTGGGGGACGGGTTTCCTCCCATTAGACCCTTAAACCCGCCAGTCCCCATTTTAAAGATGTTGGTATCGCCTCCCGGGGATTCAATTGTTCCCGGGTCTGTGTTTGTAATTAAAGGACGAAAATTTCCCGGGGGCCCGAAAAGTTTAAAAAACCCCCTTTTGGTTTCCGTTTAAACAGCTAATGGAGACGCAAAATCCTTCCCTGTTTTTAAGGGATCTGCCCGCATGGGGCTACAAAGTCGGTCCATGGCTTTTTCCCCCAAAGGGGCCCCCCTTCTGAAAAAGCCTTCCGCTCTAAAAAAGGGTCCTTTACCCCCTCAGGGGAGGGGGCCCCATTTTTTAGCCCTTTTTTTGCACACATAATTTTGGGCCCCGTTTTTAAACGAGGGTTTTCCAAAACGGGACGAAGGATTTGGAAATACGGGTCGAAATCCCATCTTTTAAAAAAAGGGGCCTTTCCCAAAGGGGTTTAAATCTGTTTTTCCGGCTGAAATAATGCTATTTTATTTTCTTCATGGCTTTTCCCCCCCTTCCCCGGATTTCTTTTAAAATTTTTTAGTGATTAAATATGGGTGCCTTTAAATAAATATTTTAATTTTTAACTCTCCCCATCCCGGGTTTAAAAGCCATCCGGAAATTTGGTTTTAAATCTGCTCAAGGGGCGAGGCCGGACGGTCGGGCTTCTTTTGGGGCACCGGCCCATGTGGGGTTTTCCCGGTAATGAGGGAAGCTGTTTCCCTTTGGCAAAAGCGCGGGCTAGAAGCCCCCGCTCTATCACTTTTTGGGGCAGGGGCCGGCTAGGACCTAGGGCTCGGCAATCCATAGCCCTTTCCAAAACATTGGCAGGAACGTTGGATTACTATAGGGAAAAATAAACTGCCCCATCCGCCAAAGTATCGAGGACTGGGCTACAGGGGTTCTCCCCGGAGATGGGGAAAATGCCTTGGCACGATTGCGTTTTGGTTTCACACTCTATATACTCTGGGGTTCCCCCCCTGGAGGGGGGGGCCCCCCTCCTTCTGTGAGATTGTTTGGTCCCCTTAAAGTGCGGCACTTCTGGCGGTTTTCCCCAGTCTTGGGGGGCCCCCGTGTGCAATTTTTTTCCCGGTTTTCGGGGTCGGACGGTGCTTACCGTCTCTCCCCGGCATTGGGGGGAGAGGGGTTTCCCCTCCGGGACAGAAATCCATAACCTTTTTTGAGGGGCTGGCCTTCCCCAAAAAAGTTATGAGGTTTTTTTATTCCCCTTATTATTTTTTTTAATGTACCTTGTTCTTTTTGTTTTTGTTATTTTAAAAAAATTTTTTTTTTTATCTTAAAATTTTTTTTTTTTTAGGGTTTTCTTTTCATGTAAACTTTTTAAGCAAGGGGTCAATAACCCCGCAGTTTGGGGGCGCCTTAAAACTAAACCAATCAATCAATTTAATCTACCCCCCCTATAAGTCAGGCTTTGAAAACTACCTCCCCTTTTGGCAACAATTTTTTACCATTTTCCCGTCCTTAACCATACTGACAAATTTTTGCCCCCTTTTTAGGTCAAGTCATCATTGGGGTACACCTTTCTTTCCTACCTTTTTAGCTTTTTTTTGTTTTTGCATTTTTTCATTTTTTTTTTCTTTGTGGCAAAAACGCACAAAAAACTGGCCCACCTCCTTTTCTGGGCCCCTTTCCCAAAAACCCATCCAACCCAGATGTCCCCCGGCTTGATTTTCACTCTAATTCGTCAGCAAGTTGATAAAATTTGGCTTTTGCCCCCTCTTTATTTTATCATTTCTTCCGCCCGCCAGAAATGCGCAAGTTTTCCCCCTTTGAGAGTAATGCTCCAGCTTGTCGTTTTTTTACTTTAAATAAGAGGCAGTTTCCCCTGCAGGCAGCTGCCCTTTCTTTCCCTTTTTTTGGGAAAATTTTTTGACAAAATTAGTTTCAGCCCTTTGACACAGCAACAATATTTTGCTGGCCAGGGGCCCGGGGAGAATCCCCCCGCAGCTACTTCCTTGGTTGGCTGACATCCTGCTCTCCCTCCCTTCAGCGTTGGTTGGGTTTTATTTGTAAGTTTTCCCCTTTTTACTCTTGCCTTCACTAAAACTTTTAAATTTTTGAAAGGGAACGGAAAGTGCCTTTTATTGGGCTGGTTTTTAAAGGGGCTGTTTTGTAATCAAGGGGCTGAGCCAGTAACGGGGGTTTTCGTGTAAAGGGACGGCTTTTTTGTTTACTTTCCCCCTTTCCGGCCAGAAGGGATAACAATAAAGTGTGATTTCTAATCAAAGCGCTACATGAATTATGGGATTTTGGCTACGTGAAAACCGATATGACAGGGGGTTTTGAGGTTTTTTTGATCTTTTGGGGAAATGATATTTACTTTGTATTTAAATTTTTTCACCATCAAGGGAAGGGGCGCAGCATGATGTCACAACCCGTTTATTGGAAAAAAAGGTTTTTGACCGGGAAAAAAACTCAGATCAAAAAGATGAAAAAGATACATTAAAAACCCATTTCAAATTTAAAAAATACAATGCATAAACTACAATACATAAAAAAAACCCTGTATATAAATCCCTACTCACATCCAAAGCCCCACTAATTTAAAAAGCGCACCACCTAGTCCCCTAAGTTTCCATGTTTCCCTGGGCCCCCCCTGGGAGTGACTGATGGTGGGGTAGATAAAACACACCTTGACATAAACCCCAAGTTTGGGTGTGGCGGGCAGCCCCACCCCTAATTTCCCCAGTTATACAAGATTAAACAAGGGCACGCCCTTAAAAAAAAAAATTTTACCCCTATCCATAATAGCAATAAATTTTTATTTTTCATTTTAATAATTAAAAGCATATAACCCCAAATCCCCCTATTTACAAAAACACTCCCCCCCCCCAATATTGACATTTCAATCATCATGGGGTTTAAAATTTTTTCATCTACAGGCAAAAACACCCAAACGATTTCACAGACCTTTACCAGAATCCATTTTGTCCCTGTATTTTTTACCTGGTTTTCCCGAAGGGCTTTTAACGCACGTAAAATCTCTTCTTTGCCATCACTACCCGGGTTTAGCCCTACTATCTTTTGCCATCTTTTTTGCTTCCCCTTACTTTATAATTGTCCCCTTTTTCTAAAACAATATCACCTGGGGGCATGTTTTTTCCTCTCACGGCCACTTTTTCCTAAAACTAATGTGGGAAAAAATCCCGTTGCCATTTTTTTCCAAAAAAAAAAACACCCAAAAAGCCAAGGGAAATTTTAAAACCCTTTTTTAGGTTTCCTTGGTTTTATCCTTCCCATCCCCCTGGAGGGTTTTTTGCTTTTTCTTCCCAAAAAGAGATCATAGGGCACAAATAAAATTTTCCCCGAAACCAAAGGGTTTCTTCCTTTCTTTTTCCCAATTTGGGCTTTCATTTTAATTTGGTTAGGGAAATTTAAATAAAGGGTGTTTTGGGGTTCCCCCAAAGAAAAAATTTTTCTTTCCCAGGCTAAAACCATTTTCCCCTTTTTTCCCAAATTTATAAAAGGGGTTCATACATCCATTTTTCCCCCCCGGGGGATCTGCAGAAAAATTTTTTTAAAAGACACCGCATCCCTTTAATACCCAAATCTCAGGTTCAGAAACCCGGGTTTCCCCCCTTTACCAAGCTCTTAAATCCTTTTTTGGGGGGCCACAAAAATGAGTCCCCCCCACGAATGGGACCCCTACCCGGGAAAAACCCCCTTTTTGCTACCCAATCTTCCCAAAAATTATTAAAAAATTTTCCTATCCCTATCCCTCGTCAGATCTAGGGAAAACCCCCCTGCTGTAGACAGTTTAAAAATAAAACCCTACAAACCCTTTTGTTTTGTTTCCCGGGGCTTTAAACTGTGCCCTTTACCAAAAATGGTCCCAAAAAAGTCTATAGCAATGTGGGTTTAATGGGGGCCCCCGGTTTTTAATCTCTCCCTTTGGAAAATTGACCCCTGGTTTTATTTCCCACAAGTTTGTCAAGTTTTTTTACATGTAAAATCTTTCCTTTTTCCGATTTTGGGTTAACCTTTTTTTGCTCTTGGGACCCAAAACTTGGTCCGGGAACCCTTTGCCAAGTAAATCCACTCCGCTGATCTATACTATGAATAGCTGGATATATGTTTTTTAAAAATTTTTTTAAATTTGTAGGAAGGAGAACAAAACCCACCGGGGGTTTCCCTTGTCTTTAAAACCCGTTGGGCCCTCTCTGACCTACTACAATGAGACCCTTTTATCCCCTTTTGGGCCCCGGGGTTGGAAAACCTAGTCTTCCCAAACACCCCATTAGACTTTTTTACTTTTTTAAAACAACCACGTTCCTGCTTTATTCACTAATTCCCACCAGGTTTTTTGAAAACCCCCTTTAAAACCCTTTCCCGAAAGGGTGGGCAATATTCTGGAAAAGGTTCTAATTTAAAACATTTTAGCTACAAACCCGGGGCAAGTCAAACCCTTTGTAAATTATTTATGTCAGTATTTGTCTTTGCTTCCCAATTCCCTTTAAATGCTCCATTCTAAACGGGTAATTCCTTTTAAAAGGGGTTTTTTTTGAAGACCAAATCCCGTGGGTTTGCAACAGATATTCAGGGGCCCCTTTGCCAAAAAGGAAACAAAAACCAAGCTCATTAGGGTGGGCATTTCCCTAGTTTTTCATGTCAGCCCGGGTTACAGTTGGAGGGAAAACCCCCCACCATTCCCCTTAGGACATCTTAGTTTGGGGTTTTCTGCTACTTTGTGGCCACAAAAAATTCCAAATTTCCCAAAAAATTCCCTTTGGTTTTTAGACCTGACAATAGATGAGGTTTTAGAATAGGATAACCCAGTGAAAATTCCTTCTTTCTTCTTTTTAATGAATTTTTTCGCAACCTTTCATGCCCGAACGCGCCACAAAGTTTCTAGTCTAGGGGATAGTGAGCTGTTTTTAGTTGGAGCTATTTTTATTTTTAGTGCCAAAAGTTCCCCAAAGAAGCCCCCGTTTCCGAAGCTCCCCCCTGATATAAGCACAAGTACCATAAGCTTTACTCGGCTCGGAAAAACCCCAACCAACATAGGGTCTCCCCAGCATCATCCGGTTTTACACCTCTATTGAATTCCCAAAGCTTTTTAAACAAACTATCCCTTAAAAAAAGGATTTCCACTTCTTATACAGGGAGTCAGGCATGGGGTCCCTCCAAACCCAGATTCTCTTTCCCTTTTCATTTTTCCCTATTTCAATTAGACACTAATTCCCCGCATCAAAAATCTTTGGGTTGAACTGTAAAAGGGATTTTTAGTCCCAATGGATCATAGAGGGTGCCGTTTGACTTTAATACCATTTTTTCGTCAGTTAGTTGGAAGACCCTAGTCTTTTTGCCACTTCAATATTTGGTCCCAAGTATAAATTTCTTGTATTTATTTGAAAAAAATTTTTTTTTTAACCTCAAAATTGAACTTGGGCCTCTTTTGGGGTTTTCCCAAATAAACCTAATATTTTTTTTCCCTTTTTAGGTCCAAGAAAATTTACCTTTTTTCTCATACCTTCATTATCTCCGGACATTTTCCCGTGCTTTAAACTTAAAAACCTTAAAATCAAGTATCCTTTCATTTCTTTAAATTTTAGATTTTGGGGCCCGAGGTTTGGTACAGACCGTAAAAATGTCGTCACATTTGAAATTTTAAATTTTCATTTTTGGTGCCCCGGAAAACCCCTTTAAAATCATTTCTGCCGTGCGGGTTTGAGCCCTCCCTGGTTTTTGCCCCCCTAGGTCTGTCCCAAAAAAACCCCAGCTGTGAGAACATAATGGTCAGGTTTTCTATTTGTTCCCTACACGCCAGAAAAACCTACGGGGGCTGATCTAAATCAGAAAATTCCCCCGTATTTCATTTTTTCAAAGTCTCCAAAAATAAAATAACCCCTTTTTTGTCAAAAAAACCCCAATAGTATACCAAACATATTATTTAAAATTCAGGGCCCCTTTTTCCCGTAACATTTTGACATGGGCCCCGTAGCTGATGAAAAAGTTTAAAAAAAATTTTCCGAGGAGTAATTGAGGAGCCTGGGGTTTTAAAACTTTCATGGTGAGGAATATAGTTTAACGGAAATGTGGATAACATAAAATCCTTTTGGGTTTTAAAACTTAACGGGGTACCCCCTTTTGACCATACTTTTTCCCTCTCTTTTTGTAACCTTTGAATATTTTGAGCCAAGTTTCCAGAGCTTTTTTTTTTGTAGAAAACAAGCGGCTTTTAAGGGCCCCAAAGGGTTATTTGGGAGACTACGGGGATCTTTTATCCGGGGTTGTTGGGAATCCCAAAGTTTTAAATCTTTAAATTTTGACTTAACCTTTGGGTTTAAATTTAAATTTAATCCCCTTTTTTCCCTAAAGCTGTAGAGTTTGTCCATCGGACCAAACCCCCCCCCCTTTTTCAATTTCCAAAATTTTGGAAAAGCAAAAATTACAAAATTTTCCCCGCAAAAAAAGGATCCAAAGTTTGGGGCAAACCAAGCTTTGGTTTCCCAAGTTTTTTGGGAAATTTAAAATTTTAATCACATGTGATTTTGAAAAAATGCGTACTCTGGTCTACTGCTTATTTTTCTTTCCCGTCAGTTTTAAGGGTGGAAGGGGAAACCACGCAAAAAATACCCCCAAATTTATTTCTCATTAAACCCGCAAGTTCCCCCTAGTCCCGTCTTACAATGGTAGTAGGCCCCAGTTTCTGACCCAAAACATATCCATTGAAACCCAAATTGGGCCCTTTTAATATCATGGCTTTTAAAACTCCAAACAAAATTTGGGGGAACCCTTTTCGGGTTTTATTTTTGTACTTCCCGCTGTTTTTCATTTAAACCACATGCAATTTACCTCCCAAAATTTACCTTGAACATCATTGAGGAAACCCAAAAATTTCCCACTTTTTAAATTTTTTTAGTAAAATTTACCCACTTTTTTCACCCGCTAAATTTACGCTCTTTCCCCCCCAAACCCCAAATTTCTTCGCCCTCCCATGAGTTTTCAGGGGGACATTAATTCCCGGGTTTCCCCCAATGTTGTAAAATTTTTTGGGTTTTCTCCTAACTTTTCTGATCATAAGAAGAACCCCAAAATTTGGAACAAAAGTTATTTGTGGGTTTTCCTTGGATACGTAGGGGAATTTTTTTCTTTTTTTAATTTAAATTTATTTCAATATATGGTTTATGTAATCTCCCCCAAAAAAGCCCGTTGGGCCCAACCCACCTCACCCCATTTTCTTTTTAGGGCAGTTATTACTTAATTCCTATTGGGGGAAAAAACAAAACAGACATTATTCCAAACCCCGAATTCCCTTTTAAATTATCCCGATTTTTTAAAACCCTTTAAAAACCTTTAACATTCTGAATATCTGAGTGTCTGAATCATGGAACCAAAAATTTTTTTGCCTTTACCTGTACATTGCCTTTTTTTCTAACCCCCTTAAAATTTGTTTTCCCAAATGTGTGACTTTACTGTCCTACCCCCTTAGATATAAGACAGTCAAATTTTTGAGTCAGGTTAACCATACATGCATTTCATTTTTTTTTCTGATGAGATTCCCGGGTTTCGTGCAATTTTTTAATGCCCCAACTAACTCATTAAATTTTTGGGGGGTTCCCCTCACCCTAATTTTGCATTGCCTTTTAACTCGATGGGGGTTAAACCCCCAAATCATCCCCCAAAATTTCTCAATGACTCCCCTTTTTCACTAGTAAAAAATTTTAGCAATTCCTCAAATAATTTTTCTACGACTGGGGCAGATCCGGGGCTAAACAATAAAACCCCAAACACGCTTTGGAGTTAGAGGTAAAAATCTTTCCACTTGTGTCACCAAGTATAGTGTTCTTTTTAAGAAAGGGCCCCTCCTTTTCAAGTTAACCAACATCGTTTACTGTGTTCACCATACAAAAAAACTTTTTGGGTTTTCCCTTTCCCTATGGGGTTTTTGAGCGACTTATCTCCTTATGACTGCTCTGTTTTTTCACTGAATTTACCAAATTTTTTAAACCAACGCTCAACCATGTCACTAAACCTCCCCCCCAAAAACCTTCACCACGGCTATGCATCACCAACAAACAAAAATTTCAGGCTATGGGTCTTCACCATAATTATTAGTCAAAGTTTTCAAAAAACTTTTCGAAAATGGATAATCTCTGATTTCCCACTGAATGTCGGGGGGGATTTCCCGTGACCCTTTCCACGAGTAACCCTTTTTTGTCCGTTTTTTCATTTTTAATGTTTTTAAACCCCTTCGAGTTTTATCAATTTTAAACCCTTTTAAGTTTTAATGAAATGCCCCACTTTACAGTTTACTTTGAAGTCCTCTTGGGTGGGGTTTTTTCTAACCATACACAAACGGGCGTGGACCCTTCAAACCCCCCTGAACTCCCCACAACCCATCAAAAATTGGGTTTTTTAAAAATTTTTCCGGGTTTGTCTGCCGCCCGTGAGTCTTCAAAAGCCTTTACTTTCCGTGAACCTTTGGGTTTTTCCGTGGCTCGCTGTTGCTTTACCCCCCTCCCCTGTTTTTCGGTTTCGTGAGTATGTCGAAATGTTTAAACCCGTCAAGGGAAACGCCCGGGATGATTTTCCCCAACCTTTTTTTTGGAAAAAAAGGTTTCGGGGAAAAATGGAAAAACACTCAGATTTAACAGACTGAAAAAGATACATTCACAAACCATTTCAATTAAATAAAATACAAGATAAAAAAAAAAATACATAAAATACAATGTTTTTAAAACAATACTCACATAAAGCCCCACTAATAACACGCCCCCCTCAGTCATAAGTTTTCCCTGTTGGGCCCTGTTCCCCCCCTGGGGGGTGAGAGGCTGCTAGAAAAAACACACCTTGACATAAAAAACAAATGTGGGTGTGGCCGACAGCCACACCCATAATTCCCTATTTTTTACAAGATTAAACAAAAACACCCTTAAACAACAAAATACCCAAATTTTTCCATAATAAACAATAACTATTTTTTCAATTTTAATAATTAAAAAAGCAATTTTAAACCCAAATCCATATTTAAAAATACATTTAGGTTCTCCCAAAAATTTTTTCTTGTGATGTGAATTTTCATGCCCCATCCCAACAAAGTTGGGAGGGGGCATGTAAATCTCACATCATCCAAAAAATATTCCCCAAAATAGAAAAAATTGTCAGTACTACTGGTACCAGTATCTCCGAGGTGCTGAGTATGATAACCAAGCGGGGGACAGCACGAAAAAATTCTTTTATTATATTAAAAGTTTTTGGGGAATTTTTTAAAATAAAACAGAATTATGCCCGGTAAACAGGGATAAAATATTGATTTTTTAGGTTGTGATAAGGCATCATGAAATGACCTTCTAAGATGTGCCATCTGTAAAGCCCAGTCACCTACACGAGCACGGCCCCCCGCCCCTGGAAAAAATTAAAAAATTTTGGCCCGTGCGTTGTCGTTTTGCTAGGGTGCGTCACATTTGTTTCTCGGTTTCCCCCGAGCGCGCTGGACCAACGCAAAGCATGCGTTGTCCCTTCGCGTGTGCGTCGGGATTTTTGTGCATGCCCCAAAAATGTTTCGCGGAAACTCGACGCCCTTTAAAAGTACACGCCAGAAGGACGCCAGACACGCGCAGGCGCGCTAGCAACACGTTTGCATTTGTTGGATTTTTTTTAAACATGTTTCGCTCTGTATAAACCCTTTTGTATTTCCCCTGTAAAAATCGCAGCGCGTAGTAACACACTGCATTCGCTTTGCAACAAAATCGCTATTCTTTTCCCCCTCCGACAAAAGGGGGGGCACAACGACGGGAGGGTTTATTTCCATTTTTTATTAATTTTTAATGCGTGGGCCGTGGGGTTTGTATGTGTGACTGGGCCTTTAAAAGAGCCCGCAGAGAGAGGAAAACAGCAAACAAACCAACCTCAAATAGAGAGTGACACCATCAACAAGCAAGTACATCTCGAGAGGATGACATCCAAACTCAATGGGGGGAAAGGTTTTAACCCAAATCTTTGCAAAAAGTTTTACCAATCCAAAAGCAAATAAAACAAAGCATTTAAGCCCAAGCAACAAGAAAAAGGATGTGAGGAGAAACTTAAAAAAGCCGTGTTCTTCGTTAAACTGGGGAAGGAGTTCCATTTTTGAAAAGGGTTTTCTGTTCTGTGGACGGTCAGGGGCATCTTGGGACCAAGAAAAGAGATCTGAAAGTCTGTATTCCCCGTGAGGGCAGTAGAGTTCAAGGACACAATTTTTAAATTTTTGGGGAAAAAAGGAGATGCTTGGGCAGTAAGTTTAAACCCTTTGTTGGGGTTTCCCTGTAAAAGATCTGCATCGGCAGATGCAGTCCCATCACAATGGTGAGCCAGGGTTTTTATAGTTTCGGGCACCTTTTTTATTAAAACATTACTTTTTTTAGAAAACTTCATTAAATTTTAAAAACATCCCTCGTCACAACTGAAAAAAAGAGTTTAAAAATCTAAAGACTTTCCCATTTAATTTATACGAAAAACTTTTTTTATGCGGAGATTACTGAAAGGGAAAAAGAAATTTAAAGGGTTTGTAAGGGGAAAAAGCGGCCAAACCCGCTCAGGCGAAATTTTCTATGGTTTAAATCCCTGAGCACGTTTTTAAAATATGATAATTTTGGTAGGCGGGGTGGAATTGTATTACACCCAGGGGAGGCTGAAAAATCTTTTGGGGACTTGGGGAAGTATTTCCCCTAAAAACGGAATAATCAACCCTGGGGTTTTTCAATAAAACAAGAAACTATATTTTTTAAAAACATCCGGGTTTTTTCATTTATGGGGAAAAATTATTTCTCTTGTTTTAGGATCTTAGACAAATATTAAACTCTAATCCGGGGACAGGAAAGCTCTTTCCCGAGCATAAAACCCCCCTCCGAATTCCCCATTCTTAGAATTTCCTTACGTATAAAATCAGCCGCTGAACATTTTTTAGGGGATTTTCATTTGGGAAATAAGGGGGGGGGGGGGGGGAAAAGTAAAAGTAATAAATTTTTTTTCCCCGTTCAAATAAACCATTTGTCGTGGTTTTTTTTTCCGACTGAGGGCATCCGTCGGAAACCTTTAGGGAATTTAGGGAGACCCCTTGAGTGAAGGGGGAGTGAAAAGGGACCTTTTAAAAACATTTTTAAAGGGAGGGGAGGTTTTTCCCCATGCGTTTTAAAGAAAACAAAATGTACCTTTTTTATTAATATTGATAAATAAAATTTTAACAAAAAAGGGGGGGGGGGGGGGGGGAATAGGACGGGGATTTGGGGTCTTCCCTTGAGTGAAGTGAGTGAGAGACTGATCCCCGGGGTTTAGAAAAAAAAACGAGGTTGGGAGAAGGGGGAAAAAAAAAGGAATGTTGGGACCCTTAGGCCCGGCTTCCCCAAAGGGGGTTTATAGACCTCGAATGATTTAATTTAAAAATAATGAAAACAAGAAAATTACATATGAAATGGTCCCCTATAATGCAGTTTTTATTTTGATATAGAAAAATTTTTAATATGTTTTTTAAAATTTCCCGGGGAGAAATGTACCCTTTCGGCCCAAAGCCCACAAAAGCGTTTTCTAGAGAGAGAGGTATCGGAGTGAAAGCAAAATTTTGGGTTTCGATTTTTTAATTTTAGCAAAAAACTCGACTAACCCCACCCATTTATAAACTGATCTGCCCACTATTGTGTTTTTCTTGAGGACATTAAGAATCTAGAATTTTCCCGGGGACCTGTCAGGGGGTAAGGGGAGGATGAAAATTTTTAAAATCTACTAGATCGCGAAAAAAAATGCCCCCACGCATTTGGACTGTATCGGAGTGTATGGGGGAAGGAGTGGGGGGGGGGGGAAAGATAGGAAAGGGTGGGAGAAAAGAAAGAAAAAATGTTAGAAAGATAAATATTACGCGAAAAAAAAAAATTTTTGATTGCCCCTTTAGTATAAAAAGGGGAATAACCTCCCCCTCCTTTGCGGGGGCCTAGGCGAAAAACTTGCCCCAGAACAACATATGGATTTTTGGGAAACCCTTTTTCCTTCTTCCCGACAAAACCCCGGGAATTATAGGATGGGGGAATTTCCACCCTGTCTCTTCCGAATTCCGGGCATTTACACAAGGGTGCAGGGGGCAATTTCCAAACCCCAAATAAACGAAAGCCTCAAGATCATCTGACGAGAAAAAATTGGAGCAGAAAAACCCCCCAAAACGAGTCGACCAAAAGGGACACAAAAAGGGAGTTAGGCCTATCTAAAAGTCATGAAGTACCTTGAAGAAAATGATATGAAAAAAATTCACAAATCAATGATCATATTACCCGGGAGGGAAGAAAATCCCCGGGGTTTCGGGTCTTCAGGCCCCTTTGGGCTACACTCCCCGTGCAGGCAAAAATTTTAAGGAACATTTTGGTGACACATAATAGAAACCAGCATTAAGGGGAAAAAACCAAAGGGTTACATTCTTTGAGCAAGCCCAAGAAAATCGTTCAGGATTTTATGCTTACAGTGAAGCTGATCCCCCCGGAAAACAGAGAAAAAAAGGAAAATTTGGGAAACTGCTGATAAACTCACCCAAAGAGGGACATCAAATCAGGGGAAAAACATCCCATGAAAAAACCCGGGTTTTTCCCATTCACTCAAGTCTGGAGGATCCCAAAAAATTTTTCAGGGTGTGGACAGGGGCTCCCTCTCCAGGGGCAGCTTGTGTAAAATCAAAAAATCCCCATGCAAGATTTGGACAGGGTGTAAACCCAAAAACCACGGGTCGGGAAAAACCCAAGGGAGTTTATAGTGTAAGCAAGAAACGCGACAGGGAAAGACACGCTCACAGTTGTGAAAACCCTCAAAAAAAGGGAAACCCCCTTCCCCCTCAGATCGAAGCTTGCGTAATTTGTCTGACTGGTGTTCATGCCCCCCCTTCGTAAATGTTGAAAAAAGGCAACCATTGGAGAAATTTCCCTTTGGCAAAAAGGAGGGACAGACAAATGCTGAGTACACATTTAGAAAGGGAAGGGACCCGGGGCAATCACCATGGTTTTTTGAAAACTTCCGTTTTTAGTTTGATGGTGAAGCAGTGCAGGTGGGTTTCCTCGGGTACTTTTCCAGCGCTACAATTGCTGCAAAAGCTTCACAAGATCTGGCATCAGTGTTCTTTTGTCCCGAACTGGTATTTCATCCCCAGCACTTTTTGACCCTCCATGTTTGTTTTCAAAAAGCCGCGGGAAGCCAGTGCTAGGGGAAATAAAAATTGGGAATTTTAAACCCCCCTGCCCTTTAAAGGAGTCATATGTCCTTTTGAGTATGTGCGGAGGGGGAGCCCCCTGTTCAGCGGACCCCGTGGACACGTGGACCCACATAAAAAGGATATCTGCAAGCGTACAGGGGTTTAGGTCCCCCAAGGAAGTAGGGGTAAGCAGTTGCGTGTTCGAGGGTTTATAGAGCAAATCCACCAAAGACTGGAACACCGCAGGCGAGCAGGTGGGGGGGAACGGGACTCACTGTAATCATGAATGAGGAATGCCCGTCACAAGGGAGTAAAGAAAAATTTATTGGGCAAACAACACAAAAAAAGCGGGCATTTTCTTTAACATTTCAGGGGTTAAACCTCCAGAATAAGAACGTAAAAAACCCCCTTTGTCCTGATGATGCGACTTTCCTCATGGCAAAAAGCAGGGGCCCTCTGCTGCCACAACAAATTTTTTTTTAAAAAAAAATTTGGTGATGACAGTGATCTGCCCATTCTCCAGATATACCCAAACCCCCAACCTTTCAAAGTCAAATGCCCTCTTCTTCAAACCTAAACCGAAGAAAAAAAAAAAAAAAAAAACACGTATTTAAAAACCATAAAGGCTATAAAGGGAAAACCCAGCGGGGGACCCATTTTAGTACCCCAACCCCTCTTCATTATGCAAAAAACAGGTTGGACACTACCCCCCCGCCTCTGGCATTGGGAAGGGAACTCCTCCCCAAGAATTTTAAAAACCCAAACAGTGATTTTCCTTTCAGCAAAGCTGCAGATTCGACATGCGGGTCTGCCTCCACGGGCAGTTTATTTTTGTCAGCAGGGGGAGCACGCTTTGTTTGTGCTGTAAAACCCCGGGAACCCTGGTGAGGACTTGACTCACTAGGGTTTTACAAGCGTTTTTTTGGAGAAGGGGGACCACTAACACTTTCTTATGACACCACAAATTTTGCACCCCCCTTCAGCAGCACCCAAATTTCCCCACAGTCTTCTTTGTGTACTACCAGGTGCGCAGGGAAGGGTATTAAAAAATGAACCCCTTTAACAAGAAGGAGAAAAAAGGGAAAAAGGGATGGAGGGTTTGGTTCCTACCCCAAATGATTTCCCACCAGCTCCGCAGGAACTTTACGGGTCATCCGATGCCCCTTTGCATGACGGGACTGCAGCGGGCCTCAGGTGCTCAGCAAGAAGTATAGTCTGGAGGTTTTTTATGTTGCAGAAAGGCGCGGCAAAGGATCGGGGGGTGAAAATTTGCTTTTAAAGCTACATGGGGAGAGGAAGGGAGATGTGGATGAGTTAGGGGCATTTAAAATTGCACAGACCCAGTTTCAGAAAGAGTTAGAGGGGGTTTCATGTTAAGGGAATTTGTCCCCCCTTATTTTGTTTGTTTTGTGTAAATCAATAAACAATCTTTGGGGGGGCTTTACGCGGGGGGCCCGCGTTCGCCTCGCCCACCCTACGACGCCAAAAATTTCCCCGAGGGTCCCCCCACGCGGATTTTCCCCATGCAGGCCCCTTTCCCAAATACCAAGAGTTTCCGGGGCCCAAGAAACATAAAACTTTCCCCCCAAGCCACGACCCCTTTTTGGGGCCCCCCCTTTGGGCCTCCTCCCCGCCGGTCGGATTGTCTCTTACAGATAAACCCGATGGGAAGGATCGGTTTCAGGGTTTAGCGGGCCACTTTCCCAAAAAGCCGAAGTTGGCGTTTGAGGGGGACTAGGCGGGGTAATAGGTCGTTTCAATCTAACGTGCAATCGTGTTTTGGGGACACGTAATCATCCCAGGGGAAAACCCCATGATTCTGCGAAGGGCACTTGTTACCAAAGGGATTGGGTTCGTCTCTTTAAATCCCCTATTTAGTGTTCCCCTGTCTTAAAAAACCATAGAGTAAGACAGGGATCACAAGCGATTTTAAGATCCGGATCTTTTTCCTCCTGCACAAGGGCCCACAAAAGCCAAATTTTCTCCCGCTGAAACGAGTCCATAAAAAACCGTTGGGGTATGCCCAAAGCCCGTAAGACTTTTTTGACGGAAACCCCCCGGGCATTTGGGGCTGCGTACCAAAGGGATGTAAAAAATTTTCCCAAAATTCAATGTCCTGCCACACGCATTTTAAAAGATGTTTCTGCTTCTTAGGAAGTCTCCCAAAAAACCCGGATATTGGTTTGAGCCAGGAGACCTCAAGTCCCAAAGGCCCTTTTCCCCTCGTGCAGCGCCTCGAGAGCCATCACCGGGCCCCCCAGCGACTCAGCCCCAAAAATTTCGGGATCATCGGCAAAAACAAAAATCAGTTATCTTGGGTTTTTGCCGAAAAGGGTGCTTTCCCCAATCACTTTGATCTACAACCTTTTTCCAATTTCCCCGTCCATACAAACGTTGAAAAATGATGGGGGCAAGGGACGCACCCTTGCCCACTTCCCGTATTTTACAGGGAAAAAAGCCGGGGTACACCTGTCCACACTTCCCCAGCACTCTCAGTCCCCGAATACAGACCAGTTATCAAACCCCAAAAGTCCCTTTAGGGAAAACCCCCGAAGTGCAGAAAAATCCCAGGTGACTAAAGATGCCTGAGTCAACCCTTTTGAGATAAACATAGGCTCAAGGGATCCCCTGGTTTGAAAAATCACGTCGGCGTTTTCCCCCCAATACACGGGAAACGCTAGGGGTACGGTCCGGGTTTTTGACTTACCAGGCGTGAAACCCCGGGGTTTCTGAGGTCTCTGATGCTTTACCCGATGGCCCGCGAATCCGTGTCAGCAATGATAGGCAAGACCTTGCCTGGTTTCGCTGAGCAGTGTTAATACCGCGGTAATTGTTGCAGCCTGACGGTCCCCTTTCCCTTTCCAGTAGGGAAAGACCGCCCCCTTTTCCAGTAGGAGGGAAAGGTAACCCGATTGCCACACGGCAGTCAGGACAGGGATGCAACCCCCGGGGTCATGGCCTCACCCCCCGCTTTGAGGAGCTCCGACTTATATTACAAACCCCCAGCGCCTTTCCCCCCCGAAAAATTTGCTACAGCCTCTCTGACTTCGTTTAAAAAGAGGGGGGGGTTTCTTTAATGGGGGGATCGGCATCCACTGCCTGTAACCCAGTGGTGTGAAAACTGCTCAGTTGGAGGGTCCACCCTGAAAAAAACTGCCCAAAGTACTCAGCCCAACGAGCCCCCTCTGCCCACCATGTCGGGCACGAGGCGCCCAAACTGTTTCGAATAGGACTCGCCCGAGAAGGAGACTTTGGGAAAGGAGCTTCTTTAGGGCTCCCGGGAGGCCGGGGCGGAAGTCATAGCGTTTTAAAGACCCTCGACAAACCTCAGCGAGACTCCTTTCCAACCTTCCGTCTCTCCCCCCGGAGGGTTCTAGTCCCGGGGTGACCGGCCCTTTGCGGTCCCCGGTTTTCCCAAAACCCGCCTGGGGAGGGGCGGGCTTTCCTCGATTTTCTCCAGCGTCTCCGTCAAGGGGCAAAACCACCCTTGAAACCTTTGGGGGGCTCCCCAATTTCACTCCTTGGGGAGCCTGTGAGTTTTAGTTTAAGGTATCCCACAGTTCTACAGGGTCCCCGGGGAAAAAAACCGAGCACATCAAACCGATTTTAGGGCTGAAACCCCTTTTCTTTAAAGAAGGAAAATGTCAAGTCCTTCAGGGTTTCCCAAAATTTTTAAAAACAGTATGGTTTCCTCTTGAGATTTTCTGGAATTTACATGGGAAACTTAAGTGTTGCAACAACAAGTCTGTGATCGTTCCAAAGAACTCAGCATCCGGTAAACCCCGAAATTCGGGGGGATCCTTTCCCAAAGATTTCAACGAGGATGTGGTCATCTCCTTTCTACCCCTCCCGGGAAATTTCTTTTACCCTTTCCAAACGGTGCAGCTCTGGTCTTGATACCCCAAAAACCTGCAATTTTCAAACCCTTTTGGACCTTGCCCAAATTCCCGAAGAAAAGAACGTTGGTTTTTTCTGGTTTCCCGGGGCCATGGGGGCCAACACTAAACTCGTAGCCCCCTTCCCCAGTGCCCGTAGTAGCATTGGGAAATGCCCAAAAAAAATGAGGTGTCCCGAGGGGGGACAAGGTCTTTAAAACAGAGTCGAGTTTGGCCCCTTTGAAAAATCCCTTCTCTTCAGTTTTACGCATCTCGGTAGGAGGTTTCACAGCAACCCAAAAGAATGAAACCCAGAGGGGTGTTTCATTCCCCCAAAACCCCCATTATAAGTCACAAAACCCGGGGTAACCTCAACAAAATGCGGGGGTGCCCGGGTTTTCTTGGGGATGCCCTTTGCTACTCCCCCTACACGGTGGGGGGCCCTTTTCCCCATGCCGGACCAGTAGTAGGTGAAAACCCCCCCTGTAGTTTTCAAACCCCGCCCGGCCCCTCGCTCAGAGAGTCCCACTATATCCCCCCTCAGCAATGAGCTCGCCCGATAAAGGGGAGGGGAGTCGATGATCGTTTTGAGAGGGGGTCAGAACGTCCCCCGAGCCCACACGGGAAAAACCCTCCGCAGGTTGATCCCAGGAGTGATTCGACGGGCAGGGCCCCCCCTCTGCACTGCCCCGGGAGTTTTGTGTGAAAAGCTAAATAATATTTCATATATTTAATCAAGAAAATTTTTTTAGTTTAAAATTTCCAGTTTTTTGCTTCCTCATAATTTTTAAATTTTTGAACGTATCCCTTTTTTTTTTTTTTTTTTTTTACAGTTAATCATATTATTACAACTTTGTAGACAAAAATTTTAAATTTTAAATTATAGTACATTCCCCGAAAAATTAACTTTACATAATATAGGCTATATTTTCACGAAATTTTGCCTTTGGTTTGCCTTCCCCATCTGTCGTTTTTTAAAAAAAGAAAAAAAAGCGGTACTAGGGTATAGTTGAAAGATAGTTTAAAAAGTTATGTTAGGGTTTTAAATTTAAAAAGGGAAAATTTTAAGCATCTATCTGCTAAATCTTTTATCTGATCGTCAGTTTCGGTTTTCCCTTTAAGGGCGATCTACTGGCGATTTCTAAATTTAATCTTGGTCCTCCTCCCCTTTTGGGGTTTCGGTGAAAAATTTTGCTGTTGCCCTTGGGCATATCAAAAGCTTTTTATGGAGTCTGGCAAAAATCTTAATTTTCAAATACCCCCCCCTTCAGTTTTTATCCTTCCTCTGTACCTTTATCTGAAGTTCCTTTCAAACCCTTCTTTTCCGTACTGTAGAGGACATTGTTCTTCTTTCCCAAATTCTATCAATAGTGGGTTTTTCCCCCGGGGTTTTGTCCTATCACCCACTACTTTCTTTATTTTATTAATGACTTCTTTAAACCCAAAAATCAAAGCCCAAACCACCCCACCCCTGATGATTTTACCCTGCATTTTTTAACGTCGGTTTTTAGGGCGTCCAACTCAACAGGAAAAATAAGTGATTCACGGAGAGATGCCCCCCGAAGGGGGGGGCCTAACTTCTGATCTTTCTATAAAATTTGATTTGGGGGGAAAAACAAAAACCCTTTCTTTGTTCAAGCCTCCAAAAAAAAACCCCAAATTTTTCCTATCACTGACAAAAAACCTTTCCCGATAAAAAATCCCCCCTTCTTCCCAATGCCACTCAACTGTCTCCTTATTCTACAATGAACATTCTAGGACTATCCTTTACTAAAAATCTGAACTGGAAATCTCACATCTCATCTCTTGCTAAAACAGCTTCTAAGAAGTTAGGTGTCCTGTGGCATCTGCGTTCTTTTTTTTATCCCTCCCAATTGCTTGCTCTCTACAGGGGCCCTATCCGCCCATGTATGGAGTATGTCTCACATGTTTGGGGTGGATCCACTCATACAGCTCTCCTAAACAGGGTTGAGTCAAAAGCTTTTCGTCTCATACAACTCCTCTCCTCTGACTGACTGTCTTCAATCTTTAAATCACCGCGGCAATGTTGCTTGTCTTGCTCTCTTCTACCGTTATTTTCATGCTCACTGCTCTTCTGAACTTGCTAACTGCATGTCTCCCCCCTCTCCCGCGGCCTCGCTGCACAAGACTTTCTACTCATTCTCATCCCTATTCTGTCCATCTTCCTAATGCAAGAGTTAATCAGTATCTTTACTCTTTCGTCCCTTTCACTGGTAAACTCTGGAACTCTCTTCCTGTTTCTATTTTTTCACTTTCCTATGACTTAAATCTTTTCAAAAGAAGAGTAACAAGACACCTCCCGAACTAAATTGGCCTACCCCTCTGTTTTTATTTTATCTCTTACTGTCTTCTTTATAGGGACTGGCAACTAAGCGGGCTTTGTGTTACCCATTTTTGTTGTGCCCTTGGCCAGTTCCTTGTGATGTGAAAAAAGAAAAGAAGTTAAGATACCTATTAAAAAATTACTTTCCACCACTTGGATCGCTTTGGACTTTTTATATGTTATAGAGGATACTTTTATCAGTGGTAAACAGTTGGTAGAATTTATGTTGCAATTAGTGAGAGATTCACCCCTTTTTTCGCACAAAATGCCTGGACTATTAGGCTCCAGTGTTATGTCTCAGAGACTGTCAGGTGCTCACAGTTTCTTCGATGATAGTAGTAATTCCAATATATGGTAGTTTTAGCAAAAATTCCAACCAAATGCGGAGCTGTCTCAATCACGTCCTCACAGTCTTGATCTTCGTTGTGTGTGTGTGTGTGATACACAAACATGTATCAATTTTACTTACTTAGAACAGAAGGGGTTAAGCTATCATATATCTTAACCTGCCCTGGTTCACAGCATGGAAGTGACACACACCCAGTGATTCCCATCAACATGCAGAATTTGGATTAATTTTCCTACCGGAATGCCAATTACGGGCTATATTCAAGAATGCTCGTCAAATCCCGGCAGGTGGATATTCTCCACCGTCGTACCTCCACTGGTGGCATCTACAAGAAATGCCCGACTGGTGGAAATTTGACAGTCCTACCAACACAAGCGGTGGCTGCAAAAGCAGGCGTACCAACACAAGCGAGTCCAAGGCGGCATCAGTATTTTGACAGTTTTACACCTATCTAATTCCTTTTACTAGCCTAATTTATCATTTGTGCCCTTAAAATAATAGCTTTGTTAGTGTTCGCCACTTATCTGAGGCATTGAGGAAGAAAAAATGGGCCTGAGTGGGCTTGTGCGTACATCCCGTCCCAGGAATGTACGTACATCCCGTCCCATGAATGTCCCGCCAGCCCCGCTCTCCCTCGTCACCACTTCTTACAGCAATGTAAGGCCTCCTTCACCTAATTTTACCTTAATTATGACACGTGTGCATTCACAAGGTATGCATGTTACTCTCGGTTGTGTTGAAAACTCACCTGTAATGGTCTGGGAAGAAATAGGATGGAATAAGTGCACAGCGAGATGAAGGTGGGAACTGCATGTTGTCGCGAATCAGCTGACTCAAATCTCCACCCGTTGCGTTACCTCTGTTGATTCTTGTATACCTCCCCGCGACGCAACGCGTCGAGAAAATTTCTTGAATATGGCCCTCCACCACCATACTCTGCTGTCTGGAATACTATTGAATCTTGCAACCCCTCCATGCCTGGGTACTGCTGCTTCATAAGGGACTGAGCATAATTGATACGCTCATATGTCAGCCACTCGCCTGTGTAATAAGGGAATAACAAACTGAATAAACAATCACATAAAAAATATTTCCGCTACAGGTTGGTATTACTGGCTTAACCCTTTCACGCACGAAAAGTGTATTAAGTTTTTCCGTCCACTGCCACATCAATTTGGGCTCACTAAGTTGCCCCGCGGAATGGCCTGACTGTGCGGCGAATGTTTTGTTTGTTATCAATTTCAACCACGATTATTCTATTTTCCTGGCATTATTATATATCGTTGGTTTTGTAAGAGATTATTCTGCCTTATGAAAGACAAAAATAACAAGAAATGCATATAAATAGAGGAGTTTAACGACTTCAAAAAACATTGAATTAAGATAAATAAGAAATACTTACGTTCACCACTTCGTAGCTCGATACTTCCTGAGTCGACTTTTTATGGTTTATATGCCAATAAAAGCGGACTTTTATGAGGATTCCAACGCTACCATTATAATTTTCATATGGCCAGTAGATTATGAGAAAATGGAGGAAAACTGAAACACATGTTGGAAGACGGATGGCTAATAGCGCATTTTCGCGGCCGCTCTGGCCCGGTCTGGACTGGGCTAGTCCCGGACGGCCACTGTTTTTGCGAGGCAGTTTAGACCGGGCTGGAACGGACTGGGCCGGGCTGAGCCAGCGAGCAGGACCAGGTTGGACCAGTGTGGGGAGAACTGGCGCATGCGCACTACAGTCAGCGGGGAAGGCGACCAGGAGCTTCTCGTGCTGCTGATAAGACATGAAACACCATGATGGTCGACCATAAGACTATAGATAGTATCACAGGTGTGGTAGTTGTACAGTCTTCAGCACAGGTTAAAAGGCGGACGACAAAAAGGATATTGACAAGATGGACGCCTGCCGCCTCCACAGTTCAGTTCAGTACCGCCCACTCGATCCCCCAGCCAATAGGAACGACGAATGGGACGGGGCCAGTCTCGATGTATTTTCGCGACCATCAGTCCACCCTGACCCGGTCCGGACTGGACTGAACCAGGGCGGTGAACGTCACGAAAATGCGCTATAAGAAGGCGGGCGAACACGCTGCCTGGTGAGAGTGAACAGGGACACGGGCCCTTATCACTTCAAATCCATTCGCACGAGCGAGTTGACAATTAGTTTATTTTATAGGCCTAGCTTGGATCTTTTACGCAGAACATTTTGACGCGATTCTGATAAATACTTTGTTTTTGGTGAATTTTTTTGTGTTTTGACGCAATTCGCGTCAAAAGCTAAGATGTACACGGGCCCGTTTTGACGCGATCGCGTCACTGTGCGTGAAAGGGTTCATAATGCATCACGAAGACGACTCAAGTTAGAATTTCTACTGATATTTGTTAGGCTGATTGCTACTGTCAATTCAACTAACTCTTAGAATTGCTTTAAGCCGTCATTGCTTCCCTACTGCCCCTTCCCATCAGGGGGATTTTAAAATCAAAGTGGGTGAAGAGGGGAAGGGAAAGAGCAGCACGATTTACAGATGGGGGTTGTGGGGGGGTGCTGAGGTGACGTTGGTGGAAAAGGGCCCAGTACTGGAGGTGGTGGTACTGTGCTGATGGTGCCCCGTGTAATGTTACTGGTGTTGATGATTAGTCACTGTTATGTTAGAAAATATTGTTTGGAGTGGGTGATATTGTGGGTGTACTTGTTGGAGTTGAGAGGGTGTTTGGGGGGGCTCTGGTTTAATGTTGGAGTGGGTGGTGGGGTAACATTAGGTCCCCGAGGTCCAATAAAAATGAAATATAGATTTTTCGAATTGCCAGGGTGTTTTCGTAAAAATTGAATTTTAAAAGGTGGTTTGCCCCCTTAACTTTTTGGTTTTCACACTTTTTGCTATGCAAAAATGGACTTTTATATTTTATCAAAACATCGCTTAAATTTCGATTTTGCATAGAAAGAATTGCTAAAAGCAAAAGGGAAACTAGATAAAATCGTCTTAGAATTTCATTTTACTAGGAAAATTTGGCATAAAAGTGAAAAAAAGATTTTTTTTTATACGGCGTCCCCAACCAGGTCAAAAAAGTTGGAGGGTTACGGGGGGGAGGAAGGAAAAAAACCCGGGGCGATGGTGCCCGACAGCTATGGGAAACTGCACCCAAGGTTTGATCAGGGGGATAGTGTCAGTGACAGGGGGACCCCCTCTGAAGGTCCCTTTAGCACTTTTGTACCAGGGGGCCCCGGGTGCCCCCTGAAAGCCTGCGTTAAAGGTGGCTCAGGCTCTCTATGATTGCTGGTGACATAAGATTTCCACCAACTCACTGGGTCGTACTGCAAGGTACTAACTAGGCCAACACGGGGTGGAAGGATGGTACTCACCCCCTTTTTGAAGAAGATGCGGGGACGCAAGCTCTTCTGGAGTATATGCGTGTTGCCCCAAAAACGTTTTTCCCCTGCGCCACTTATCACCCCAAAGCTCGACGGGCCCTACCTCTCTGACACTGGTTTCCCGGGGTCCAGTGTAGTCTCCCTGTCCAGCGTGAATGAGATGCGTACACGCAGAGTTCAGAGGAGTCCCGGGGGGTAAAGATCTCAGGGAGGTTTCCCGGGAGTATATCCTGGGTCAACATGTCCACTGCCCGCAGGTCTCCTATCAGCTGGTCCGGTGTAAGCGGGGCGTTCCCCGCCCGGCTGCAGGAATCAATGTGGCAAGGTTCCCACCCAATGGCTACCACAGCCCAGTGCTCGTGTACATGTGGCCCGAAAGCATGGACTGACTGGCAAAGAAACTAAACACCCGGGAAAATCCTAGTCAGTACTGCCTGCAGGTGTATTAAAAATCTCCTACGACTCAAGGGTTCACCATAGACTAGAGGAGGGCCCCAAGCCATCTCACGCGCTCAGAGTGATGAGGTTCGCAGCCCAAGAAGGTCCAAACGCTATGACCTTCTACGTGCGGACAGGAGCATGGTTTGACACTCAGAATTTGTCCCTCCCGATGGGAGTCAGAGTGGGACGATCGCAGGTAAACCCGTAAACCCAGATTTTTGAAGCTGAGGGCTGGCGAGGAGTATGGGGACCCAGGAAAGACCTCGCATCACACCCAAGCTGAATTTTGTCACCACCGCTTGCAGACCTGATCACTGGCAGCCGGGCCCGGGTGCCGGCCGGCAGTCACCTGTTCACTGTCCGGGGATCAGACCCGGGAGATCCTGGCCCCCGCTGTGGGGGTCACCTTGTCGGGGTGGCGGGGCTTGAAGCGTGGTCGACGGCGCCCCCTACTCGGGCGGCCTCCCTGCCATTTTTTGGGGTTCGGTGGCCGCGGCCTCGTGAAAAGCGCTCCCCTTCTCCTGGGAGGTGGAGCTTCCGTGTTTCGCCTTTATGCTTCCCCCCCTTTTTCTCCTTTTCTTAGGGGGGTTTCTGGGCCCCGGTGAGACCCTTCTTTCCGTCTCCGCTTCTTTTTCCCCTTTTATATTTCACGCTCCGCTCCCCTGTTTGCCGTGCGGGGCCGTCCCGTAAAAATTCCCCCGCGCCCCTCTATCGGGGAGTTGAGTCCACCCGGGGGGGTTGTAGTTCCCTTCGGTGGGCAACACCTCTTTTGGTAAGGGGTTTGGGGTAAGACGGGAGGTCCAGTGTGGCCCCGCTGGATCAATCGGCTGGTCATGCGTTGGCTGGGGCCCAAGGGAGGTTCCTGGTGGGCACCGCATGGTCCCGCCTGCCACCACACACTAGGCAACCGAAGCGTTACTTCCCTGCTACCCCGGGGAGCTGTTGGGTAAAGGCCCTTTCCCAACAGACAGCCCCCCCTTTTTTGGGCCCGTGGTGGGTGGGGGCGGGGGGGAAGTGAAGAAATTTTTTGTTTATGTATAAACAAAAGATTTACCCCCCCCTGCCCTCTCCCTGACGCCGCTTGTCCTCGACATCCCCCATTGGATCCTCTCACAATGCCACTCTTGGAGCCTTTTCCAGCCGACGTGGCACGAAGCGGCAGCCCCCCCTTCCCCTCCTCAGCCCCCCGTTGGGGGTCCCCGCATCAAGGGACGCAGACGGGATTGAGAGACGACCCCGGCCCTAGGGGCACTTCTACGTTGGACACCTGCTTCTGTCCAACGTGTCCAGGCCTTATCTACAGAGCAATACTGATATTTCAGGCTTATGTGTGGTTCGCAGCATCCGACTTATTTATGAGAAAGGACGAACAAAAAAGGTGCTACAAAAATTTTTGCTGCGGCAGAGATGCTTCTCTGCTTATGAGAACCCCCCCAAAGATGGAAAAATTGGAGCGAGACATTACAGACCCCGACTCTTTCCCTCGAAAATGTTGGAGACGGCCCTGATGACTACACCCCAACCTTTTGAAAACTACTACATCTCTCCCCTGTCCCCACGCCCTCCCCCTACGGGTACGTGGGTATTATAAGGAAATGTGGCAACTTTTTCCTTGCGGGCGGTTTTTTAGAAAAGAAATTGGAATGATCCCGGAGGCCCCTAAAGGGTAGGCAGGGGGTTTCTAATCCGACCAAGGCCTTACTCGGCTCGGATGCTCTTCCACACCCACACCAAGACAGCATTTTTGATACCAAAAAACCCTCATCCAAATTCAATACCAGAAAAGGGCGTAGTCTACAACTACCCCTTTCCCTTTGAGTTTTCGGAGGCGAAATACAAAACATTCCCCGGGGAAAGAGTTCAACGGTCTATAAGGTCAGAGGAAGAAAAAACTGACTTTTAAAATTTTCTAGGGTTCAAGTCTCCCCGTTTCCCCAAGGGATCGGTCCACAGTCTCTAAGAAAACCTTTTCGCCCCCCTTTGCGGCTATGAGGCAAGCTTTGGGCACGGCAAAATTTTTGTAAATCCCCTCCCGTTTGTGGTGATGTCGGGTTGGGTGCCCAGCCACTGACTGTACTCAACTCCCTACTGCTTCCCACTGCCGTGTTTGATCACCCACGATTCCACAGTGTGGGACTTATAAATTAGAAGAAAAATCCTTTATTTGGCCAAACCCCCCAATTTATCAGTCTTGGGAGCCCCAAAAGAGACTTCCCAAGAAAGCAGGGGGGGGGGAAGCGGACCCCTAGCATCCGGATGGCTGCTGCTTTTTCACTAAGACCCCAATACCTGCTCATTCCACCCCCACATATCTTTCCTAACCCTTTTCCATAAAAGAAGAAAAAATTCTCGCTATTGCCTCGCTCTGTGGAGTCGCTGACTCTTTTCAAAATAACCCTCCAACCCCTTCGTGTAGTGCATGCCGCTCGGGGAAATTGAAAATAGTGATCCCCCTTTAAAGGGGCTCCCAGAATCCCATCCTAATAAGGAGCTCCAAAAGCGAACTCGCATTTCCCACTGAGTCCTTAGAGTCAGTGGGCGTCCCCCCGGAAAAATTCAATTGCTGAGCAAAGGGATGGACTGCTACAAAATCACCTACTGATGGGTGTGGAAGTACTGACGTGACCCTAATATCCTGCCCCTGAAAACCCCCCCTGAAGCGGCTAGCGACACGCTCTCTCACGCTGATGGCGAAGGTGTCATACAACTTATGGCACACAAGCATTGAAGCATGTGAAAAAATTTTAAAGCCCCTGCCCGGGAGTATCAGTAAACCTAGAAGGGAAAAATCTTCTGTCAGAAAATCGGGCATCTTTGGTGGGACTACGTCTCTCTCTCCGCGGGTCCTCGTATGAAACCCCAATTTTCACCCCCGGATGACACAAACACCAATAACATCAAAAAGTAATAAAAAAGAGTTTACCATTTTTCAAAACACAAAAAGTTTTGGGGCTTTAAAATTTAAAGCGCAGCGTTACGAGCCGTAAGGTTCTACTGCATCTCTTCACGCACGAATAAATCTTCAATCCTCCAATGGAATATTCGTGGATTACGTGCAAACTGGGAAAACTAGTCCCTTTTTCACAACATTGGACCCGTAATTCTATGTTTACCCCAAAACAAGGGAAGGGGTCTCGCCGAAGGTTTTTAAACCCCTCCCCCACCACCTCCCGCAGGTGGGGGCTTTATGGGGGTTGTGGCCTCCCATCGTTGGGTGCCCCCTTAAATGTCATCCCGCTGCAATCCCCCTTGCAAAGGGTGTAGCAGGTCGTTCCATCTGCACAAAACCACACTTTCTGCTCAAAATATCTACCTCCAAATGACGCTACCCTCCAAAATCTTTGGGATCTTATCCGCCGCTTCCCCGCCATTTTTTCTCCTTGGGAAAATGAATGGGGCGGCATTTTCTGTGGGGGGAAATTCCCCCAGAAAACGTCGCGGTATTCTCTCGAACTCTTATAAAAAGGCAACAACTTTAAATATATTAAACACGGGGAACCTACACTTTTCCCCTTCGCAGACGGGGAAAATTGATGCTATTGCCTATCACTCTGCAGTCCACAGTCGCCCCCGACTTCTCATGGGAGGGGGCCGATTTTCTTCGAGGAAGGACCTTATCCCTACTAAATTAAAGCATGTCCTCGCCCCCTTTTCCCCATGTCTCCCCAAAAAGGGGCCTCTCTCGTGGGAACGGGAGGGGTTTCCGGGTTGTGTTTTTGAACATCATATGATGATTTCCAAAAATAGTAAGGCCGTAATTACTTTTTGTCTGAATCCTTTTTACCTCGCTGAGCATCCCCCCCACATCTGGAATTTCTCTCGCCGCCTGTTCCCTGGTGGACTGAGGGCTGTACGGGAGCGAGGGTCCTCCCGCCCTGCAGAGACGCAATACATTTCGCGGGCCAAATTCAGTAGCCTAAAAATATTTTTTCACAGGTCAAGAGCTAAAAATCCGACGGGTTTGAAAAAAGGCTCGCACTCCTCTTGGAGGGGTTATATAAGTACGATCTTGCCTACCCGGTGTCCCAAGGGTTTGGCAAAGAGGAGAAAAAAAAGGGGAAAATTTAAAAACCCTCCTCCCCCCCAGTTTTTATCAAATTTTGGTGACCTATGGCAGTCCTTTTCCCGTAGCGAGGAATTTTCCCCCCATTTTGGTCAGTGGGCAGCAGACCTTTTCGTTCCCCCAAATGCTAGGGAAAGACGGACAGGAACAGAGAGGCATAGATTTTTCATCTAGAGGCGGGTATCTTACAAAGTTCTTTTACACCTCGTGAGCTTTGTCAACCATGAAAGGGTTTTCGCTGACACTTCCCAGGCCAAAATGATATACCAATCCCATGCTTGTCATCTACAGATGAGGGTTAGATTTTTTGTTGAACATCTATAAAAGAATATGGATTAAGGAACCCTTTCCCCAAGTAGCGGGGTGTGGCGGTGGTGATCCCGATCCCCAAACTGGGAAGGACCCCTCACTACCCCGAAATTTCCGCCCCCTATCCCTAACTTCTGTGGTGTAAGTATTCCCCCCAAAAAAAAATTTAAAAAGTCCCACTTATATGTTTTTGGAACGGGGAAAAACCTTTTCCCGTTCTCATGTGGATTCCGTAAGCACACTCTATACGGAGCGCTTATTTCCTTTAATTTATCCATACGGGGCATTTTTCCCCCTCAAACACCATTGACCCTCTTTTTCGACCCTTTAAAGCTTACGACACGGCTTGGAGAACGGTATTTTGCAGTCTCTGTATGAGTTTGGACTAAGAGGTCGTTTGCCTGTGTTTTCCCCCAGATTTTTCCCACCAACCGGGTTCTTAAAATTCAGTTGGGAAACTGAACCCTGCTCTTTTGAACACTCCTTCCAGGTGGCCCTCCCACAAGGCAGCTCTTGAGTGTAGCTCTGTTCGCTGTGGCCTCAATGGTATTGTGATGTATGCCAGAGGGGTTGTTGTACTTGTAGTGGATGATTTATCAATCTCTTTTGCTCTTCCATATGTCAGTTGCAGAAGAAAACTTCAACTTTCTATAAAAAAGTTTGTGAAAAGGGCGGGGTTTTGCCTTTCCGGTTTTTTCCAAAGAAACTGTAGCGGTTCATTTTTGCAGAACCCCTGGATTCATCCCCACCCCAAACCCGTATTTACGATAAGAGAATACCATGTAGGGAGGAACCGGTTTTTTAGGACTCTTTTTGACATAGTGACTTGGGTACCTCACCTTTGTGCTCTCAAGACGACTGTCTTTGAACCATGGATCTACTGAAAATCCCCCTCGCACACCAGCTGGGAGCTGATCGGGGCAAACTCTATCTTCAACCCCTCACTTATCCTTTTAAGCTTGAATATGGATGTAAATGTACCCCCTGCCCCCCCACTCGACTGCGGGGTGTTTGGGTTTGGTACACCCTGTGGGGTCCGTCTGGCAACCGGGGGGTTCAGGTCATCTCCATCCCCCGTCTATTGGGGGGCTGGTGTCCCCCCCTTAGATCTTCAACGCCAGTCCCCCTGTTAAGGTGTGGGATCGCCTCCACACCTCCCTGACTCAATATTTCCGGCAGTGTCTTGTGATTTAGGTTCGCAAAATTTCCATGGGGGAAAAGCTTTCCAAAGCCCCCCTTTGGTTTTCGTTAAAAACTATTATGGGACCTATCCTTCCCCGCTTTTCGGGTCTGCCCGCATAGACCTACAAAAATCGGTCCAGGCTTCTCCCAAAGTTCCTTTCTGCAAAGACTTCCCCTCTCAAAAGGGTCTTTACCTCCTCAGGGTGAGGTGTCCAATTTTTTTTTGACCCTATTGCACACATCAGGGTTCTGTCCCTGTCTTTACTGATGGGTTTCCCAAATCAGACGAAGGAGTTGGATACGGTTCGTATTCCCATCGTTTAAAAAAGGCGTCAGCATTCCAATGTTTTCATCTGTTTTTACGCTGAAATAAGTGTATTTTATATGCTCTAGCCCTTTCTTACTCTTCCGATGTCCTCTTTTTACATTTTTAGTGTTTTGTAGTGCTCTTCAATCACTATTAATTTTAATTCTCCCCATCCCTGGCAATGCATCCTGAATGGCTTTATCTGCTCAAAAAGGGGGAGGCCGGGGCGGTCGCTTTTGTTGGGTACCGGGACTGTAGGGGTTGCCGGAATGGAAGCCCGATGCCTTTGGGAAAAGTGCAGCAGAAGACCCGCCCCCATCCATTTTGCGTGGCCCTACGGACCTCGCTCGGCAATCCATAGATCAGTTCCACCCCTGGCGGAAAGTTGGATTTTCTTAGGGCAAATAAACTACGCACCCTACGCCAAGGTATCGAGGATGGGCTACTGCTGTCTCTCCCGGGGTGGGAACTGCCTTGGCAGATTGGTATTGGTCAACACTATAACCATGGGTTTTTCCCCATGAGGGGGGCCACCCTCCTTACTGTGATGATTGTTTTTCCCCTTAAATGTGCGGCACTTGCTGGTCGGGTCCTATCTTGGGGACCACGTGAGAAAATTTTTTCCCCTGTCGGGGGCGGGCGGTGCCTACAGTTCCCTGGTTTTGGGGGAAAAGGTGTTTCTCTCCGGGGCAAAGAAAATCCATACCTTTATTTAGAGGGCTGGCCCCCTCCCAAAATTATAATTTTTTTAAATTCCTTTTATTGTTTTTAAGACTATTGTTTTTCTGTATTTTTTTATTTTAAATATTTTTATTCTATCTTTTCTTTGGGTTTTTTAATTTTTTCTGTTCGTGTATTTTTATGAAAACAGGCAAACCCGCAGCATTATAAAAATATAATATCTATCTAGATCCTGGTCAAGCCGTACAGGTTCCCGGGGTTCTCTATCCCCCTCAAAGGGACCGAAAGAGTCTGAAGCAGGTGCGAGGCTGCGGGAGCATGGTGGGGCAGCAGCCAGAGACGGTTTCTCCGGGGGGCGGGCCACCACCGGGAGACCATGCCCCCCTCAGGTCTAAAAAAGGACATGATGACCATTCTAGGCCAAAGAGAGGCTTGACACTGTGATGTAGTGCCTGATGAACCCCAAATATCGAAAAAGCTTACCACGCATCATTTGGAATCATATTGGTGCATGATGCAATACAAGGACCACCGGAACTGCCCCACCATTTAAGCATTATTCGATAAGGGTGGCAAAATAAAAGTGCGTTTTGCATAGTAAAATTGCTCAAATGCAAAAATGAAAAGAGAAAAATCGTCTTAGAAATTTCCCTTTTACATGGAAATTGGCATGCCCAAATTTTAGAAAAAAAAATTTTTGTTATCAGTGTACCCTAGTAGACATGTCCCGTCTCGTCCCTCCCCCAGTAAGGGGAAAGACCCCTAACTTAATTTGTTGATTTTTTTGGGTTAAAATTTAGACTCAATTTTTTCAGACTCCTTTCTCCCCATTTCAATCCCAGTGTAGGGGCCCCCACCCCAGAGGGGAAATTTTTAGCAAAGGTTTAAAGCGAAGAGTTCGTTTTAAAGAAGTAGATGAGACACCCTGTGGACCATCTGGGTGAAGCAAAACTGGGGAAAAGAAAAAAAAAATTTTGTTAAAAGATGGAAATTAGCTAGTTTCCCGAAGTCAGGGGGGAATTGATTAAAAAGATTTTTTGTTTATTTTCAAAATAAATAAAAAGATTTTTTTTGGAAAATTTGCAAGAAAAGTTTTGGAAAAACCCTTAGGGGCCCAAAAAATTAAAAAGGGGAAATTGAGTTTCCCAGGAGATGGATGTTTTTCCCGGTCCGTTTGTAAGCACCTTTTCCTATCTCGGACAGAATGAGAACAACCCAGGATTTTAAACCAAGGTTGACTGGGTTTTAGGTTTAGAGAAGGGTTTGTGTGGAATATCCCGCCTCCATGCCGGGGACTATGCCCCAGTTATGCGCTCTGCAAAAAGAGATGGGCCCTTTGACATGGAAGCAGTAATATTCCAGGAAAATCAGATAGTACTGCCTTAGGTTTTCCCCACTTAGCTGAGTTGAATGCCAGAAGCACCTCTGTTTAGGTGGGTCCAAAACCCCGGTTTACCGGAACATAGGAAGGTTTAAAGAAATAAGATTGTGATGGGAGGAACCCAACGGGAGAAATATTTTTCACAGTAAGCAAAAGGGGTTTAGTAGTTAGGAAAAAAATCAAGAATTTTTTGGGACCTACCCTCGGGGCCCTTTGTCAAGCCATAAAAGTTTGCCAGAAAATTTCCCCCGAGGAAAAGACGAAAATCCATATTCGATGCACCAAAGAGATGAGGTCTGGGTTTTCTTTTTGAGCATTTTTTAAATAAAAATATGGATTGAAAAAAAACCTTCCCAAGTAGCTGGGGTTGGGGGCCCGGGGGGTGACTCGATCCCTAAGCCACGGAAGGCCCACTAAAATACCGACAAATTTTCCCCCGCCCCATACCCCTAATTTAAATGGGTGTTGTCTTCGAGGGCCCTACCCCTTGGGGGGACCTACGTTTGCAATTTTGTCCCGGTGTGGGGGGGAGGACATCCCTATCGTCTCTCCGGGCATTGGGGAAAAGGTTTTCCCCCCGGGGGGACTAAGGCCCCAACCTTTTTTTGGGGAGGGGGCCCTTGCAACAAAAGTTTAAAATTTTTTAAAAATTCTTTTATTTTTTCTTTTATTGCACTTTTGGTTTTTTTTATTTTTTTTTGTTATTTTAAATATTTTTGATTCTATAAAAAATTTTTGGGTTTTTTTAATATTTTTTTTACTGTATCTTATGTAAGCAGGCGTCAAAACCCCGCGTTACGGCGCCTTAAAACTAAATATCTATTATCTCTTTTTTAAACATGTCCCCCGGGAGGGGTAAAGGGGGGTTTTTTTTGAAAAACCCTTTTTTTTCCCTTGCCAAAACCCTTTTTTTCTTTTTTTGTGGGGCCCCTGTGCAAAAAATCCTAAACCCAAAAATGAAAAAAAAAATAAAATTTTAATATTTTCCTGTACATTCCACCCCAGAAACAAAAGGGTGACAATCACTTTTTTTTTTAAAAGGTTTACTGCCCTTGCACACATCTCATCACTGTGAACATCTTTTGTTTTATAAAACACAAAAAACCACACCCCTTAAAAAATAAAAAGAATATTATAAATCTAAGTACGCACATCTTTTGGGATCTTTTTTTTTGGCCGATGATGCAGTAATTTTTGCTGATTTGTGGAGGTCCTGGGGGATGGCTTTCGAGGCGCGAAACGGGGGGAAAAAAGGGCCTTTGGGAAATTGAGGCCCTCTTTGGTCAAGACCAATTTTCCAGGTGTTTGGAGACTTACTAGATGAACGTACAGTCTTTTCTTTGGCGTGTGGCGAGGCATTGGATTTTGGGAAAGTTTTACATACCTTGGTACGCAGTCCATAATGAGGGGCGGGTAACGTCAAGAAGTCTTACGGCGGATTGGCATAGCCCAACGGTGTTATGGACTCGCTCAGCGGAGTTTTTTTGGCGTTGTCGGTACCTTGCAGGAGGACAAAGATCCCGGGGTCTTCAAACGCTTTTGATCCCTGTCTTACTCTATGGTTGTGAACATGGACACTAAATAGTGAAATTGAAGAGGGCAAAACAATTTCCCTTTTTTAATAAGGGCTTCCAGAATCATGGGATCGCTGGGATGATTATTTTCAAATCGCCCATTGGCCCCTGAGGGCTGAATCGAGGGCCCATTTCCTGCATAGTTTCCCCAAGGGGCCAAATTCGGCTAATGGGGATGTGGCACGCTAACCCCAAAAACCCATCCTTCCCATCGGGTTTTTATCTGTTTAAAAGCAATCCGGGGGTGGAGGAGGCCAAGGGGGGCGCCCCCCAAGGCTCGGGCTGGGGCAAATTGATGTTTTTGTATGAGCTGCTTGGTATGGGAAAGGGGGCCTTTCATGGGAACTCGCGCGTGGTTACCCCCCCGGGGGTGGTGTCGTAGGGTTGGGGGAGGGGACGCGCCCCCCCCGGGTATGCCCCCCAAAGAAGGGGGGGATTGATCATCGTAATAATTAAAAGCTTGTAAAATTTGGCCCAAACTTTGAAAGTAAGGAAACTGAAAATGAAGGGGGCTTAAAAATATTGAAATTACATTTTTTACTATTAACACAATATATTAAGCATATTATAAGGATGGGAAAAGGGTCAACCATTTTTTTTTGGGAAATCGTTATTTTAAAAAAAAGTGATGGGTATAGAAAAATATTGATTCCCCAATGCATGCCTATGAAGAGTGCGTGATCATTTCTGTTTCCCGAATTGGGATTTTGTGGTAGCATATCATATACTGGGGTGTACTGAAACTCAAAGGGCTTTAAACCCGATTATTTTAAAAAAAAGAAAAAAAAAAAAATCAAAGAATTAATTTTGGGTTAAAAAAAAAAAAATATACAAGGAATTAGTGCCCAATAAAAAATACAAATAAATAAACGCCCACTAAAAGTTTTTCGATAGATTTTAAAGATGGAGGGGGAAAAAAAATTTTAAAATCTTGTTAAAAAATTAAAAAATGGTTTCTTGGGGACTTACCGTCTTTAAAGTTTCAGGTTTAAATTTTTAATCCACCACTTAAACATATTTTCTCTAGGTAGGCTCAAACCAATAAAAAATAAAACCCCCCCCTGATTTTGAAAAGCACAACATTCATTGCAATAGTACCTCTTGGGTTCCTAAAGTACATCAAATAGAAAGGGGTGTATTTCGTCGTGGCCTGGCGGTTGGTATTGATGCCATAAACTGCACAATCAAGAAATCTGTGAGAAAGAAAAATTATATCAATATATATTATATTGATTTTATATACAATTATATCTACTTACACGATAATCTACTTACACATAAATTTCACTCTCTGGGTTCTCGTACTAGCTGTTGTCGTTAAACAACTGAGAAGTCCTGGGTTTGATCCCCGGGAGCAAGATGGGCCGTCTCCTTAAAATTCAGAGCCCCGCCCAGTGAACGACTATTAGTCCACTGACTAGCAGTCAATGGGTACCGGGTGTCAGCCGGGGGGTTGTGACCTGCCACCCGGGGTGGTGGCTTCCCTCAACACTAAGCACTAAAGCAAATATAAAAATGTAGCTGCGGAGACGGGGCCATACGAGTGTAGCTCAGGCCCTGTAAAAAAACAATTAAATACAAGCATGAACCAGCCAACTGGGTCCTCAGGTGAAACCCCACTAGCTTATAATATGAGGCATCCGGGGCGGGAACAACGACTTAACCAACATATAGTTTTGATCTATTTAAACGTCAAAGCTCAGTAAGTGTTTTGTTACGAACGTGCTCCTGAGAGACACCCGAGTCAAGTTAAAGGGGAGAAGCCAGCGTGTTTGTTGTGGCTGAGACCCAGGCCGAAAACCACACCAAAGAGGAGCCAGGATACCACGGGGAAGCCAGAGGACATAGGGGACGTCGCCGGGAACAGGGGCTACGGTGGTTTCACAGGCAAGCCAAGGGTAGAGGTATTGTCCCCTGTGGCCTAAAGGCGCCTGGGTGAAAGGTAGCAGCTGGCTGTGTCCCTGTGTGTGTGCGCGGGCGTGAGCATGGCTATAGGAAGGTGTCGTCTCCCGCATCGTCAGGATGTGGTGACTCTGGTATGGTATAAGACGCATAACAGTGACTGCAGTTGCGGTGGAGGAACATTTAGGGCTGCGACGGTCGACAAGTGACTGGGCCTGTGTTCGGTGGGCGTGAGGCTGTTTCTCTAGTGTTACCTAGTACAATTATAGCCTGGAAAGGATGTGATTGTGTTATTCCGCATATGCCTGTGTGTGTGTGTGCCGTGGTGGCGATGTGCCAGTGTGGGGAGCCCGTGCTCAAGGCCTAAGGGTATTCATTGTCTTCGGTCCCGATTAAACACATAACCGGACTCAGCCCCTCCTCCCCACGCGTCTGAGGCCAGCCTAGTAAAGGAGGCAGGTTAGTTGGGCGGCTGTGGGAGCGGGTTTGTAACAGTGGTGTCAGGAGTGGGATGTTGTTGTGTGCTCTGGTCGGTGCCGTAGAGTGAGGGCCAGTGAGGTACGGGCACGGGTCTAGAGGTACGGCAGGCGCGCCAAGGGATACGGCACACCATGGAGCTCGGAGGTGTTGAACAGCCAACTCTGGCTGACATCTTGGGGGCATTACGAGCACAGGCGGAAATGACACGGGCTCAAACAGAAGCCATTGCCAGACAAACAGAAGCCATTGCCAGACAAACAGAAGCTGTTGACAGGTTTCACACGCAGGTGTGTGAAAGGTTCGACGCCCAGGCAAGGCTGATAAATGAGGGTCCAGGCCACTACAGTTGGGAGGATGGCACGGAGAGAGACGTCTTGACGCCAGAGCCGTGTGGCAGTGAGGATGACGAGGAACGCGCTTTCTGGCCGGAGGAGGAGGACGCGGGCGACATGGGGCTGGTTCCTCTAACCAGCCTCGAACCCAGCGAGCAGGCGGCAGCAGAGGAACCTACCTCGGTACCAGTTGATGTGGGTGCTATGTTTGGGCGTATGGCTAGCGCTGGGGCCGCGGCTTGTGACCCAGTCGTGGGTGTGATTGTGAAGGACGAGTCTGGGGGGGAGAGCGCGGCCGCGGCCTGTGAGTGTGAGGTGGTGCGTGTTGTGGAGTGTAAGGAGAGCGTAGGCCTACCCCTCTCGCTACCTACCCCTCCCAGCTCACGCGAGTCTCCACATGGTCGCGCGGGCCCGAGTGCACGTCAGGAATGTGGCGACTTACGACAAAGCCCGCAGGAGCTTCATGCGCCTCTGTTGTGGAAGGCCTGTCGGGCCCAATTCGCAACGCTGGCGAGCGGCGTGAAAGGCCTGCGCGGCAGAAAAGGCCTGGCTGGTGGCCTGCGCGGCGAGAAAGGCCTGCGCAGCAGGAAAGGCCTGGTTGGTGGCCTGCGCGACGTGAAAGGCCTGCGCGGCAGGAAAGGTCTTGTTGGTGGCCTGACGCCCAGACGGGTGCGGGTCAAGAGCCCACTGTGGAAGGGCAAGAAACCCGCTCATTTTGCCTCGGCATGGAACCACCGGAAGAAGAGGCGCCGTCAGAGTGAGCGTGGGAGGTCTCACAGCAAGCGAGGTAGGCCTCCGAGCGCCAGGATGACCAAGTGGACACACCCATACCCGCCTCTGCCGCGCTTTCGGGGGGTTGACGAGCAGTTGAGCTACTCCTGCAGTGTGTGGCCCCCGCCGAAGTTGGTACAGGTGGCGGTAAATGTTTGTTACGACGGTGGGGGGAAGCACCGTGCCCGCTACCAGGCAGAGCCAGCCACAGCGTGCTGCTGTTTAGTCCTGTCGCACCGTCACCGGCGCCTTGCAGTGGAGGGCATGGTCGGTCGGGAAGTCATGGCGCCTTTCCCGCGGAGACTGGAGCAGTGGAGCCGGGTTAGAGCTGCGGAGGCCCAGTGGAGTGTGAAGACTCCTGGGCCGTGGTTACCTCTGAGGCGGGCCAAGGGGTAGAGGAAGTCACCCTGTGGCCTGTGGCGGCCGTTGTGTTGTGGCGCCTAGTTGAGGTAGCATCTGTGTTCCTGCTGGTGTGTCTCGCGTGGAAGAGGAGGGCGGCCTGGTGTGACTTCCCAACACTGCAGTGGCGGCTGGTGGATACCGATGGAGGGACTTGCAGTTGTGAAGCTTTGGAGTGGTAACGTTTGGTAAAGGTAGTTTGTTTAATGATTGGGCGAGTTGCCTTCATTTGAGGATTTTGTGTTATATGTGCATGTAACCATGTATTATGATTTTCCTGTTGCTTTTTAGTTTTGGCTGGCCGAGGTCGGCCAGTTTTTGTGAGGGGAGGGCAGTGTTACGAACGCGCTCCTGAGAGACAACTCGAGGAGAAGCCATGCGGTGTTTGTTGTGGTTGGAGACCCAGGCCGAGACCAGACCACGAGGAGCCAGATACCACGAGGAGCCAGAGCGACACGAGGGAAACGTCGCCAGGGAACAGGGGCTACGGTGGTTTCACAGGCAAGCAAAGGGTAGAGGTATTGTCACCTGTGGCCTAAAGGCGCCTGGGTGAAAGGTAGGCAAGCCAAGGGTAGTGTATTGTCCCTGTGGCCTAAAGGCGCCTGGGATGAAAGGTAGGCAAGCCAAGGTAGAGATATGTCCCAGGGCAAAGGCGCCTGGGTGAAAGGTAGGCAAGCCAAGGGTAGAGATATTGTCCCCTGTGGCCTAAAGGCGCCTGGGTGAAAGGTAGCAGTTGGCTGTGTCCCTGTGTGTGCGCGGGCGTGAGCGTGGCTGTGGGAAGGTGTCGTCTCCCGCATCGTCAGGAAGTGGTGACTCTGGTATGGTATAAGACGCATAACAGTGACTGCAGTTGCAGTGGAGGAATATTTAGGGCTGCGACGGTCGACAAGTGACTGGGCCTGTGTTCGGTGGGCGTGAGGCTGTCTCTCTAGTGTTACCTAGTACAATTATAGTCTGGAGAGGATGTGATTGTGTTATTCCGCATGTGCCTGTGTGTGTGTGTGCCGTGGTGGTGATGTGCCAGTGTGGGGAGCCCGTGCTCAAGGCCTAGGGTATTCATTGTCTTCGGTCCCGATTAAACACATAACCGGACTCATCCCTTCCTCCCCACGCGTCTGAGGCCAGCCCAGGTAAAGGAGGCAGGTTAGTTGGGCGGCTGTGGGAGCGGGTTTGTAACAGTATGATCATGCTTTGTGAAACCTATGTATGTCCCTATGTAAATTGTAATATTGTAACAATAACACTGATGCAAAAATTACCAAAATCAACAACCTATGGACAAAAAAAATATAATAAACCATTTTTAAAAATGGCATCGGTCTCTTTTTCTCTGCCACGAATTGCTTCCACTCAGACTGATCTCATATCATTTTCCTTGTAATCTTATGTCCCTCCCCCCACTATCCGCGTCACTTGGATGCATCATCTTGTTATGGCACTAAAATCACGATGATAACGGAACTTAAGCAGCGGCGTCTGTTTTGAGAAGGGAGTAATGACTTACATTACCTGACCTTTGGTTTAGAGGGGATTAAGTGTGCAAATCGCTTTGCTTTTCAGTACACATTGAAGGGTCACTTACACTGAGGAAATATCTGTGGGTCTACCATTGCCCCTAAATCGCTCAACTCGCTCTGCCACTGGACCCTCATATAACCTCAACCCTAAAAAAAGAGAGTGAAATAGAAAACATAACATTAATAATATCAGCAATTTATATAATTATATCATAATTATTGCACCCGGGTAAGGTCATGTATTTGCTTCCAAAATGTACCTTCTTTGCAAATTATTTGGATCAAGAGTTACATATCCCAATTCTACATCAAAGCTACATGCTTCAGTAATACCTGAAATAGCTTGTTCCACTGAAAAAATGAATGATGGTTAAGAGTTACAGATTAAGATGAACTCTATGAAAATATTTCACAACAGCACATACGGGTTTGAGAGTTGGACATTTATAGCGGCAATTGGGGATACTTCTGAATGCTTACTTACAAATCCCAGTCATCCTGCGTATCATTGCAGTATTTGATGAGGCCTGCCTTCACTGAACGATTCATTCTCTCACTCTGTCCATTGGTTTGCCGATGATATGCAGAGGTCATCAGGTGTTTGATGTTAAATAAGGCCAGCACGTTCTTGTTGAACCTGAAAATTTATTTTTATCTATAATAACAAATAGCTAAACAAACTATCATATATATTTTTCTGACATTATAGATAAACATAAGAAACTTAAATAAAGCAATCATATTCAATAGTCTGTAAACACTTGTCATCCACTGATACACAGCGGAATAATTTGTTACCTCATTTACAAATTCCCTCTCTTGATACGTTTTTATTTTCATTGGAGGACCATGGTATATATGGGACCATGGTTGTCGCCTCCGTGGGAAAGTGGCTAGCGTCCCTGGCTACGAATCTGCGGGCCCTGGTTCGACCCCGGGGAAAAAACCAAATGGGCAAGTCGGTGACCAGCCTAACCAGCTGTTCTTCCTTTCCCTTTCGGGGTTAAATGAGTACCTGGGGAACCCTGGGAAGGAAAACTGGTAACCGGGAGTCACACTAGCCCTGTATCCGGGGTTAACGATTTCTCACCCACCACAGGCTCTAAGAGCTAATGCCACGGAGATACGGAGATGAGCACCGCATGCCACGCGCAGCTTAGCGTATGCTCTCATCTTTACCTTTACCTTACCATGGGTAATATCATGTACATAATGGCCTTGGCAATGGTACGGCCGCGTTATCTGGCAGAGGATATGCCACAACCCATTTGGTGAAGAGGTCTGTCATGGTGAAAGACATATTTTGTTCCCTCTTGCTGTTAATGGTAAGGGACCAATCAGGTTCAGGCCCCCGTTTTCCCATCATCCCTCAGATGTAATGGGATGCACCTCTGGAGCTTTTGTTTTTATTTTCTGGTGAAATTGACTCTAGGAAAACTTTGCACCTGAAATGTAAGAAATAAGAACGAACAACTGTACAATTAGCATCCCAATCACTACCAATGGAAATGTTGCTTCACTCATCTAATGTTTGTTCCTCCAGCGATTGAAAGCTTGCATAAAAAGTCCACACACACACACTCACATAACCATAGTCTAAGCTTTCCATACATTTTTTTATTACATTGTCATATATATACACGTAGCCGTGTGTGTACGTTAAATTTTATATTATTATATATATAAAATATATATTTTATATATATTTTATATATAATATATATATATATATATTATATTATATATATATATATATATATATATATATTATATAATTATATAATATTATATATTATATGTATATATAATGTATATAATTTTTATAATATGTATATAAAAGTATATATAATGTATATATTATATGTATATTATATGTATAATGTTATGTAATATATATATATGTATATGTACATATATATATATGTATATTAATATATAAAATATACATATATATATTATATATTATATATATATATATATATATATATATATTTTATTTTTGTATATATATATATATATATATTATATATATATATATATTATTAAAATATTATATATATATGTAAAATAAAATTATAAAATTTTATATATATATATATAATATATTATATATATATGTATATATATATATGTATATTATATGTAATTAATAGAAATATATATATATATAATATATTAATATATAAATATATTATATATAATATATATATAAAATTTAAAATATGATATATATATATATATATATATATATATATATATAATATAATATTATGCATATATATGCATATATATATATATATATATATATAAATATATATTAAAATATATATATATATATAGTATATATATATATATATATATATAAAATAATATATATATATATAATAACTAGCCGCAAAAGCCGCCCTCCGGGCGGACTTTTTGTCTAGCTCCTGCGGAGGGCTATTGGTGGGCCATCGGCCAAACACTGTCTCCCGGCTATCTGGAGACTCTCAGATAGCCCCTTCTAACTTTCCTGAAATCATGGGGTAGAAATGAAATGTTTTAAAAGGGCCAACCCATTCACATCACCCCCAACCCATTCACTCACCCATTACCCATCACCCCCACCATTCACTCACCCATTACCCATCCACCCCCAAACATTCACTCACCCATTACCCATCACCACACACCCATTCATTTCACCCTTTACCCACCCCCCATCTATTCCCTCACCCATCACCCCCCACCCATTCACTCACCCATCACCCCACACCCATTACCATCACCCCACCCATTCACTCATCCATTACCCATCCCCCTACATCAAGGTTTCCTCACTTCTCGAACCCACTTTTTTTTTCCACAATTCTCGCTAATAGGCTACTAAAAAATAGAAGAAAAAAAGTGATCGGATCATCCCATAAGTGGGCTTAAAACCTTCCCTTAAAACCTTCTGAGTAACCTTTATTCCCTTCCTGCAGGCTTTTGGAAGAGGCTTAGATGAATACACGACATCCTTTGGTTTTCCATAGCAAACGTTGGCCAGTGGCGGAAAGTATTCGGGATGGCCGTGCCCGTGTACATATTGCCCGAGATCTTCTATCTATTTCTTCTTTTCGACTTCGGTGCAGCCGTGGAATCAACGGGGAAGAGGAGGAGAATGGCAGAGGGGGTAGATCTCGCCCCTCAGTCAGGAGGAGGTAAAAAAGGGACGTCAAGGTGTAAAGAGCGGCGATAGGAATATGAATTATTCATATGTGTAAATCTATAATAATATAAGCCTTCCATGAGCCACGTGTATTCCCTGGTAATGACATAATAAATGACCTCCATAAACACAAATTTAAAATCTTGACATCATGACACGGGTCCTGCTCATCCAAATACTTTTGTTTTGTACGGACGTGACTTCGACTCTGAAATCTGAGCACAACACACTCAACTCTCTATTTTGCAGCAACTAATCCCTTCTTGTTAGGGCCCAATAAGCTGAGGAACTGTTATAAATTGGGTTTAAAAGTAGGGTCTTGCAAACAGCTATTGGAGTTGACAGCAAAGTGACGATTATAGATGGATCAGGGGGACCCGAAATGAGGCGACGGAGGGATAAACCTGGAGCTTGAAATCTTAAGTGGGGGTCGAACGAGATGAAAATAGTGTGTTGTAGGAAGCAGAAAACAGGGAAAAGAAGCAGAAAACGGAACAAAGAGAGGAAGAAGAGTGTTTCGGCGGCCAGAAATAATACAAAAAATACACTAGATCAGCGTTTCTCACCGGGGTTCCCCGGAACCCAAAGGGGTTCCGCGAGAGGTCGTTAGGGGTCCGAGAGAAACGATTTTTTTTTTTTTTATACATCACATAGGACCACAAAGGTCTTTTTGAGGCCATGGCCGCAAACAGTGGTAAAACAAGGCCCGCTTAATTGCCAGTCCCTAAAAAGAAGACAGTAAAGAGAATAAAAAAAGGGGTGGACCAATTTAGTTGGAAGGTGTCTTGTTACTCATCTGTGAAAAGATTAAGTCGTAGGAAGGTGGAAATAGAAACAGGAAGAGAGTTCCTGGTGTTATCAGTGAAAGGGATGAAAAATACTGATTAACTCTTGCATTAGGAAGATGGGGCAGAATAGGGATGAAAAATGAGTAGAAAGTCTTGCGCACGAGGCCGCGGGAGGAGGGTAGGTATGCAGTTAGCTAGTTCAGAAGAGCAGTGAGCATGAAAATAACGGTAGAAGATAGCAAGAGAAGCAACATTGCAGCGGTGATTTAAAAATTTAAGAGTCAGTCAGAGGAGGGGAGTTGATGAGGCGAAAAGCTTTTGACTCAACCCTGTTTTTAGTCCAAGAGTAATAGCACCGAATATGGGCAAACACCGAACAAATTATAAACAAGCTGAAAATTGCAGGATATGTTCAGAAAACTGTTCTGAACAACATACTGAAAGTCCCCAGCATTCCTGCTTGTGCTGCAGCAAAATTCAAGATGGCGTCCAAAATGGCCGTCACTTTGGTACTTCCTCATATCTCAACTCAAGCTTCAGGCATGATATAAATGCAAACAGGGTGGCAAAATATAGGTTTTCAAGCACGGGGAGTTCAATTAAACCATTACTTTAAAGGTAACATTATAATTTGATTGGGTAACACGACTCCAACAGGATTGTTGGTTGGACATAAAGGATTACATGAATCGGCCTTCCAATTATCTGCACATTTCTATTTTTGCACTTATTATCATACAGGCACCTCAACTCTGTCATTTAAACAATGACAACATTCGCATACAATAATGTGAAAGAAATGCAACAACATGAAAATGTAAGTTTGTCCAGCAAACATCTTAAGATTAGACACAGCATATTCACATCAAGCATACACTGTATTAGATAAAAATACACACCGTATCAATTGAAATCCAACATTACAGCAAGGGAAGTTATTAAAAGGAAAAAAATAGCAAAAAATATGTATATAAACGGTTCATATAAACGGCAAGCAAAAAGAAACAAAGAGAAAGAATATAAAGTGCAAAACAACAAAATATACCTGTAAACACACACATGTATGCATAATATATATGTATGCCTATATATATACAGGGTGTAACACGAGTTTCTGCAAATATTGATACTGGTGAAAGAACAAGTAATTCTAAGCACAAAATATTCTATAACCATATGCTTTTTGAAGCTTCCTTTAGACGTGAGATGAAGTTAGAAAAATTAGCGCGGCCAGTAATTTCACCATGGCAGGCGCTTGCCGCTCGGTGACATTTTGAATGATTTAATCATAATGTTTACTAGTAATGGAGCATTACATTATCTTATAACAACACAATTGGTATTAATGGACATGTTAGTACTAAATAAGGAGTACATGAGAACAGCAGGGCTGTAATAAACAATACTCTAAATAGTCCAGCGGATATGTGCACAATATATACCAAACCCTGCATTTTTTAGTAATAACAACCGTACTTGGAACAAAGTTAGAACATGCATATGCAATCAATTTGGGATATGGAGCCACTGAAAATAATCTTCAGTGTAGGTATGGCAGCTATTTTAAAATTGGTCGCCTCACGGACGGTACTCAAATTACGCGGGTGACTTTGTCTCCTCCCCCTCTGACGTCACAGCTCATCTCAGCGTTCTGATTGGTCAAGCCGGTCCTGAGGGACATGAGCCACGCGAGAATGCGTGTGTGTGTAGGTGTGTTTGTAGAGAGAGAATGCGCGCGCGCGTGTGTGTGTGTGTGTGTGTGTGTGTGTGTGTGTGTGTGTTTTTTGGAGAGAGAATGCGTGTGTTGTGTTTGAGTTTAGAGATGAATGCGTGTGTCTTGTGTGTGTCTTTGATATATATGCGTGTGTCGTCTGTTTGAGTAGAGAATGCCGGTGTGTGGGGGGTTTGTGGTGTTTTGAAGAGAGGAATTCGTGTTTGTGTGTGTTGAAGAATGCTGTTGGTGTGTGTTTGAGATAGATGCGGTGTGTTTGTGTGTGTTGAGAGAGACTGCGTGTGTGTGTGTGTTTGATAGATGAATGCGTGTGTGTGTGTTTTGAGAGAGTTGAATGCGTGTGTGTGTGCTTGAGGGTTAGAATGCGTGTGTGTGTGTTTGAGATGGTGCGTGTGTGTGTTTGAGAGAGAATGCGTATTGTGTGTTTGAGAGAGATGTGTGTGTGTGTTTGAGAGAAGAGAATGGGCGTGTGTGTGTAGTGTTTGAGAGAGAATGCGTGTGTGCTGTTTTGAGTAAGAGAGAATCGCGATTATCTCTTTGTCCCGTAAGATACATTGTCCGGCTTTAAAGAGCTATCGCGACGCTCAGCTGCTGGCCTCTATAACACCAATATGGCTTTAAACTATATAGGAACTGACATTCATACTAGTCTTATTGCATTGATACTGTCTATCGAATCCGTCAATGGTGATTGACCAATTGACACACGAATATGTTCTCTGACAACACAAATAAAATCATTGGCGGCCATCTTTTCCTCATAAATAACTAGCTAAAACCCTTCATGATTGGAAATTTACCTCAGAGCATGGCTTATGTCCATAGACGGATCTTATTATCCATTTAAACATGGATTATGACGGCACAAAACGTTAAGCTTGCATGTGAATATAACTCTGATTTATAATGAAAAATGCTTTGAGTGGCTGGGCCATTTTTTAAATGGCACGGCCATTGCTATAGTTCTTTGGTTTGGCTCCATATCCAGTTTTTAAGTGGTATGTTATCTTTTAACAAGCTGTACAAGTTTGATGTTATTACTAAAATAATGCAGGTTTTGCACATATCTGTCAGCTGGACTAAATAACGAGGCTAGGTGGGGCTAATGCGTCTGGGCGGGGAGGAAGGAGGGACTAGGCTGCGATGGGCCTCACGCTAATTCTATTCACTGAGGTCATCATTACGTGTCCATCCTACCCTCGCCTACACGAATGGCATGGAGCCTTTTACAGATTGTTTATTTACAGCCGCTGCTGTTCTTGATGTACTGCTTATTTTAGTAATAGAATTGCTAACACAAAAAAATTAATGACTGCTAAATTGTGTTGTTATAATAAGATAATGTAATGCTCATGGGTACTAGTATAACATTATGTTATAATCATATCAAAAATGTCACCGAGCATGCTAAGCGCCTGCATGGTGAATTATCTGGCCGCGCTAGATTTTACGACTTCACTCAGCGTCTAAAGGAGAGAGTACGGATATGGTTATCAGGAATATTTGGTGCTTAGAATTACATGTTCCTTTTCAAAAGGTATCAATATTGCAGAAACTCGTGTTACAGCCCTGTATATACTAGGACCGCTAAAGCCGCCATCCGGGTGGACTTTGTTGGTCTGAGCTTCTCTGTGGAGGGCTATTGGTGGGAGGGCTTTCGTCCCACCATCGCTGTGTTTTAGTGGGCCTTCGCTCACCAACACTAACTCCGCAGATATCGCCCTTCTAAGTTTGCTTTCCTGAAATCATGGTGTAGAATGTATGTATTTAACGCCACCCATTCACTCACCCAACCCATTCACTCACGGCCATTAACCCATCCCGCCCCCACGCGCATTCACTCACGCATTACCATCCCACCCCACCCATCTCACACATCACCCTTACGGTCATGCACGCACCTCACCCATTCACTCACCCTATTACACCATCCCCCCCCCACCTAGTTCTCTCACCCATCACCAGGGAAGAACAAGAAAACATACACCCGCCCACACCATTCACTCATCCCGCATCAGCTGCCCACACCTCCATTAACACATCACTCGCACGCCATTAATCAAACCCATTGACCCATCACTCTAACATCAAGGTCCTCGAATTCTCGCAGACTCACTTTTTTTCTCACACCTATTCTCGCTATATAGGTGCTACTAAAAATAAAATGAACAAATAAAAAGTGATCGGATCATTCTCATAAGTGGGCTGAAGAATGTGCCTCTGGTCGTCGCCCCGGTTCCAAAACGGTGCGCATATGATAATTATTGGGGCGAGCTGCCATCGCGCACATCTGTTAGACTCTCTGACATTACTCGCATCCACCTTTGCCTGCAGGGCTACTGTTACTAATTCTAAAAACACCTATTATTTCGAAGGAATGCTGCTCTAGACTGCAGCGACCTTGTGGCTGGTATGTTAGCACAGCTGAATGGTTATGCATAGAGAGGTCTGCTCGATTGGTCCTTTTTAAAAATGGGGGCTATATGTCTCGGACCTTGTCGCAGTGAAGCAGCATTGATGCTAGGCATTTCAGGAGAGAATCTTTCACCGTGGCCTTTATGCACTTGCTGGTGATGCTTCACCCCCATCGGTTGTAAGATTTGAAGTACTCCATACTTCTTCTTCTTATGTACTCTCTAGTCTTCAGGTTGAATAAATCCTTGCAGCTTCCCTGGTGATAACATACGCGAGACAGTAACAGTATCGCTTAACCATATTATTGTCTTATGAAGCCGTACATCAGAATATGGAGCGTGTGTTGGCAACGTTGTCTTGCATGTCAGCGTAATTTCCTGTAACTAGTGTGTTAGCGGGTTGCTTCCGGAACACAGGCATGTATGGTGCACGTCCATGTTCGTGTTGCTGAGGCCATATCAGCATGTCACTAAGTATGTCAGTGTCTGTTCGCAGACAACACCACAGTTTCCCTGACTCTGGCTATGGATATGAGTTGGGGGGAGGGGTTGAACAATCAGGGGCATCGGGAGAGCATCAAGCCTGGGGGGACGGCTTCCTAGATGCTGACTGTACACATAATGACAAATCTTAAGCATTTGTATTAGTCGCTCCTTATTGTGACGACGGCATTGGCAGTAATGCTAGGTCTTCCTGCTGGAAATATGTTTGGCATGTTCTGTCAGACAACATGTTTCCCACCAGATGTGGGCTATTACTTTGCTGCGCCGCTGTTGCTCAACCTGCCTTGTGGAGTATGGTTTTATAGCTGGATCAATAAAATGTAGTGAGTGCTTTCATAGTGTTTAGCATGAGTAGGATACGTATACCGTCATGCACACTCCTCTGTAGTTACGATGTTGTGGTCCTTAGCAATAGCACTGTCTGCAACATGGTGACCCGCCATCCACAACATAGTGAGCACTTTCTGGCTATGTCGGGGTTGAACAGGACTATAACGACGTTCAGTGAGTGTGACCTAGGGCACTCTTTGTTTGTGCTTCCGCATGAACACCATCATGAAACTAGGAAAACTAGAAGGTTGCGGGGAGCAGACTCATATGACATATAACTCGTCCAGGTCAGAGCTTGACGTTCAAGTAGTCAAGTTGATTCTATTAAAGGTAACAGATCAGGATTAATGATCTGGTTTGCACCATGGCCTAGTTGATATTATTGTAAGCAGGTAATGTGAGAGTCTCTATCTTGTCTTTTCAGGCTTGGCTGTGGACACACCAGAGTCTTCGTCGTCCTTGTCTCCACCAACGCTAGCAATAATTTCTCGCCATTGTCTTGACATATTAGGCAGCACGATGCCGATCCTCTGAAAATACAAAAAAAAACAAAAAATGAAATAACAGTGTTATGCAGTTAAGAAGGTTACGATGTATTCTGGCATGCGAACTGATGAAAAGTGCATCTACGGCCAACACCTTTATATTTATGTTTTAGCTTTGGTGTATCCTTTCAGATTCCTCATCGTTGTGCTCATAATTAATGGATTTAATCAGAACATCCACCTGGCTCAAGACGGGCTATATTTTGACACTTTTTTTTGTATTTCTATCATGTCTGAAACTAGAGATATGGGAAACTACAGAGCTGGCGTGCCATTTTGACGGCATCGATTCGATTTCCGGTGACACGCACATGCTTGTATTTCGTGAGAGTACTTTTAGTAATGGCTAATCTAAGGGACAAATTTCTTGAACCTAGGCATCCTGCAATTTTCAGCTTGCTTATAATTTAACGCTATTACTCCTGGCTATAGGAGAGACTGTATGATGGATCGCTCCGCATCAACTATGAGACCTACTCCATACGATTGGGCGATAAGGCCGAGATGCAGGCAACTGGGAGGGAGAAAAATGGAGGTGGGCAGACGCCAGCATGGACACCAAACTTCTCTAGAAGCTGTTTTAGAGTACGAAGATAGTGAGATTTCTGTCTAGATTTTTTTAAGGATTAGAACAAACTGTTACGAATTGTCAGTAGAGAGGAGAGATGTTGAGTGTCACTTTGAAAAGGAGGGGATATGTTATCTCGGTAGTGTTTTGTCGAGTAGATAGTGAAAACTTGGGTTTTTGAAGGGGGATTGATACAAAAAAAACAAGGTTTGCTTTGCCCATCAGGAAATAATAAATTAAAGATCAGAAGTTAGCGCTCGTTGGCATCTCTCCGTGAATCACTTAGTTCGCTGTTGATTGGACTCTAATAAACGACGTTGAAATGGTCACAGGTGGAGGAATCATCGGCGATGCGTGTTACATGTCGCCCTGCCCTCCATACACACTTAGGGCTCGTGAATAGCTCACCTCGCCTACTGGGCTGCTTTGTTAACCTCCGTGTGCTCCTCCCCAAAGGGAGCTACAATAGAAAACCTCAAGCAACAATCAAGCGTAGTTGGTGAGATATGGGCTTTGAGTTAAACTTAGTAAGATCTATTAATGAATAATAAATGGAAGCAAATTTTATTATCTCAAATTGGGTCAAATAGCATTTTAATGGTGAGCCGCTATATATTATTGTCTATCATTTTTGGCCTTCATTTATCGTATGCCTTTAAGGGGGGGTTTTCTTGTGGGGTTTTAAATTGTTTTTTTTCAACATTGATCATACGATTAAGTATTAGTATTTTATGGATTTTTTTCGTTTTGCTATGTTTATGTTATTGGTTATTTTTGTACATTTTTGTCTGTTTAGCAGATGATGGTTGATTTTGTGTGTGTGTGAATGAATTTACTCTCCGTATTAATGTGGATCAATTGTTTGATTTCATGTTGTTTGTTGTTTTTTGCATGGTGAGATAACTTGAGAAGAAACGTAACATTATTTATTGCTTAAAACCCAGTTATCAGAATAAAAAACAATATATTATTTTTGCCTGGGTGAGTTTGATAAAAGACAAGAAATATATTAAGTATGATTTGTATATAATTGTATTAGGCTTCCCCTGCGACATGAACTTTTTGCAAGGGTTTGCACAAGGGTAAAAAGGTTGAGAACGGCTGCTACTAGCTTTTTGTGATAAGTTTGCATGCTAGTAATGTGACAAGTTTAGAAGGACAATTTAACTTCCACACGAGCGCAGATGAAGTGTTCTGCACTTCAACGAGGCTTCTTACCTCATCCTTCAGCTAAAGTAAGTGTTTCGCAATTGATTAGTAATGTAGCGCTATCATGTTTCTATCAGTGGCGTTGTGTGTGTGTGTGGTGGGTGTGTGTGTGTAGTGTGTGTGTGTGTGTGTGTGTGTGTGTGTGAGTGTGTCGTGTGCGTTTGTGTGTGTGTGTGTGTGTGTGTGAGTGGTGGGTGACTAGACTCGCGCTCTTAATGAAATGTCTGGATTTAATTTAATCGGGGGGGGTCGAGTGATGAATAAAAGTTTTTTACGATACTATTATATATTATGCAAAATGTAAATAGCGATACTTGACATAATTGTGTCTATATTGTCATCTATCTCTATAACAGTGAACTAACATAGTAAGGTACTACTATCATTTAGACGCCTATGAAGAAGGAGTTTTGTAAGTATACGAATCAGTAAGGAAAGAACAAGTCAATTATATTCTAGACGCATTCATGAAACTTGTGACATATAAAATCGTGAAAATACATCAGAAGATTAACGAAAAAACGCCTCAAGTAAAGCGCACATTCGCCGAAATACTTAAGTATATCCGAAACTACCTAAATACAAATCACAACAGAGGCATCGGCAGTCTAAATTGAGGATAGGGGAGAGAGGAAGAGGTAGATGTGGAGTACTTAGGGAGAGGGAGGAGGAGTAAAAAAAAAAGAAGAGGTAGTAGGATGCAGAAGAGAGAGAAGCAGTAGAAGAAATGGAGGGAGTGAGGGAGCGGCAGGAGGAGGAAGTAGTAAGAAGTAATAGTGTAGGACGAAGGGAGAGGAGGAGTAGAAGAAATGACTTAGGGCATTTAGTCAGAATCGAGCAGTGCATCAGAAGGGGGGGGCAGAAATATCCCGCCAAAATAGTATATTAGGCTCTAGGGATGGAGTGCTTACTCGTTTAAGAGATGTTAAACCCTCCTCAATGTTATTGAATTTGTGGACAAAAAGGACGAGGAGCGAGGCGCGGCGTGATGGAATGCATTTTTGTGTTGATCATTGTTAGGGTTTTGAGTGATAGAGCCAAGTTATGTTTTTATGGGCAAGGTGAACTGGGTTTTTTTCATCTTGAAGTCTAAGATAGATGTGTGCGGAGGGAGTGTGTATATCATAGTCGAGTCTACAGGCTAGTATATCAAATCCTATGTATGTTTTAGACTCGCTAGACGCCTCAGGTTTGTAGTACTCTGACGTATGATAAATGATTTTGATGGTGTATATATGTGTGTAGGTAGTATTTCCGCTGTTATATTCATTTAGTGTGTGTTGAAAAGAGTCAAGATGTATAGAATATTTAAAAAAAAAAATTTTTTAGTATCGAAAGGTCTGATCCGGTCTGTATACTCTAGAACAGGACTTGGAAACGATAGAGCTACATTGCGCATTGGTCGTGTGTGTGTGTGTGTGTGTGTGTGTGTTGTGTTGTGGTGTGTAGAGTAGGTAGTGGTAATGGGGTAATGATAAGTATTAGATACTTTGATCGTCTAATCTGACACTTTGCAAGTACGCAACTTACTAGGTTATTGACTCTACAATATACGCTGAGCCGACGCCAGGTACGAACTTGTTGGCTCGAACCGCGACCGAATGCGCAGGGACGCTGCACTATACGCGAGCCGGCAGTCTAGCCAACCAATGCCGATCCGTCTGACCGTTGTAGGTGCGGGGGGGTAAAGGGTAGAGTGTATTAGATTGCTGATGGAATTGTAAAAGGCGGCGACACAAAAGTAAGCCTTTGAGCGCGGAGAAATCATAATGTTGGCGCTATCATGATAGTAGAAAAGTAATGAGGAGAAGAGTAAAGAAAAGAGAATAGGAGATAAGAGAAATGGAGTAAAGGTTTAGGAGGAAGGTAGAGTGGGGTAGAGAAAGTTATTATGAAAGGCGATACATGGTATGGGAATTAAAGCAAATCTACTCTCAAAGCGACTGAATTCCTCTACTGCTTATTAGAGAGGATAGAGAGAGGAGGTAGAGTTTTTGAGTGCGTACATAGGGCTCAGTAACCACTCAGACTATTATGTACAGACAATCAGACGTATTATTTGTCTTGTCAGAGGCTTCATGCTCACGTCACGTTTGGGAGCCTCAGGGTCAGATCATGTGCAGAACAACTTAGGGTGTAGTGCAGGGCGATAGTGAGAGGTGACATCAGTTTCTTTGTATTTAGGAAAATGGTGAAATATGTATAACTTACCATTTCTGCTAGAGTATAATTCCACCTAAAGAAAGTATTTCATTTCAATTGTGTGATATTCCGAGTGCTAGTGAGATATAGATTAGTAAAAAGGAATCTAGCAAAAATCATGAGCTAGTTGACTCTATGAGCTTACTACGGCATTATGCATTCAGTAGAGTGCGAAGTTGTAGAGATTTGAACGCTTGTATACACTTGTTTAATTATGCGGGGGGGTCGCAGAGGACCATTTCATCGTTTTGTTTTCATACATAATGATTTAGATGCAATCAAATTCAATGATCTGAGACTCGGAGAATGCCAGTTGTCGCTGGGCTGTTTTAACTCAAAGGTTGGTCTTCTGTGTTTTGACTCGCGCGACTAATATTTTTCATAAATTAATTTCGCGATAACGATTGATGCACGTGGTTGGACGTGTTGGGGCCAGGTTATCCGGAGTACCTAGCCGCATCTGATACCATAAATATAGTTCTTACTGTGTTCTACTAGCTATTATATTGATGGATTTACGTGCATTTAGCGCATGGACGTTCCTATATAGCTATTTAATGGCAAAAGCAAATACTCGGCCTCGAGTAGCAAAGCTTAATAATTTTTACATGTATTTGTGAGCATGTACATTTAGGGCGATGTCTACACTGTTTTCTAAAGACTGTAGCTTGCTGCGATCTGACAGATACGCTTGTCAAAATATCAATAAGGCAATGTCCTTGGCAATAACAAGAATAAAGAATTGCGCTGAATGCAGCTTGTTGCTGGGGCCGACATGTAGGTTATAATTGGTGGAGTCGACGTGTGGCCGCGGGCGGGAGTGTCGAAACTTTGCCAGCTTCACGCACGTCGACTCATTGCCTTCTCAGGCTTCTATCTGATTGATTACACAATATAAACAGTACAAGATAGACAGTGCCTAGTATATCGATAGTCTTAATCATCCGTTTGATGTGACTAATAATCTCTAGAGTAGCATTTTTCGCTGCTCTCCTCACTATAACTCCTTGGTTATTGTTGATATTAGCAGATGTTTTTAACAGGAATCAGGCTTCATATAGTCACATTATCATTAGAGAAAACCTTCTTTATATTATACTTTTAGTGTATCAAAGTGCTAGGTGGATATAAGCCCATATTTTGGGGGGTGGTGCCAGTAGAACTAACTTGTTTATGCCAAAAGAGTGAGTTTAAAACTGGCCATAGCGACCCTCTGGGCATTTTGGGTCCGTTCTCTCGAATTGTAGCCGCATTTAGGCGAGGATATCAACAAGTTATGTTGTCACTTTGTGGGGGGGTCAATCGCAGTCAGCCGTTTTTTAATAAATTTCGCTTCCGCTAATCAATATCTGGGGCAAATTCCTCGGGAAGGTCAGCGAAGGTTACCAAATCGCCTCTCAAGCTCTTGCAGACGATGGGCGCCAGCGCTCTGGTGACGTCCACTTTAATGGTGTACTCCTCTCCGCGACGCTATATCCAGAAGGCACGTAAACACAATAGATGAATAATAGTACTTTGAAGATTGGAGAAATTTGTTTTTTTTTAGGGGGTTGGGGGTTGCTGATATTTTTTGTGCATATCAATTTGGCATGCTCATTTATGGTGCTACAAGAACGTGCTTTGCCAGATTTCGCAACTTCATGACCGATACGACAACGTTAATGGTAAAGATTCTGCGGGAGTGTAGAGTGGGGAGAAGAAGCGGAGTGGGGGTAGGAAGACTCAGGACATCTAATGACGCTTCGTGATGTTAGTAGATCGATTTAGGCAAGAGGAGATGAGGGAAGGAAGGAGCAGAAGAATGAGGGAGAAAGGAGATTAATAAAGGTTCGACTCTAATTAGGTCACTGTCGAGAGAGTAAGTAACCTCCTCTCTATTTTCTTTATTCTAGTCATTTTGTGGGGCTCATCTCTCTCTCTCTCTTTCTCATCTCTCTCTTCTCTTTCATCTCACATGCTGCTTCTCTCATTCTCGTCATCTCATTCTCGTCATCTCTATCTCTCTCTTCTCTCTCTCCTTCTCTCTCTCTCTCGTCACAAGTATCTTCGGATCTCCAAATCTTCTCATCCTCTGTCTCTCTCCTCTCGTCGCCTCCCTCTGCTCTCTCCTCTCTTCTCTCTCTCTCTTTAGACACCTAAAAATACTACTAATATCACTAAAAATATCGACTAAAGACTACACTATTATACTACGCTAGGACATGAGTGAAGAGGTACTAAAAACCAAGTGAGTGACCTTGAATCCACATAGACCGATTGACCATACGGAAGGTCGGGTACATCCCTGTTAGCTGAGTGGGTAAACGCGCTGCCGTCCGAAACCCATGCCGAAAACTCCATGTCTAGGTGGTGTGTTTCTGCCATTAACAGACCAGTTAAAATCACATCAAGAGAGGTGCGTTCAGTGTTGCGCACCGCCTGGGAGCCTAGCTTTCATGATCAAGGCGCAGCATGGGGCCCATCATATGTCCAGCTGGTGAAGCCGCTCCTCAGTACGACCTGGTGGGGGGCCATAGTGTGAAGGTTCAGACCTAAACTCTCTACCTCTAGCTGAGAGTCTCACTCGTAAAACGACTCATGCATAGTCAAACAGTTCTGCGGCACATCGCGTCAGAGAGTTAGCAGCAGGGCGCCAAAGTTCGCATGCAACTATAGGCGACCGCAAAGTATGGTTAATATATAATGGTTAAATACTAAAGGCGATTCGGCTACAGTTGTAGTTGGCTATGTCTTGAAGACCAGAAATCTACTAAAAAATGACCGTGCTAGCAAGTTACCCTCTTCTATGAAAGAAACGCTTTGATGAACTTATTTCTGCTGTAGTTAATATGTTTTTGATATTCATCCTTTAGGTCTTTAAGCGGCATTACTATCTATTATTTATTTATTAGATATTTATTGATTAATTAATTTTATTATTATATTATTATTATTATTATTATTATATTATTATTATTGTTCTCTGTATAAATTTTATTATCTATTGATATTATTTCTATAAGTATTATTATCATTATTATTATTGTTATCGTCAATCTTCATTGATATCATTTATTATTATTTACTATTCTTAACATTACTAGTGTCATTATTATCATTGCTACTGCTATCATTATGATCACCTAGGTATAGTAAAATAATAATAATAATAATAATTATTATTATTATTATTATTATTATTATTATTATTATTATTATTATTATTATTATTATTATTATTATTATTATTATTATTATTATTAGCATTACTATATTATTTTTTTTTTTTTTCATTATTATTATTATCATTATTATTATTATTATTACCATTACCATTGTTATTATTATTACTATCTGCTACAGATACTACTACAACCTCTACAAATGCTACTTCTACCGCTATTACTGTTCCTATTACTACAACAACTACTACTACTACTACAACTATTACCATTACTACTACTACTATTACCATTATTACTACTACTATTACCATTATTACTACTACTACTACTACTATACTTTTACTACTCTACAAACTACTACTACTACTACTACTACTACAAACTACTACTACTACTACTACTACTACTACTACTACTATTATTATTATTATTATTTTTTTTTTGTTACTATAATATTGCTGACTATTGTATTACGGCTATAATCTTTAAAACAGTATGATTGTTGCTATTCATAATTGTTACCGCTTCTAGTATTACTATTATCATTACTGTATCCTGTGTTATAATTTTTTTTAAAATTATTATTACATTACTTTTATAATTATTTTTACTATTATCATTATTATTATCATTATTATCATTATTTCATTATTAATGTCTTGCTGTTGATATAGTTTATGTATAATCTTTTGTTATTATTTTATTATTATTTTTATTTTTATTATTATTATTATTATTATTATCATTAGTATTAGTATTATAATTGTAGTAATGATATTGTTATTGTTTTTATTATCATTATTACGATTATTATTGTATTATTTTTTACTATTATTTTTTATTACTATTGTCTTTTAAAACTATAATGAATTATTATTATTGCTAATATTATTACTATTATTATTATTATTATTATTTATTATTATTATTATTATTATTATTATTATCATTATCATTATCATTATTTTTATTTTTGTATTATTATTATTATTATTATTATTATTATTATTATTATTATTATCATTATTATTTTATCACACCAAAATGTTACTACAAATGCTAGAGATATTGATACTGGTAGTGATACTCCCATTATTATTATACTTATTTAGCGATATTAATGATATTGTTATTATTATTAATTACTTATTTTATATCATATAGTATATTTTATTACTACTATTATAATTACTGTCATTGTTTTTAATAGTATTATTATTATCATTATTATTATTACTAATATTATTTCTGAAAAAATTATTTATGATCATTATTATTATACTAATAGTAATTAATTTTTATTATTGTTTAATACCATTATCATTGTTTTTATTATTGGTACTAATATTATTATTAACATTACTATTATTATTATTATTATTATTATTATTATTGTTATTATTATTATTTTTTATTATTATTATTAACGATTTATTTATTTTTTATTATTATTATTATTTTTTTTTTTTTTTCCTCCTTGATGCAACTTTTTACTTATTATTAAGATTTTCATCTACTTTATTACAATACATTACACCACATTATGACTATTATCCATACAACTATTATGATTTTTTGTATTATTATTATTGCTATTACTACCCTTATTTTTTTTTCTTATTCTTATATTATCATTGTTATTATTATCATTATCATTACTATTGTTATTGTTGTTATTTTTATTATTATTATTAATATTAGTATTAGTATTATTATCACTATTAGTATTAGTATTATTATTGCTATTTTATTGCTACTATTATTGCTATTATTATTATTATTATTGTTATCATTTTTATTATTGCTATTATTATTATTGTAATCATTGTTATCTTTTATTATCTTTTTATCATTATAATTTTATTGTTATTATTGTTATTATTTTTATTTTATTATTATTATTATTATTATTATTATTATTATTATTACCATTGTTGCCACTATCTACTGCTTATTTTTTATCGAACCCCCACAACCACCACCACCACTGTTATCATATTAATCACGGTACACCTGGCACAGCTGAACTTCTTTGCCATCTACCTTCTTTTCCAACTAACTCATGTCTAATCTCTATACTTCCTTCTTTAATCTTGATGATATCTCTAACCACAACCAAGACGACATAGCACTAGAAATAATTAATTATCTACACGGACATACTGACTTTGATAGCATTTCACAGTATTACGATATCCATCCACGTATCATTTGTTTTCCCAAAACTCTGGATAAACTAAACATATTACATAAAAATTTCCCAGATCTCTACCCAAGAACATAGATAATATTACGGCCTTTCTTAGTTCTTTATCCGCATCCCAGATTTTTTGGCAGTTACTGAGACCTGGCTAAATAGTAATAACAAACATCTATATCAGCTCCCCGGGTTATAATTCTTTTCACCTTGTTCGAACCACCAAGCACATGGAGGTGTCTCAATCTTCACATCAGATAACATTCAATGTGTACAATTACAAGAATTAACTATTTTAAAATGACTCCATAAAAATTTAAACACAATACAAATAACAGTCAATCCCTTTACTTACATAGTATGTGCTATATACAGGACCGCATAGTAAACATGAGAATGTTGGGATTTCACAAATACGCTATTTTTCTCTCCTACAAAAAGACATAATAAAGAAAATAAAACATTAATCATCGGAGATCTAAACACAACTTACTAGAACACACTACACATGCTCCCAAAAAATTATTTTTCTTAGCACCTTACAAACTATAAACTTTTTTTCCTCATATCTCAAGACCAACCGCTTCCCTGATAACTTAAATTTGAGTGAACCATCATTACTGGATCACATATTTACAAATTTTAATAGTAACTATAAATCTGGAATAATACATTATCCGATTTCAGACCACCTCCCAATATTCATTAACATTTGTACACCATCAAACTACACAAACTACACAAAATTGAATTTAGATCTATAACTAAAAAAAACGAAAGAAATCTTCTCTAACAAGTTAAGTGCTATTGAATGGAATGACATATTAACATATGATCTAAATGCTAACTTTAACAAGTTTTTTTGAAAAAATAAATGAAAAAAATAATGAAAGTTTTCCTCTTAAAACAAAATATGTAAGTGAAAAGCGATTAAACAACCCGTGGATCACTCAAGCAGTTATTAACTCCATAAAAACTAAAAACAAACCTATACAGGATTATAAAGTAGGCGCTGTTTTCCGAAATATTATAAACACTTTCGTAACACACTTAACCAAACTATAAGACAAAGGGTAAACAAACTTACTACTCTAATATGTTTTGTAACTTTAAGAATGATACAAAAAAATGTGGAACATTATAAACCAACTTACCAATAATAATCGTAAAACTAACAATATAGATAATATCGTATACAATAACACTAATATTAATACCCCCTAGATATTGCAACTGCTTTCAAACGAGTTTTTTTACTAGTATAGCTCCAGAGTTAGATCAAATTCACCACCATCTACTACTGACCCCCTTAACTTCCTCAAGGCGACTATCCAAATTCTATGGTAGTTTTTTCCAGTTCTTCCCAAGATGTAATACAGGCCATTAACTCCCTAAAAAATAAAAAAGTAACACACTTGAAATATCAACTTCTATTATCAAAGATAATAAAAACCCACTAGCAATACCACTATCGATCTTATTCAATCAATCCATTAATAGAGGTGAATTTCCACAGTGCCTCAAACATGCCTCTGTTATACCTATACATAAGAAAGGCCCTAAAGATATCGCAAGCAACTACAGACCAATATCAATATTAAACACTTTTCTCTAAAATATTTTTAAAAATTAATGAAAACCTCACTCCTAAATTTTCTTTTAGTCAAAAAATATTATTGATCCCAGACAGTTTGGTTTTCGAACAGGGAGGAACACTTTCTCAGCTTTAAAACTTTCACAGAAGACATATACACTAGTCTGGATTCACAAAACTCTCTTCTTAGCATTTATATCGATTTCACCAAAGCATTTTGACACAGTAAGACATGACATACTGCTACGTAAATTGCAGCATTACGGGATACGAGGGACTGTTAATGATTGGTTCAAAGGGCTACTTACGCCAAAAGAACACAGTCAACAAAAATACTTGAATTTAAATCACCCCACTATCCCCTTCACTATGGGGTTCCTCAGGGAAGCGTGTTGGGTCCCATTCTATTTCTTGTTTATAAATGATCTTCCCTTATCTTTAACAACCTAAAAACTATACTCTTTTGCTTTATGACTCTACCCTATACATTGCAGATAAAAATCCTGCCCAAACCCGATACACATTGCCAACTATGAGCTTCGTAAACTAAAAAAAAGGTGCTTAAGCAAAAGATTAATTGTTAATTTGAGTAAAACTTTTTATATGCTGTTCACAAATATGCCACTTAACGACCTTCCACCCTTAATTTATAATGACAACAACATAGAAAGAACTCACACACACACACTATTGGGTATAAACACTAGACATAAAATGACATTTAAGCCACATATAACTAACCTCGTGCTCAACTATCTAGATTATGTCCCTGTTAACAGAGTTCAAAGAAATTGTCCCCATTAACATAATGAAAAAGCTGTATGATGCCCATGTGCTACCCCATTTTTCACTACTGTACACCCATTTTGGGCAGCACCTACCCCCCACATTACTCCCTCTATTTTGACTACAAAAAGACTCATTAGGGTTATTACGGACAGCGATTTCTATGAACATACTCAACCTCTTTTAAACAAATTTTCACTCACTAAAACCTTTTTGATATTAATAAATTGAAATTGCAGTATATATATTTAAAATAATCAACTGTGAAAATATAGCAAATTTCTACAACAACCACATCACAGCTATCCAACACGCACCCATCATAACATCCGTTACCATTGCATCATCTAACAATTTTTCAACCTTCACTATCCTATCTTGGTCCCAAACGTGGAATGCTATCCCTGATCATATAAAAACTCTACCCTCACTATATTCTTTAAAAACAACTAAAAAAGTACATACTGGAACAATACTAAATGCAGTTATTGAAAAGTAATAATAAAACATCATGGATATGTGCATGTGTATGTATATGTATATGTGTACAAGTGCTGTGTCGGTTATTATGGGTTTAAATTACTATGTGATTATTGTATTCTTGGAGTTGTGCCATCCTATTGTTGGCAGTCAAGGGTTTGGAAGGGTTGGGAGTATATATATTTATATACCTCATCAAGAATGTATTTTAATATTAGGTCTCACCTATAACCATATTTTCATCTACTGCCCAAAAAGCATGCTTTATATGGGCTGCCTTAATGTATACTGAAAAAAATCTTAACTATTTTGTACCCTTTATAAGGCATAATAAATGTTTCAATGTTTCAAAAATGTTTCTCACAGGTGTGTTATGAGGAGGGAGATGCAAAACTGTATATAAAGTTAATATTTATGTGTAATATTACTGTATAGAAATAACAGTTTTTTGGTTATATTTGGTAAACTATTGGCTAAATAAGATAAGTTACTGAACATTATTTATAGACATTTACATGATCTATAATTGTAATGCTTATGATTTTTTTTGTATCTATAAAAGGGAAAACCGTATCCATCACAGTTTTTTGGGGTATAATGCAAAAACTGGGTATGGGGATGGATATTTTTTTATAAATATAATAGAGAGAGAGAGAGAGAAAAGAGAGAGAGAGAGAGAGAGAGAGAGAGAGAGAGAGAGAGAGAGAGAGAGAGAGAGAGAGGGGAGAGGAGAGAGAGAGAGAGAGAGAGAGAGAGAGAGAGAGAGAGAGAGAGAGAGAGAGAGAGAGAGAGAGAGAGAGAGAGAGAGAGAGAGAGAGAGAGAGAGAGAGAGAGAGAGAGAGAGAGAGAGAGAGAGAGAGAGAGAGAGAGAGAGAGAGAAAACATCAACAATTTAACATGGGCTTAGCTATTTTACCACCTCCCCCCCCCTTAATTGACGCAGCCCTGGAATATTTGTGGTCATCATCATCAACATTATCCTTCTCTGCCCTGATTATGTATTATGGCGACCGAAAAAAAAAAGCAAGAAAAAATATTTGTAACTAGTTTTCTTGTATTAAGGGTTCAATTAAGAGTGACGATAAATTTTGTCCATGAATTTTTTTTTCTTTTATTTGTTTATTATTAACAATCTCTCTCGTCTATTTTGCTGAGGGGGGGGATGGGGGGTGGGCTAACCTCCGATATAACCCCAATAATACTCCCCCCCCCTCTCCTTTGATTTAACCCCCCCACCAGGCAGGCAGGCAGGCAGGCAGGCAAACCACGCATGCTCCGAAGGGACAAGGAGGGAGGGAAGGAGGGAGGGAGGGACTGGAACCTACTGCTGACAACTACTACATGCCGCTGCTGCTGCTGGGTGCGCAGGAATAATGAGAAACAAAAAAAATATCATTCATGTCATTGCCGTTACAATGACAGTGACTTCATTTGGAGATGGAAAGATGCTCTCAAATCTTTGTGCAAGACGGCCTCGGTCTATCCTAATCTACCACTATTCATCATTATTATTATTATTTATTATTAATATTATGTAAATGA
>JACEEZ010014353.1:0-14136 GCA_016584305.1 Chionoecetes opilio
GATGAGGAGAGGAGAGAGAGAGAGAGAGAGGAGAGAATAGAGAGAGAGAGGAGAAGAGAGAGAGAAGAGAGAGATGAAAAGAGAGAGAGAGAGAGAGAGAGAGAGAGAGAGAGAGAGAGAGGGGAGAGAGAGAGAGAGAGAGAGAGAAGGAGAGAGAGAGAGAGAGAGAGAGAGAGAGAGAGGAGAGAGGAGAGAGAGAAGAAGAGAGAATGAGAAAGAGAGATAATTTTTTTTTTAACTAAGATATTTGATGAACAAGAAAATGTAAGAACATAAGTATTTTTATTCACTAACAAAGGGAATACATGAAACTAAGTCAAAAATACCAAAAAAGGTAAAATTTCAAAATCTCCAATATACGTGGATTCAATTTCATGTGAATCATTACCATCATTCATTCACTTTTCATTCAACCATTTTCTCTTTATTTTTAGGAAATTATTGTTTGTAAGCTTTTTTAGATTCTGCAATATTTACAGCGTTGCATATCATCGTATCTTACGGTGCAGGTATTCTGGGGCAAATACACTGTAGTATTCCTAATTAGTTTGCTCCCTCAGGGGGTATTAGTGGGGGGAGGGGGAATTCAGAGGTGTTGTGAGGGTAGGTACTGAGCTATTCACAGCGGAAAAAATTGGAAGAAGAATGGGAAGGGAAAGAATAAATGTGGGAGGATAGAAAGGGAGATCAAGAAGGATCAATGAGGAAGAGGTGGGAGGAAGAGGAGGAAGGAAAAAGGAAGATGGAAAAGAAAGGAAGGAGAGAGAGAAAAGGGGGATTAGAGGAGAGGAATGATGATAGATGAGAAGGGAGAGATGATGGGTGGAGGAGGGTATATAAGGGAGATAGAGACAACAGAAAGAGGGCGGTGGAAGGTGATAATGAAAGAATGAAGGAGAGAGCAAATACGAAAGGATGTAGGAAAAAAGGTAAAAGAAGAAGGGAGTGACGAAACGTATGATATAGCAAGATACGAGAGGTGGAGGAAAAGGGAAGAATAGATGAATGAAAGATATCTACGTTTTTCCTTTCCTTTTCTTTTTATTTATTTATTTATTTATTTCGTTTTGCGGCGAGTTTACTTGAGACAGGCAGGTCAGACGTTATTTTTCATCTATTCTCAATTTTTTTCATTAATTTTCTGTTGCTTTTTTTTTTTGATTAGTCTGTCTTTCTTATACCCTAATTCATTGTCTGTCTGTCTTGTCTACGGTACACTTGAAAAATAAAGCAACTCTTCTTTTGTTTTCATGATTATCACTAAAAGATGGTAGATAATAAATCGAAGGTTTTGATATGCATTATTATTCTCTGACCTTTGAGCAATTATCTCCCTCTCATTCCCTTTCTCTTCTCTTCCATCCCTCTCTCACCCCACCGGACCTTCCCCCCCCCACACCCAAGTACTTTGTTTACTACCTACCTGCCGATAATTATTACCCCCTCAAGCTCAGGTGAATTAATTAACTTATTTTACTTCATGAGTGAACCTGTTTTTTTTTTATCCTTTTTCATTCTCTCTTTCATCCTTTTAAAACTCTGGATAAAAATTAAGCGTGGGTATTATTCTTTTTTCCAGATCACGAATTCAGTATCGGCCTGACGGGTTGTGTTGGTGAAGCATGACGTCGAGGAAGCACCAAGCGACGTCTTGCTGAGGGGCGGTCGTGATATATTGCGACGAAGAATCATGATGCGTTGGGTAGTGAGGCAATAGGAAGAAAGTATGTGTGAATAATAAATAATCGACGGTGGTAATTCACACACACACAAGGCCATGTTATAAACCCCTATAAATATAAGAATCATACATACAAGTAATGAAAAAAACTCAATTCAACTCAAAACCTACCTTTTTACAAACTTACAACTATCACAACCACCACCACCAACACCAATAACAACAACAACAACAACAAAATCCAGTAAATTAATGCATCCATCTAATCTATTTCTATTCCGAAAAACCTATTTTCTACGCTTTTTCTTGCACCGAGAAAGTGGAGTGAGTCGCTTCAATACACTAGGAACTAGAGAGAGAGAGAGAGAGAGGAGAGGGGGGAGAGAAAAGAGAGAGAGAGAGAGAGAGAGAGAGAGAGAGAGAGAGAGAGAGAGAGAGAGAGAGGAGGAAGGAGAGAGAGAGAGAGAGAGAGAGAGAGAGAGAGAGAGAGAGGAGAGAGAGAGAGAGAGAGAGGAGAGAGAGAGAGAGAGAGAGAGAGAGAGAGAGAAAAAGAGTCGCCGTGCTTTAAGGGGCGGAAGGGAGAGAGAGGGAGGGACGACGATACTTCCAGCACGATTGTAATGTCCTGGTGAAGGCGGAAGAGCTGTGGAAAGGGAATCTGAATCAGAATCTGAAATTTATTTCCAATGTTACAATGGTTATTCTTTTAACATAGTAAGTGTTACAATATAACTGAATAAAATAATATGTGATAAAGGTAGAATACTGAACATGGTCTAAAACATATTAGAATACATTAAACATTTTGTAAAAAATATTAAAATCCTACTGAAGACATAAATAGAAGTCAAACTTCCTAAAAGTTACAATTTAGAAACATACAATAAAAGTTATAAAAAACGTCTTAGTCTAGATTAAAATGCATTTCAGGTATGAACTTCAGGAATTAGTGTAAGAATTGTTTACGTAAAAGGTGATTATTCAAGTGAATTTTAATAGTATGTAAGGAGGTACCATCTTTAACATCGCTTGGAAGGCTGCTCCAGAAAGCAGGTCCAGCCACAGGAAGGGACCTTGTTCCCAAGCCAGTGTTACATTTTGGCACATGGAGTTGTTGCTGTTGCCTAGTGTTGACGGGTTGTTCATACATATCTCTCACTTTGGGCAGTGGAAACAGCCAGCCAGGTTATCTATTCTTAACTATATTATAGACGGCTACTCCTAGCTCAAAGAAATATTTTTCATTAATTTTCAGCCAGCCAAGGTCTTTTAAGTAGGGTGTGACATGGTCGTACTTTGCAGCCCCTCGTAAGTCAACTTTTGCTGCAAAGCTTTGAAGCCTTTGCACACGTTAGAAGGAGGGAGGCAGGGAGGAAAGTGTGCATTATATGGGCAGGGAGGACAAGCAAAAAGTGGGTGAAAACGAAATTTAAAATGTAATTAATTATCGGGAATGAATAATTGTGTTTGTGTGTGTGTGTGTGTGTGTGTGTGTGTGTTTTTGTGTGTGTGTGGGGTGTGTGTGGTGTGTGTGTGTGTGTGTGTGTGGTGTGTGTTTTGGTGTGTGTGTGTGTGGTGTGTGTGTGTGTGTGTGTGTGTGTGTGTGTTTGTGTGTGTGTGTGTGTTTTGTGTGTGTGGTGTGTGTGGGGTGTGTGTGTGTGGTGTGTTGTGTGTGTGTGTTGTGTGTGTGTGTGGTTTTGTGTGTGTGGGTGTGTGTGTGTGGGGTGTGTGGTGTGGTGTGTGTGTGTGTGTGTGTGTGTGAAAGAGAGAGAGAGATAGAGAGAGAGGAGAGAGAGAGAAGAGAGAGAGAGGGGAAGAGAGAGAGAGAGAGAGAGAGAGAGAGAGAGAGAGAGAGGAAAAGAGAGAGAGAGGAGAGAGAGAGAGAGAGAGAGGAGAGAGAGAGAGAGAGAGAGAGAGGGGAATATGTGTAACTATCGACCTATTTCAATACTCACAGCTTTAATTAAAATATATGAACGAGCTGTGTATGACAGACAATATGATTTTCTCACTAGAAATAACATCTTAATGGATAGGCAGTTAGGTTTTAGAAAGAATTTATCTCCCAAATTAGCAATTTCAAAATTAATGGATAATGTATTGCAGCAATTAGGTTGTAGTAAATATGTAATTACAGTTTTTTTATTTAAATAAGGCTTTTGATACATTGAATCATGAAAAGTTGTTAAGTAAATTACAGCATTACGGTATAAGGGATGTATTAATTGGTTTATGAGTTACCTGCGCGACAGAAAACTACACACCTACAGTATGTGAATAAAATAAGCTCAGTAATTGCAGAACTAAAAACAGGATATCCCCAAGGTTCAACATTGGGTCCGTTGTTATTTTTTAAATGTATCAATAACATTGTGAATTCTTAAAATTTACTGAAATTTATGATTTTTTCCGATGACACTAACATTACATATTCTAAAACAGATTTAGAATTTTTTACAATAACATTAAATTTTGAGTAAATTCTGTTACATCCTGGTTATCAGCAAATATATTATCTCTAAATATTGCGGAAATAAATGATTTGATATTTGCTGGTAACAAAAGTCTGGAGAGTAATATAAATATTGAGATGTGCGGGGAAATAATACTTAGATCAAATTCAGTTAAATACATAGGTGTCTTTATAGACAAACACATTAGTTGGAAAAATCATATAGCTTATATACATAATAAAATCGCCAGATCATCAAACATACTTCATAAAGTAAAGCATATTTTATCTACTGAATATTACTAACCTTTATTACACACTGATTTACCTTTTTACATTATTGCAATGTTGTTGGGGTATAGCAAACATAGCAAAAAAATAAAACCCACCGAAGCGCTTCAAAAAAAGGATAATTAGAACCCTAGGGAAATTTAGTTATCATGACTACAGCTCCGTATTTAAAAAGTTTTTAAAATTTCTTATAATAATGATATTTTTTTTTAGAATGTCAAAAATTCCTTCATGAAAAATTAAATATTTTTTATTCTCTTCACTTTGCTGTTTTTCAAATACAAAACATTACCCCTTACGCCAGTATTTCCTTTGCTATACAAAAAAGTATGTTGTTGAGCCATAAGTTTACAAAAATAGCGAATATCCCAAATTTTAGTTAGTCGAGAAGGATTAAACAGGTCAAAATTATACAATACTGCTTATTTCACAAAAAAAATCATTAATGGTACCAAATTACAATCAAAATTTACGCCTGAGCTAAAAAGGGTTAAACAATAAAATAAACTTTAAATTAACCCCCTTTTTTCCAATTACTGAATCTCATAAAAGTTTTGTCACATTTTTGGATGTATGAAATGGAATGAATTCCAAAAAAACTAAAAACATATTTTAATACTTTTAAAATAAATAAAAAGAAATTTATAGTTAATTGTATTGATCTAAAAATTTTTCACAAGAAATCTTTTTTTGTTTCTTAAGTAAATTTTTTCTTTTTTCATTAAGTTGTATTTTTTTTCATTAATTTGTATTTTTTTTTCATTTAAGATGTTTGGTGTTTCGTTGGTTTAATTTTTGTAAGTCTTGATTGTCTAGGTAACATTCATGCAAATATTGAAAGAAGGTATATCGAAATATAATAAAAAATATGTGTGTCCATTGAAAAGGCTTTTTTAGGTACATACAAGGGACCGTAAAAAACTGTTTTCATATAACGGGCCCACCCATCTGTATACCAGTTATGATCATGATTTGTATATATATATATAAATAAATATTATATTATATTATAGAGAAGAGGGGAGAGAGAGAAAAAGGGAGAGGAGAGAGAAGAGAGGAGAAGAGAAGGAGAGGAGAGAAGAAAGGGGAGAGGAGAGAGAGAGAGAGGAGGAGAGGGGAGAGAGAGAGGAGAGAGAGGAGAAGGAGAGGAGAGGAGGGAGGGGGAGAGGGGAGAGAGAGAGGAAGAGAGAGAAGAGAGAAGAGAGAGAAGAGGAGAGAGAGGAGGAATTTTTTTTTTTTTTTAAACAAGTAATTTGAAGAAAAGAAAAGTAAGAATATAAGTTTTTTATTCCCTAACAAAGGGAAACATGAAACTAAGAAAAAAAATACGAAAACAGGTAAAATTTCATGTCTCCAATATACTGGATTAAATTTTCATGTGAATCATTACCATCATTCTTTCACTTTTATTCAGTCTTTTCCTTTTTATTTATAAAAATGTTTGTTTGAAAAGTTTGTTGGGTTCTCAATATTTACGCGTTGTATTTCATCGTATCTTACGGTAGGCATTCGGGCAAATACCGGATTCCCCCAATTTGTTTGTTCCCCAGGGGGTATTAGTGGGGGGGAGGGGGATTTTAGTGGGTTTGGGAGGGTAGGTACTGACTATTCACAGGGGAAAAAATTGGAAAAAAAAAAGGGAAGGGGGAAAAAATAAATGAGGGAGGATAGAAAGGGGGACAAAAAGGATGAAGGAGGGGAGAGGAAGGGGGAAGAAAGGGAAAATTAAAAAAAAGGGAAAGGGGGGTGAGGGAAGGGGAAAGAGTAGAGGAATGAGATATCAGAGAGTGTTTTTACTGGGGAATACACAGATAATACCCGAAAGTGAACAGTTTCAAAGGAAGCGATGGGAGAAACTCAAAGAGATTTTGGGTAACTAGGGAAAAAAAATGGAAGAGGGATAATAAAATTAATTTTAAAAAAACGCCATGACCAGAGAAAATGTATCCAGAGTATTAAAAGAATGCAAGGAGGGGTTAGTGGGAAATCGTTAGGCACATTTTTTGAAATCGTTAAGATAGGCGGGTGGCCGTTATTGTGGAGGAAAGGAAATGTAAACCCATATTTATGAAGGGGGACGAGGACTAAAGCAAATTATCGACCCCCACCCGACCCGACGTAATTAACGTCGTGGTAGGTAAAAATTGGGAAACTTTATTGCAAAAAAAAAATTAAGGCACTTTGAAAACATACTTTGATCAATGATTTAAACGGATTCACCAAAGGGTAGGTCATGTCCACCAATTTTGGATTTGTAGGAAATTTTATGGGACGGCAGTTATTAAGGGAAGGGTTATGATAAATATACCTCGACTTTAGTAAGGCATTTGACAAAGTACCCCAAAGAGCGACTCTTAAATAAGGTTTAAGGCTCATGGGAAAAGATGGGAAGGGTCTTCATTTGGATCAGAGCTTGTAAATAATAGGCAACCCAAAAGGGGTTTCAATTTTTCTAAATCTGAATGGGGACAGGGGACAAGTGGAGTTCCACAAAAGGGGCTGTTTTTGGGCCATTACTATTTTTTTATTTTCATCAAGACTTGGTAGTGGGATTTAAAAGGATATCAGCAAGTTTCGATGATACAAGGTAGGGGGATTATGGGTCACAGTTGAGAAAAATATTGAGGGGGACTTTGTAAACTTAAAAAGGGGGGCAGTCGAAGAAGATGGAATTTAATATTGATAAGTGCATTGTTATGAATGTTGGGAGAAAGACCCTGAATAGATACACCATAAGCAATGTATCGCTGAAAAGATCAAAGGTGAAAAAGATCTTGGATGAGGGTGAGGGCCCCGACCTCCGACCCAAAAAATAATGTATTGAAGCTAGAAATAGGGCAAAAGAGTGTTAGGATTCATTACCAGAAGAATTAAAAGTAAAGTGCGGAAGTTTTTTCCAAAGCTTTTTTCTGGCTTAGCAGACCTCCCTAACTATGCGGTTCGTTTTTTTCTCCATATTACAGGTGGATATAGCCTTTTTAGAACGTGAGATAAGGATGACCAAAATGATACAGGAATGCTTCTTTTTGTTTGAGAAGAGATTGAAGTTATTAAAGTTACACCACCCAGAGGCGAGAGTAAAGGGGGGATATGATAGAAGTTTTTAAGTGGATAAAGGGACTTAATAAAGGAGAGGTAGGAAAAATTCTTACGGCTTTTTAACCGGGGTTTTGAACAAGAAATAATGAATTCCAACTAGAAAGCGTAGATTTAGGAGGAAATGGAAAAAAAACTGGTTCCCAAATAGGGTGGTGAATGATTGGGAATACCAGTAACAGGTAGTTTGTACGGAGTTATTTTGGGGGCCTTTAAAAAGGGTGGACAGGTTCACGATGGGGGGGAAAAGGGGGATGTAGTAGGTTTGGTGACAGGAACTACCCGTGTAGGCCTCACGGGCCTCTTGTAGCCCTTATTTTTTATGTTCTTATGTAAGAGAAAGGAGAGATGATGAGTGGAGGAGGGAAATACAAGGAAGAAAGGAGACAAAAGCAGGAAGGAGACAGAGTGGAAGGTGGTAATGAAAGAAGGAAGGAGAGAGAAAATACGAAAGTATGTAGGAAAAAAGGGAAAAGAAGAAAGGGAGTGACGAAAACGTATGATATAGCAAGATACGAGAGGTGGAAAAAAAAGGGAAGAAGGGAGAAAAGAAAGATATTTACGTTTTTCCCCTTTTTTTTTTTTTATTTATTTATTTACTTATTTCCGTTTTGCAGCGAGGTTACTGAGGACAGGTGGGGGTAGGGACGTAATTTCTCATCTATTTCATTAATTTATTTATATAACTGTTGCTTCCCTTTTTTTTTTTTAAATTTGTTATTTTATTTTTTTCAATTCATTGTCTCTGTCTAACTCCGGGACACCTAAAAAAATAACTGCACACTCCTGTATTTTTTATTTTTATCACTAAAGATTTAAATTAAGATATCGAAAGTTTGAAAATGCATTTTTTTTTCTCTGTCTTATTTTTTAATTCCTCCTCATGCTAAAAGGTAAATTCTCTCTGACCTTTGAGCAGTTCTTCTCTCCCTCTATTCCCTCTCTCACCTCTTCCATCGCTCTTTCACTCCCCCGGTCATTCCTTCCCCCTTTATGCCCCCCAGGGTAGCTTGTTTACCTACCTACCTTCCGTTTAATTTTGCACCCAAAAGGGGGACGCTCAAGTGAATTAATGAACTTACCAAACTTCATGAGGGAAACTGCTTTTAAAACAAATTTTTTTCCTCTTCATCCTCTTAACTCTTAAGAAAAATTAAGCATAGTTTTTAATTTTTTCCGGATCATGATTTCGACCTAAACGGGTTGTGTTGGTGAAGCACGACGCCGAGGAAGCCCCAAGCGACGTCCAGTGGGGCTGAGGCGGCGGTCGTGATATATTGCGACGAAGAAACAGATGCGTTTGGGTTAGTGAAGCAATAGGAAAAAAGCATGTGTGAATGGTCGACGGGGGTTTAATTCACACACACCACACAAGGCCATGCAAGAAATGCCAATAAAATTATATAAGAATCATACAAAAAAGGGTTATAAAAAAAGACTCAAATCAACTCAAAAACATCCTATATTAAAAATTTACAACTATCCCCAACCCCATAAAAATAACAACAACAACAAAATCCAGTAACTTAATGCATCTATCTAATCTATTTCAATTCCAAAAACACATTTTGTCTACGCTTCTTTTTCCCTTGCACCGAGAAAGCGGAGTGAGACGCTTCAATACACTAGGAACTATATATAGAGAGATGAAGAGTCGTCGTGGCTTTAAGGGCGGAAGGGGAGGGAGAGAGAGGGAGGACGACGATACTTCCAGCACGATTGTAATGTTTGGTGAAGGTGGAAGAGGTGTGGAAGGGGAATCAGAATCAGAATCAGAATTTTATTTCCTTTGTTACAATGGTTATTCTTTTAAAACATAGTAAGTCTTACAATATAAACAAAATAAAATTAGATGTGAAAAAGAAAAATACTGAACATGATTATATACAACACATATTAGAATGCATTAAACATTTTGTAAAAATTTTAAAAAATCCTAATTGAAAACATAAATATAAGAAAAACTTCCTAAAAGTTACAATTTAGAAGCATACAATAAAAAAAAAAAAAAAATGTTTAGATTAGAATACAGTTCCAGGTATGAACGTCAAAAATTTAGAGTAAGAAGTGTTTACGTAAAGGTGATTTTTCAAGTGTTTTTTAAAAAAGTATGTAAGGAGGTACATCTTTAACTTCGCTTTGGAATCTGTTCCAGAAAGCAGGTCCAGCCACATGAAGGGACCTTGTTCCAAGCACGGGGATACTTTTTGACACATGTAGTTGTTGCTGTTGTCGAGAGTTGACTGGTTGTTCATACATATCTCTCATTTTGGGCAGTGGAAACAACCAGTCAGGTAATCTATCTTAACTATATTAGAGACGGCTACTCCTAACTCAAAGTAATATGTTTCATTATTTTTTCACCCAGCCAAGGTTTTTTTAAGTAGGGTGTGACATGGTCGGGGCTTTGCAGCCCCCCCCCCAAAAAGTAAAACTTTTGCTGCAAAGCTGTGAAGCCTTTACACATGTAGGGAGGAGGGAGGGAGGCAGACAGGGAGGGCAGGGAGCAAAGGGGTGCATTATAGGGGGAGGAGGACAAGCAAAAAATGTGTGTAAATGAAATTAAAAACTATAATGAATTATTGGGAATGAATGACTGTGTTTTGTGTGTGTGTTTGTGTGTGTGTGTGTGTGTGTGTGTGTGTGTGTGTGTGTTGTGGTGTTTTGTGTGTGTGTGTGTGTGTGTGTGTGTGTGTGTTGGTGTGTGTGTGATATATTATTATATATTATATATATATAAAATATAGAGAGAGAGAGAGAGAGAGAGAGAGAGAGGGAGAGAGAGAGGAAGGGGAGAGAGAGAGGAGAGAGAGAGAGAGAGAGAGGAGAGAGAGAGAGAGGAGAGGAGAGAGAGAGAGAGAGAGAGAGAGGAGAGAGAGGAAAGTAGGAGCAGCTAATTTCGAGAAGAAAAGAGATTGAGGCAAAAGAGAGAAGAAAAAATATAAGAAAGCAAGACGACGTACGAGATAAGGGTAATAGTAGAGAACCCTACCATTGAGCCCGTGACCCAATTTCTCCTGATCAAGGTTTGAAGGCGGTTTTCAAATGACTTGAGGATACTGAAAAAAATAAGCCCCCCCTGTCCCTCGCAAAAGTGCGGGCTAACTCCGCCCCGGGGGCAAAATCCAAGACTGCCACCGTGAAAACTAGATTTTTCATATCTTCACTCATTTAATAGCTATTAATATTTCTTGGTGGGCTAAATGTATGTGTTTTTAAATATTTAATGAGGGGAGAGAGAGAGAGGAAGAGAGAGAGAGGAGGAGAGAGAGAGAGAGAGAGAGAGAGAGAGAGAGAGAAGAGAGGAGAGAGAGAGAAAAGAGGAGAGAGAGAGAGGGGAGAGAGAGAGAGAGAAAAGAGAGAGAAGAGAGAGAGAGAGGGGAGAGAGGAGAGGAGGAAGAGAGAGAGGAGAGAGAGAGCGGGAGAGAGAGAGGAGAGAGAGAGAAAGAGGAGAGACGAGGAGGAAGAAAGAGAGAGAGGAGAGAGAGAGAGAGAGAGAGGAAGAGAGAGGGAGGAGAGAGAGTGGAGGAGAAGCCGTGAGAGAAAGCCTATACTCGGGAGCCGTGGGCGACCCCCTCCCCATACTTCCACAGGGACGCCAACAAGGGGACCAACAAACTATTGTTCCCTTCGCCAGACAGCGACCGTTTCCGGCTCCCTTCCTTTCCGCCCGAACAGCGGCTGTGGAAAACCCTGTAGTGCGACAGATGACAGAACAAGGCCCCCACACTCACATCTCAAGTGTGCAGGAATGCCTGGTTGATGCCATCTGGGCATAATAGTCAACTAAATGTGCAGACTAAGATAGTTATCGGAACCTCCCGGAACTTTTGGCTGTAAAATTAATGAAATGTAAAAAAAAAAAAAAAAAAAAAAAAAAAAAAAAAAAAAAAAAAAAAAAAGGGGAGAGAGAGAGAGGGGAAAGAGAGAGAGAGGGAAGAGAGGGGGAGAGAGAGAGGGAGGAGAAAAGAGAAGAGAGAGGGGAGAGAGAGAGAGAAGGAGGAAAAGAGGGGAGAGGAGAGAAAAGAGAAAGAGAGAGAGGTGAAATGGCTAGACATTTTATATGCTTTTTCAGTCCCCATTTTTGGCGTTGGCGCCAGGCTGTTGCCCCCCGTGGGGGAAATGCCAGAATGTTTTTTGGTGGCGGGAAAGGATTCCAGTCTGGGGGAGGGGCTTTAGGCTATTTTTGCCTCCCCACGAGTAGCAGGTGCGCTAGCAGAGACACCCGAAGTAAATTGCAGTGGGGTGATGGGAAATTTCAGGCGCTTTAATAAAAAAAAACGGGGTTTTAAAAAAAATATTTTTAGATGACCGAAGGGAAAACGCGCCACCAGCCGCACTTGGAGGATCCAGGTCGGCCTGGGTCGCCACTCTGTTACGGTCCGGCCACGCTACACCTCCCCCAGCCGAGGGACGTCTTCTGGACCTCTCCCCACCCCCTTCCCATTCCTCGCTTGCCCTGGGGGCTTGCCCTTGCTGTCGTACGCAAGGGCGAGCATCCCCCGAGGGAAGGAGGGGTTGGTAAGGAGACGCAGCTGGGAGCAAGGAGCGGTCGCTAGACGGAATCCACCAGGTGGGGGCGCACAGGACCACGGCTCGAGGCACAGGTTCTTATATCATAATCCATAACCCCCCATTAATTTCCCCAGCCAGATAAACCCGAAGCGGTAGGCTATCAAAGGGATATGTAGGGAAATATTAGGGCGTGATTTATGGATGAATCTTGTGTTGGGAGGGATTTTTTGTTATGTGTGATTTGTAAATAAACTAAATAAGGGGTTTACCAATGTTTATTGTTTACCCCGTTAGTCCTGGAGATAGCTTCATAGGAGTAAAAAAAAAAACCCGAAATGATTTAATTATTGAGAGGAATGAAGTCTAAGTTTAAAAAACCCCCAGTAAAAAATTTTTAAAAACCTTTTCAGGGAGAGAGAAGGAGAGAGGAGCAGGAAGAGAGAAAAGGGGAAGAGAGGAAAGGGGGAAGGGGGGGGAAAAGAGAGAGAGAGAGAGAGGGGTAGGAGAGGAGAGAGAGAAGGGGGAAGAGAGGAGAGAGGAGAGAGGGTGAAAGAGAGAGAGAGAGAGAGAATTGGCTTTTTTGATACAATTAACTCTAAAAACGTTTGTTAATTATTGTGAAACAATAGTGGAAACCACACACCCACAAACAACGTGGGAATTTTATCAGGCAACACTTTCCAGCTCTAGCTCCTTTGTTTACTTTTGTGACACCAACTTTTTGTCTTCAAAATTATTCCTAGGGGAAATTTTGGGGATATTTACGTTGAGTTAATCAGCAAATTAGGTCCTGTGAAGGGAAATTTTGTAGTTAAGAACCATGAATCAGATACCCCGAAAGTGCTTCTGAACTCGCAGGAACAAGCGTTTCGATCTGCTATGGACATTGTCGTCGATCAGATGAAGTCAAGAATCGCTTCACTGGAATCAACAGTAAGTGATTTGACTAAAAGCATGGAGTTTACCCAAGCAGAAGTTCATGATTTAAAAGTGGAAATCAAAGATTTACAGAAGTCTGATAGACACAATAAAACCATAATTGACGGCAATAAGACCCGAGTTGACGAAATGGAACAGCGAATCAACTATCAAGAAGACTACAGTCTTCGCCATAATCTTCGCTTCAGTGGATTTCATGAACTGCCAGCCGGTGAAACCTGGGAGCAAACAGCAACTATGATAACAAGATTAATTAAAGAATAACTTCAACTTCCACCAATGAACCTTGAACGTGCACACCGTGTGGGACCGATTGCTGCCTCTCGTTCCCGTACAATCGTGGCGCGGTTCAAGAAGTTCAGCGATCGTGAAACAGTTCTCAGGAATGCCAGGAAGCTGAAAGGTTCGGGAATATTCATAAACGAAGACCTGTGCTCGGCATCTCAAGCAATAAAGATTAGTCAGCTACCTCGTCTTAAACAAGCACGACTGGAAGGTTAAATCGACTTTTTTTAAACACACTAGACTCATCACAGAGGAAAGAACTGCTCAACAACCCAACATCCCTGACCTGGTGGTTCCCCGTGGTGGCGCTGGTAGTGCGACGACACTTGGAGCGGTTGGAGGCGGGACTTCCAGAAGTACTCCAGCTACCGATACGGGTGGACACTCCTGTGGTGTGGGTGACGCTGCCTCCGGCACCGAGCGTACCGGGGGCGTGGATACTGGTGAATCCGGTACTGGAGCCATTAGCAGTGTATTAGCGTACTGATTATATATTTATGTGTTAATCTATACTAAGACAGGGTGTCCGAGTGTCTGAGTGTCGCCTAGCGGATGCTGAGTGCTGACACCTTTTGATGAGGTTATGTTGACGAAGTATCACGCCATGGCCCATAAGAATGATGTGGACAGTCAACCCGGTGTCTTGATGCAACACTTAGACACACCTCGCCCCTGGCTCCGGACTGCACGCACAAGTTGTGTGTGTGCGTGTCATCTCAACACTCTGCCCAAGGATGATGACGCTTACGAGAGTGCAACAGGCCTGAGAGACATGTCCACCGGAACCTGTCAGTTCCGGCAGCTTCCTTATATGCTGCAACTGGACGGAAGAGAGAGACAGAACACAGGAAGAGGGGACCTGTCATTCCGGACACTG
>JACEEZ010014354.1:0-5000 GCA_016584305.1 Chionoecetes opilio
TGAGTGCTTTTATCTGGATTATTCAATGCATCTTGTAATCCCCATTATAGTCGAAGTACAGAAGCTTTACATTAAAAGTTAGTTTTCACAGTATGGGTTACTGAAGGACCTCGAGAAACCTGACAAAAATAGGAAATCTTTGCGTGTTGCATGACAGCTCATGGTTGGAACCAGACCAATGTAGAGGGTGTTGCAGCTTACCTCGCCAGTGGCTGTTATAGAATTTGTCATCTTTGAATTCCCTCCGCCAAAGGTCATCAGCCATGGCCATGATGGATTTAATATTAACCCCTTGAGACCCAGAACGTAATTTTCATTGTAATTTGGATACCATTAGACGATTTTTAGTGAATATAAGCAATATTTTATAGATATGACGTGTTTAGTATCCTTAACGACTAACTAATTTGGTATATTAAGCTACTTTTCGTAATTTTATGTAGAACAACATACGATTTTTTATATAGCCAAGGAAAGATCTGGGCGTGAAGGGGTTAAAGTCAATGCTGCCACCAATAATTTGAGGTGGAGTTAAGGTGTCTCGCCTCCACTTTTACACCTTGGTTTGGCGAGGTAAGCTCCGAACCCGTCTAAGGTTATATTCTGACCCGTGGCTGTCACACAAATGATCTGATTTGAATAATAAATAATTTCATGTATTTTCAACGACACAACACATCTCGAGGGACAGTATTGTGGCTAGATGGATGAGACGTTATACAGATCGACGATCATTCTGACTGAAAAAAAAAGATAAATGACAATTAGTAACGTCAGTCCAGCAGAGTGACGTCACTATCCGGGCTAAGTCTCTGAGATGCGTCGGGTCTTTGAAAACATGCTTGGGCGATGAGCAACAAAAAGATTAGCGCCAACAGGATTGCCAGCGGGAACTGTAGTCTTACCTTGTAGAGGTTATAGACGGCACCGGAGTTACGACCTCCCGGCATTCGGTCTTCCCGTACAGCTAAAGGAAGGAAAATCAACCACTTAGCACTATTGTCATGGTGTCTCATGAGAGAGAGAGAGAGAGAGAGAGAGAGAGAGAGAGAGAGAGAGAGAGAGAGAGAGAGAGAGAGAGAGAGAGAGAGAGAGAGAGAGAGAGAGAGAGAGAGAGAGAGAGAGAGAGAGAGAGAGAGAGAGAGAGAGAGAGAGAGAGAGAGAGAGAGAGAGAGAGAGAGAGAGAGAGAGAGATATGGTTGTGGTGTTTGTTTTTACCTAATTAATTCTACAGGATCTAGACAAGCTCGATGTGTCTTTTCTATTACAGCTTACCGTACAAAATGCTTATTAAAGTGAATAATAAAGAGGCTAGGGAGCATGGCTCATAAAGTACTCTTCTCATACTTTCATATAAGCATCATGATTACTCTTGAACACGGACACGCTCAGGCTATTGATCACAAAACCCGGTAGTTGATTCCACATGTTGATAATTCTTGCATCAAAGAAGTTGTTGTTGGGGTTCCTGAGGCTGCCTTGCCAAACAGCCCCGAGCTCCAGAGGAAGCCATGGCCTGGACTGGGTTCCCCCACAGGGCCTTCATAGAGTGTATGCTGTGTTGGTGGCATGTGATCTTTTAAGGTTGGGATCATCTAATTCCCTCACTTTGGCACTTGCCTTGAGTATTTTCCAATTCATGTCTTCTTTTGCAAGTTCAATCTTGTTTTCATTGCTGTCAACTCCTCTCCAATAACATTGCCTTTAATGTCAAGTTCCTTCAGGAAACTCTTAACTTTCAGCAAATCAGGGATTTTCATCTGTGCATATGTTGCATAGGAATGCTTTACCTGTGTCAGTGAAATACGTCATTACATCAACTGACACCTTGGCGAGCGGCGCGACCACTGAGCACATCCCTTACACAGTGACACTCACTCTTCCCCCCAGCAGGCCTCAGCAAACTCACATTATTAGGACCACAAGCACATTGCTGACCATCAAGAGAAAGTCTTCCTGAGTTCTATTATCAACAGGGGTTCGAGTCCAGCAAGCCCAGCTGGTGTCAGGCGCGGCGCAGAGGCCATGTTGATTTGGATCGTTCCCTGGAGCAGCGATGATCTATCACGGATGATCCAGCAAGTAATTGTTTATGGCCCTTGTGGATTTTATGCGAAATTCTGATTGATTGTGAGCTCAAATACAGTAATAAAGCCAGCTCCCTGCCAATTTAGAACACTGGTAAGCTTAGAATTGTAAAACTATTAATGATTTCTGGAGCCCCAATGGACACGTCTGCACGCCTGGACCTGCACCATTAACTACTATTATACTATTCTTCCATTAATCATTGAGTGTCTAGAGCAGTGGTTCTCAACTGGTGGTCCATGATAACTTTTTTAGTGGTCCACAGGACGTTCACGATATTTGGAAATGAACTGAAATATATATGAAACCAAATGCTGTCTCATATTATTTCATTTATCTCTGAAAAAAATATACATTATATTTATAGGATATATATTTATAACCAACCCTTTACCTACCTTTAAAATCTATCCTTTTTCATCATATCTCTAAAGTAAAAAATGAGATGGTCTATGATTTTTTTTTTCAATTGGGCTAGTGGTCCTTGGCTTGAAACGAGTTGAGAACCATTGGTCTAGAGCGAGATGTCTGGTGTCATTTACTTACCCGCTAGCACCATGCCTTGCCGGAGACACTTTTGGAAGCGGCAATATTGACATCTGTTGCGCTGCGCCTTGGTAATCTCGCAGTCGCCGTCCGCCACGCAGGTATACACGCGCTTGTTCTGCACCGTCCGCTTGAAGAACCCTTTACATCTACACGTGAATAAAACAAACACATAATCAATAACTTGCATCCTCCCATTGCTACATCATTGCCATAGTTTACTGTATTCTTTCTATAATGAGATTCTTTACTGTGTGGCATGTATGGAAGAGAAAGAAAGGCATTCATAATACATCCTTACTTTCATATTGGCTACTATTTCTAAGCTTTTTATTTTTCTCACTATAAATATTATGATATGCTAAATACAGCTATTACTAGTCATCTACAGACACATATTCTAACGTATTCCTTGTGTCATAGTCATAAACCAAATAATATTTAATGTGTGTCTCAAATTAAAATTGATAATTCACATCTCTCTCTCTCTCTCTCTCTCTCTCTCTCTCTCTCTCTCTCTCTCTCTCTCTCTCTCTCTCTCTCTCTCTCTCTCTCTCTCTCTCTCTCTCTCTCTCTCTCTCTCTCTCTCTCTCTCTCTCTCTCTCTCACCCTTCACAGGTGATAATGCCGTAGTGGAGGCCCGTGGCGCGGTCCTCGCAGATCATACAAATCATGGGATGGTCATCATCGTCCTCCTCTATGGCGGCAGGCTGGCTGGGTGCAGACACGGTATTGCGGGCACCCCACATCCCCACCGTGGTGAGGTTGAGGGCAGCCGGGGAATCTGGTTGCGTGTGAGGAAGCTGAGAGCGGTCACCTGCCCAGAGCCGCTCCATGTTGAGGGGCGTGGATGGGTGCCGCTGACTGTCCCCACTGCCGGGGGAATGCATGTACGTGGCACTGTGTAGCAGTTGTAAGTCTCCGGGAGCACTGTGTGGTGAGCCTAAATTTCTCACAACTTGGTACCCTGGCGAAGAGGGGGCACCATAGGGGGAGCGGGGAACTTGCGTGTAAGTGTGGGGAGATCTGGAGGCCTGAGCTAATGGGGAACGTGCAGCAGGGGACAGGGATAAGGTGCTGGTGGGGGAGAGCTGTGAGGGTGAGCCTCTTTTATCTTGGCCCAGGGTGAGGAGGCCGTCCACCGACGCCCGCACCGACGCGTCACTTGTGTCCGCACCGTAACCACACGGAGTGGTGGGTCGCGTTAGCACCTCCCTGGGGGGCTGGGACACGGGGCTCTGCACCTCATTTGGGGTTGACCAGAACATTGTTTTAACGCCACCTGCTTCCCCCATGATCACCGTGGGCGTCCTGAGGCGAGGAGAATACCCCGCCCTACTGGAGTCTGCAGGCGTGTGCACCGGGGTCACTGTGGACGGCGAGGGCTGCACTAAACCCCCACTGATGAACTCTGGTCGCACGCCGTTGATGCGACTAGCAGCCCCGTGCCAGTAGGGCTGAGCCGCACTGAGGGGAGGCCCAGCACGCAGCCCCGCCGAGGTGACTATCCCAGGGGCGAGGCCGGCCATGGTGGCGGCCAGCGTGTGGGGCATGACGCTGTGGCTACTGATGGTCGGCTCAAAACTCTCCATGTGTGGGGGGAGAGACGTACGGCCACCTGCTGACGCCGAACTGACTTCAGAAGTACGATCACCTGTGTCAGGCGGCGGCGGTGTCGTGGACATACGTTCCGGCAGGTCTGTGTTCGCATATTGCTGCATGGAACACAGTCTTGCGGCGGCATGCAAGGGCCGCACGGCTGCCGATGAGGACACGGGATGCCTTCCACCTCCATCGAACACGTGGGCGTCATGGGTGTCGTCGCCGTGGGTGAAGCCAGACTCTTGGCAATTCTTAACCTCGACAAACTCATCGCCAGCACTGTCAGGGGACGATCTGTAAGGTGAGAATATTCCATTGCACATTTTGTTGTACGCTTGCTATAAAGAGAGAAGATTAAATGAAGCAATGGTAAATAATGAAAAACAATAATAAAAATGGAATAATGAAACAGCCCCATAGGTTATATAAGTAAAACAACGTATGTCAAAGTGTTGGAGATATTTCCTGCGATGAGTAACTACATTCTGTAAGACATCTATTGCTTACTCCATGTGCAGACAGCGTTCTTTTGTTTGTCTTCCTAAGGCTATAAACATGCTACACTACAGATCTCAAACTGAAGAATAATTTATGACCGGTGTAGAATGTCTTTCTTCTCTTTAGAGCCTAAAACATGCTACTTTAAGAACTGTTGGAAACAAGAGGCGAGTCACACCTCCCAGGGATGGGCGGACGCGGGTTGGGAGAGGTGCGGGGCGACTCCGAGGGTGGCGGGAGCTGGACGGGGCTGCACGAGGACGCTT
>JACEEZ010014354.1:15000-30000 GCA_016584305.1 Chionoecetes opilio
AAAAACAACAACAACAGCAAATAGTTACCAGCCCTAAAACTCTCCCTCCTTACTTCCTTCCTTCCCTCACTTCTAAAACTCTTCCTCCTTACTTCCTTCCCTCCCTCACTTCTAAAACTCTTCCTCCTTACTTCCTTCCTTCCCTCACTTCTAAAACTCTCCCTCCTTACTTCCTTCCTTCCATCACTTCTAAAACTCTCCCTCCTTACTTCCTTCCTTCCCTCACTTCTAAAACTCTTCCTCCTTACTTCCTTCCCTCCCTCACTTCCTTGCCTCACTCCTCTCGCCTCCCTCCGATTCTGTACTTGCCAAGGCCCATCCTCCTCACACCCTCCCTCCAGTCTTGGTCTTTCTTAGCCTTCACTTTTTTCTTACATAATAACATAAAAAAATAAGGAAGCTACAAGAGGCCGCGAGACCTACACGTGGTAGTTCCTGTTAACACTACCTACATCCACCTTTCATCCTCATCCATGAATTTATCCAGACTCCTTTTAAAGATCCCTATTGACTCCGCATTGACCACCTGACGACTGAGTCCATTCCAATCATTCCCCACGCTATTTGTGAACCAGTTTCTCCCTATTTCCTTTTTAATTACGCTTTCCTGCTTGAATTCGTTACTTCTTGCTCTACCCTGGTTACTTTTTCTGTCTCTCCTTCGTCCAACATGACCCCTTTGATGCGAGTATTGGCGTGGACAAAGCCAGCTGGAAGTCGACGCTCATGGTATGGAGTGACAAGACGCATCTCAGCAATGTTTTGAATCTTTTTATGCCGTGACCAAAAGAATGCAAATTAACCTTGATATTTAGTTATGCTCCTTCAATTCTATATTCAAAAGTAATAGTGTTGCACGTGTTTATACTTACTAGCTTACTTACTAACTATACTTACTTACTATACTAACTATACTACCTACCTATCTACTAACTTACTTACTACTCTACTTACTAACTTATTAAGTCTCCCCTATTGAACCTCGACCCGACTTTCACTATGTATAACAGGAAATGGATGCAATGGAATGGAATTAGTGGAAACAAGTGTAATGCTATTGATCAAGGGTGTTGTAGACCATATCCGTCCTTAAAGTATTCATTCCATTCATAGGGAAGTGGAAAATACGAGCACAAAATATACCACATGAGGCCAAGTAAAGCTCCTGTTAGAGTTATATTATCTTTCTATAATTCGAATACTCAAAATAAGTCTAAACATTTTTCCTAGGTGTGTGTGTGTGTATGTGTGTGTGTGTATGTGTGTGTGTGTATGTGTGTGTGTGTGTGTGTGTGTGTGTTTATCTATACTCTGTTTTTATTAACGAGGCAAGAAATCGTGACCCCTTGTTGCTTACTGACTGATACTTGATGCCAGGAGAAGGGAATATGACGGTTCTTCTAAATTCCAGCTGTATTTTATCATAGTTAACCATATCATCAGGTGAACATAGGCATCATTTTAAGCATGAGACCTTAATATAGAATGGAATTTTCGCCTCGTTCAAAAAATAGACTATATAGCTGTAGCATACAGGAGCTGCACCATACATCCCTGGTCCTGTCTCTGCATTTATATTCATCTGAGTGTGTGTGTTGGGGGGTAGGAGGCAAAGCTATTCAGGGTCACTGTGGCCCTGCTTGTGCTATGTGCCAAGGTTATAGCGACCTTTGAGGCTCTCGGTGGCATCCCGACACTAACAATGAGGAGGAGGAGGAGGAGGAGGAGGAGGAGGAGGAGGAGTCACCTGGTCTCCACTCATTATGTATGGCTAGGCTTCACTCACATTTTGCCTCATCTTCCTCTCGTTTCTTCTCTCTCTCCTCTCTCTCTCTCTTTCTCTCTATGCCAAACTAAGACGAAGCAATGAATAGGGTCATTATTTGCCATGTGTGTTTGTGCGTGTGTGTGTGTGTGTGTGTGTGTGTGTGTGTCTGTGTGTGTGTGTGTGTGTGTGTGTGTGTGTGTGTCTGTGTGTGTGTGTGTGTGTGTGTTGCTACCGTTCCTTTCACTCTTGAGTCAAGTTTCGTCCATTCACGCCCGGTAACTCGTGAAAGAGAGAGAGAGAGAGAGAGAGAGAGAGAGAGAGAGAGAGAGAGAGAGAGAGAGAGAGAGAGAGAGAGAGAGAGAGAGAGAGAGAGAGAGAGAGAGAGCTAATCCTTACGGTACATATTACTCCTCTTCCTCCTCCCTTATCCTTTATCTCATGCTACTAACCAGTTTCGAATAATGCAATGACAAACAGCTTAGCTCGTACCTGGAGATCTATTACTGTTTGTAGAGCCACTGTAATCCTTCGAAGTAAGGATTGTGTAGTAGTAGTAGTAGATTGTGTAAGTGTGTAGTAGTAGTAGTAGTAGTTAGTAGTAGTAGTAATAGCAGTACGTATTAGTACCCATCATCATTCCTTTATTTCGTATAAAATATACAAACTCAATTGATGCATTATTTAGTATAGAAGAAGTAGTAGTAGTAGTAGTAGTAGTGGTAGTAGTAGTAGTAGTAGTAGTAGTAGTAATAGTAATAGAAATAGTAGTAGTAGTATACAGTAATAATAATAGTAGTAGTAGTAGTAGTAATAGTAGTAGTAGTGGTTGTAGTAGTAGTAGTAATAGTAGGAGTAGCAGTAGTCAAGGCTCCTGGAGTGCATCACGTGCCCGTGCTGCGTGCATCGTGGCCGCCAAGGTGCTCTGTCCGGCACACGCTGGTGGCGGGAGGTAACAGGACAAACACAGTATGGCGACACCCCTGGAGTGAAGTCCCTACTTGGAGTTTGGTTTTATTATAACCTTTAGGCATCGGTGGTAACAAAGTGTTTTTTATGTTCATGCGCGTCAACAAAAAAGCGGCGTTGCAGGGAGGGCAGTGCATAAAGAGCTTAGCGCCCCTAGGCCACCTGGCGCCGGTGTGGGGCTGGTTCCTGCCCACGCCACCCATGGGGCTCCAGCGGGATAGCAGGCTCGCTACTTTTGTCAAGTAAATTTAGAGAATGTTAATTAATCATTCATATAACCGGAGTTGCGGATCTTGGGTCGGTAAGCTACAGACATGCTGGCCTTGGGTGTCCTCTTTTTTTTCCTCTGTGCTGTCCAGTCGCTCACAGAAGGAACGAGGTCCAGGCGCTCCCTGGCGTCTTCATTACTGTAGTACAGGAAAACACTTTGATCCAACTGGACTTTTAAATCTTCAGAACAGCAACAAATTATCATAAATTCCCTTGATATCCATTTCCTTTTATTACTTTGAAATAAGTCTTTTTCTGTGCATGAAACTTCCATAATACCTACATGAAATTTCATGGAAGTTATTCTTCTAAGCGGCACGCGTCAGAGAGTTGCGTCAGCAGATCCCTGCGCAGAGAGGCGGGACATTTGGTCTCTGTGAAATACTTCAAGAATCGCAGCGACGTGCAGATACGAGCGCACTAGTGCGTCTTTGCTTCTTGTGAGCCTGTAAGTCCGCGATGCGTAGTTTCTCCACGCGGGTAGGAGGCGTTCCCAAAGGTCTAGTTGGAAGCCTGCGGGCAGACGCGTGGAGGCTGAGGGGAGAAGAGCAGCGAAGAGTTCCTTTACCTTGTGTCAACATTGAGTTGGAGTGTGAGCGATCCACGCGGATGTCCACCATGCAGGCGGTGTGAAGGGGTGAGGTGAGTTGGACAGATGAAGGTAGGGATGAGGAGGACAACAAGCAGCAGTAGCCGCCACAGCAGGGCCACTGTTGAGACCCTGTTGCAAACACAGAGAGTACACACACCTCACTGAACCATTTGGGGGCAACACTTGTGCCAGAGAAGCACCACAGCACAACACTCAGAAGGTCAGGCACACACTGAACCCCGGGTCGCGACAACACAGCAAGGGACCCTCCACGCCAGGCGGTGGTCGGGGAGAAACTGACGGACCAGCCTGAGACGAGGCTTCGACCATCCAACAAGAGTGGTTGGTCTTAGCGCCGCCCAGAGTTCGACGCCAGCTTTCTCTTTCAGCGAGGGTCCCGCGCCAGCCCACCGGTGCCAGTTTAGACTCCTGCTCCGCCTCCTCCAGCCCTGCCCCCGCCCCCCGCAGCCCTGCCCCCGCCCCCCGCTGCGCCATAGCACTAGCGGCAGCCACTCGGAAACCTGACGTTCACTTTGAAAAATTCTTTACCACGATCCCAGCAATATCTGCGACCTTCATCGCCTTACGTGCCAGAAGGCAAGGAATGCTTTACTCAAGGATTTTCCTGCGGAGAAAAAAATCCGAAAGACATGGTTTGCAGTATTATAGTTGCCGGTCGAAGGTGAGGGCACGCTTATTACTACCTATCAAAACATTATCAGGACATGCACGAAACTTCAAGGTAATGAGCCCCGAGAGGATCCCTTCAACCGGCCAACTCTTCGTGCGGCCCAAGCGACGAGGGGGTCCATTCCCGCCGAGTGAAAGCAGTGCATGAAGGCAGTAAAGGCTACATGGGAGGACCCTTGCCTCTCCATCCTGCTTGCGAAAGTTGTTGGTCTGCTCAGCTGGGGGCCCGAGAACATGGCTCGAGGTGTACACACGTCAGCCTGGCACGACAAAGGCCAAGTAAGGAAGTCTGAAGGTCAGAGTTCACGGGCGTAGGTTGAGGACTCTCCCTCGTTCCCCTCCCTCCCTCCCTCCATGCCCTTTCCTCACCTTCCGTCATACAGTCGTCGTCCGAATCTCACCTCCAGCTCCCCGTTTCCTCCTAAGCCTCTTGCATCATAAAACTCCCTCGTACAGCATGAGGCAGGACACCTCGACCAACAACACACCCGCTGTCAGCTCGCCACCGCGGTCTAACCGTTGCGCCGTCAACACATCACTTCCATCTGACACTCGCACGCTTCTTCCTGAAGACGTAACTCATCTATTTGATTACGTTAACCATGGCGACAATATCATATATGACAATATCAACATCTGATTGCGACTGTGGATAGAACATAAGAACATAAGAAAATAAGGAAGCTACAAGAGGCCGTGAGACCTACACGAGGTAGTTCCTGTTACTTAACTCTACCTACATCCACCTCTCTTCCCTATCCATGAATTTATCCAGACTACTTTTAAAGACCCCTATAGACTCCGTATAGATACCTTGACGAGTGTCCCTGTAAGTTGGTGTGAGCGTAGACAAGGGCGTGGGCGCATCTTGTGATCGAGGAAGGGGAGCAGGACTAAAGTGGGAGCAGGAAGTGCCGGCATGCCTGAGGTGGGGAGGGTTGCACCGTACGGATGTTCAGTCACTCGGCCCTGCCCTCCAGACCCCAAGAGCGGCGCGCGTCACAATAACCAAGCTCACGGTGAGACGACAATAGCGGTCGCGACGGCGGTCCAATTCTATGTAGAAGAATATGTAGGTGACACGCTTTTTCCTCCTAATGCACTGTAGACGAGACGAGGCTGATTCCTTTCCCCATACACTAGCAGTCCCGTCTAAGGGCTGCTCAGTCGAGAGAGAGAGAGAGAGAGAGAGAGAGAGAGAGAGAGAGAGAGAGAGAGAGAGAGAGAGAGAGAGAGAAGGAAGTGTTGGTGCCGTTAGGTTTTAAAATGTCATCAGACAAGACTTGAGGTTTGCTTTTTATCGTGCAGGTGAAGGCAAAGGTCATGATGTGGCCCCAAGGAACGAGACGAGGACGGACGAACGGACGGACGGACGGATGGACGGACGGACGGACGGATGGACGGACGGACGGACGGATGGACGGACGGACGGACGGACGGACGGACGGACGGACGGATGGGCGGACGGACCGACGGACGGACGGACGGACGGACGGACGAATGGATGGACTAACAGGCTGACTAGTTTGGCAGGACTTAGCACTGGGCTTAAGACTGAACGCGACAGGGGACATTAAAAAACTTATCCCGTGGTAGAAAAGAGAGTAAAAACAATGTAGTAGTAGTAGCAGTAGTAGTAGTATAGTAGTGGTAGTAGAAATAGTAGTAGCAGTAGTAGTAGTAGTTGTGGTAGTTGTTGTTATTGATGCCGATGTTGTGGTAGCAGTGGTGGTAGTAGTGGGCAAGAGACTTCAATACTTGCAACAATATTTTTTTTTTTTCTTTCAACTCCTACCCTCGTCTCGCTCTCTGTCTACACACGCCATTACTTTCCTGTTTGCGTCGAAGAACTGTACAATTAATACACGCGATCACCTTCAAACCCGCAATCGAACAGGTTTTTATCCCTTCTTCCCTATCAGTAATAATGAAATGACTGACTGATTATCATTCTATCATTTCATTTACAAGACACGATATAAATTTTTCGATATGGATGACGCTTTCACACTTTCTCTCTTTTTCTCTTACCACTCTCTCTCTCTCTCTCTCTCTCTCTCTCTCTCTCTCTCTCTCTCTCTCTCTCTCTCTCTCTCTCTCTCTCTCTCTCTCTCTCTCTCTCTCTCTCTCTCTCTCTCTCTCTAGGGATTGTCTTCAGTTCGTTTGTCAGTGCTATAGTTCTCCGTCGTCATTCGTCTATCTGTGCAGGTAAAAGGAAAAATAGGAAGAAGAAAAATAGGTAAAAGTCAAAAAAGGATTCACGTCTCCGTAGTTTATCCTCGATTGTATTAGTCGCAAATAGATTCACGTCTCCGTAGTTTATCCTTCAGTGTGTAGGTCGCCTCCGTACTTAACACACCTGAGCGTGATTCCAGGTAACCCTGTAGCACTGCGGCGCTGATTCCACGGCCAAGTGTGTGTGTGTGTGTGTGTTTCGTCCTTCCTGAAACGCAGATACACACACACACACACATAAACACACACACACACACACACACACACACTCACACACACACACTTTATCATGACGCGTGATTTTTTCTTTCTCTCTTTCATGTTCACTCCTACATCAAATATTTTTTAATTTATAACTTCGTGATTCTGGACGTCAAAATTCAAACCATAAATTCAGACAGAAAAATAAATAAATATCAAGAGTGAATGAAGCTTGAACGTTAATCAAAGAAATTCAGGTCATACGTACAGACAGACAGACAGCTACAAACATACATACATACATACATGCATACAGACAGACAGCTACAAACCTACATACATACATACATACATGCATACAGACAGACAGCTACAAACATACATACATACATACATGCATACAGACAGACAGCTACAAACATACATACATACATACATGCATACAGACAGACAGCTACAAACAAACATACATACATACATACATGCATACAGACAGACAGCTACATACATACATACATACATACATACATGCATACAAACAGACAGCTACAAACATACATACATACATACATACATGCATACAGACAGACAGCTACATACATACATACATACATACATACATGCATACAAACAGACAGCTACAAACCTACATACATACATACATACATACATACATACATGCATACAGAAACAGACAGCTACGAACAGAGAACGTTGAACAATGGATTATATAAATACAGTTTAACATAACACGCACTCTTTTATCTAAGTAAAGATTCACCATACAGTTGCATCTCTAAATCCCGAAAAAACCTGTGATGTAATAAAATACTTCTTAACGCTGTGATATCTAATTAACTACCTAACTATCCTACTACTAACTACTAACTAACTATCTAACCTCCATGAATATATTGAACAAAATGAAAAAGGACAAGTGAAAGAGCAGTCATTTCCAACTGAATATGAAATACGGTAAAGTCACTGGTAAAAAGAATACATGAATAAATATATGAATTTTTATGTTCAAATAAAGCTGACTTTCGCGTGCCTATTAAAACCAATGAAGGACACAAACAATCTCTCTCTCTCTCTCTCTCTCTCTCTCTCTCTCTCTCTCTCTCTCTCTCTCTCTCTCTCTCTCTCTCTCTCTCTCTCTCTCTCTCTCTCTCTCTCTCTCTCTCTCTCAGACACGACGGTTTAGTTCACCGTATGAGACACTGTTTAGTTAAGTCATTCACTATTTTATGAGCTGCTATTAACTTGAAGCTACAGTGGGTCGAGGGAACACACACACCCACACCCACACTCAGACACACACCCAACACCACACCCACACACACACACACCCACACTCAGACACACCCACACCCACACACACCCACACCCACACACCCACACACACACATACACACATACGCACACAGAGTCTTCCCCATCCTAGTCTGTGTCTTATTCAGCTCTGGTCTTCATGTAATCGTCAGCGCACTCCTGACCCACTCCTGCCGTCTGTCTAGCCCCCATCCGCCCCTCCCGGCCTCCCAGTCACCTTCAGGACTAAGGGTTGGTGGGTTTTCCAGCTATTAGGTACTGATCTTCCGTCTGGTGCCGCTGTACTAGGTCTGTCTGCTCTCCCTTCTTCCTTGCCTAAATGCCTCGCTGTCGGTCTGTCGGTTTACCTGTTGCTAAAGAAGGTTTTGACGCTTTATATATTGGGGTCATTTTTTGTTGAGTCTTTCCAGTTGTTGTTTTTGTTTACATTATTACTGAGGATATTATCATCACTATTATTATTATTGCGTTTTTTTTAATACAGTTTTTTTTTTCTTTATATTTTGTATGTATTTTATTTTCTTCGTTCGTGTGTGTGTGTGTGTGTGTGTGTGTGTGTGTGTGTGTGTGTGTGTGTGTGTGTGTGTGTGTGTGTGTGTGTGTGTGTGTGTGTGTGTGCGCGTATGTGTGCTCTCAAGTGTTCCTCGCCATCACAATCCCTTCCTAATTTGTTGCTAACTTGCTGTAATTCATCCCTCGCCTTGGATAGCTCCCTCCTTTATACGTACTACCTCCCTATTCTCCCTACTCTCCTACCTCGCCTTCCAGAATACAATCTTTTACCCTTTCTAATACAGCTTCACCTCATTCCCTCCCCCCACTACCCTTCACACACAGCCTCCCTCCCTATCTCCCTTCCCAGTGGTGGTGGTGATGGTGGTGATGGTGGTGGTGACTCAATTTGGTGTAGGCGTCGAGCTAAGACTAGTTAGCATGAGTAAGAGTTTAGTATTTCCGGGAACTGATCTGTGTCCTTCCATCTGGCGACGAAGGAGGAGGAGGAGGAGGAGAAGGAGAGAGGAGGAGGAGGAGAGGAGGAGGAGAGGAGGAGGAGGAGGAGGAGAGAGGAGGAGGAGGAGGGGGGAGGTAGGAGGAGGAGGAGAGAGGAGAGGAGGAGGAGGAGGAGGAGGAGGAGGAGGAATGTCAAATATATATGAGGAGAAGAAGGATGTGGAATTAGAGGTGGACGTGTGTGTTGAATGTTCACTAACAGTACATCAGAGACCATGCTTCGAAATGTATGAAGCGTTGGTGAAGCTTCTAACGCCCTGAGCAGATCTCTATGATGGGAATGTCAAAATGAAGCTTGTACGTTGGGGCAGCTTCTTTTTGTTATTCACATACCAGAATAATTCGTTGGGTTGAGACTCACTCGCTCGCTCTATGTACTCTTCAAGGTTGTTACTGCGTTATATTAGCTTTTGAATCAGTAAGAAGCGAGAGGAGGGGGAAGAGGAGGGGGAGGGAGGGGGAGGAGGGGGGGGAGGGAGGAGGGGGGGAGGAGGAGGGAGAAGAGGAGATCCCGGCACTAGGAACGAACTCTTGTGCTATTTCCTGTTTGTACGCCAGGTTGCCCCGCTATTAATAGGGTAATATTTCATTGTTTGAGGGAGGCGTAGCTGTGAGTACAAGATTGGTGGCAGTCCAAAACATCGGGTGGAGGGAGAGAGAGAGAGAGAGAGATAAGAAGAGAGAGAGGAGAGAGAGAGAGAGAGAGAGAGAAGAGAGAGAGAGAAGAAGGAGAGAGAAAGAGAGAGAAGGTGTGTAAAGAAATCTTATCCTCTTAGGGTTTCGCACGCACTCTCTCTCTCTCTCTCTCTCTCTCGTCTCTCTTCTCTCTCTCTCTCTCTCTCTCTCTCTCTCTCTCTCTATCTCTCTCTCTCTCTCTCTTTTCTCTCATCCATCTCTCTCTTACTCTCCTCTCTCTCTCTCTCCCTCTCTCTCTCTCTCTCTCTCTCTCTCTCTCTCCTCTCTCTCTCTCTCTCTCTCTCTCTCTCTCTCTCTCTCTCTCTCTCTCTCTCTCTCTCTCTGCCTATGGTGCTTTATTGGCGTTTGGTGATCCTCCCTCCTGCTGTTATCTCTCAATCACCGCCGCAATGTTGCTTCTAGTACTATCTTCTACCGTTATTTTCATGATCACTGCTCTTCTGAACTTGCTAACTGCATGCCTCGCCCCATCCCGAGGCCTCGCTGCATATGACTTTCTAATTAATCTCATCTATATTCTGTCCATCCTACTAATGCAAGAGTTAACCAGCATCTCTTTTTCATCTATTTTACTAGTAAACTATGGAGCTCTCTTCCTGAATCTATTTTCCCACTCTCCTATGAATTGAATTAATCTATAAGAGAAGTATCAAGACACAACCACTTAAACTAATCTGGCTCACTCCTTATGAAATCTCTTACTGTCTGCTTTATGGGCACTGGCATTTAGCGGGCATTTTGTATATTCCTTTTTTCTACCCTTGAACAGTCCCTGGTGATTAAAAAAAGTAGTAGTAGTAGTAGTAGTAGTAGTGGTGGTAGTAGTAGTAGTAGTAGTAATAGTAGTAGTAATAGTAGTAGTAGTAGTAGTAGTAGTAGTAGTAGTAGTAGTAGTAGTAGTAATAGATTCCTATCGCTCCGGTACCGTCTCGGGACCCACCTAAGCGGAGGTGCTTTTGGCACTTCAACTCAGCTAAGTGGGAAGACCTAAGGCAGTACTACTCTGATTTTCCATGGAATGATTACTGCTTCCATGTCAAAGACCCATTTCTTTGTGCAGAGCGCATTACTGAAGTCATAGTCTCTGGCATGGAGGCGTACATTCCACATACTTTCTCTAATCCTAAAGCCCGTCAACCTTGGTTTAACTCTGCTTGTTTTCATGCTGTCCGAGATAGAGAGGTGGCTCACAAACGGTACCGTAAGCATCCATCTCCTGAAACTCATGCCCTTTATATTTCTGCCCGTAATCATGCCAAATCTTTACTTCAACTTACCAAAAACTCTTTCATTCATAGAAAATGTTAAAATCTTTCTGAATCAAATTCCTCTCGTGACTTCTGGCATCTAGCTAATAACATCTCTAACAATTTTTCTTCTTCATCTTTCCCTCCTATGCTTCACCCAGATGGCTCCACAGCTGTCTCATCTACTTCTAAAGCTGAACTCTTCGCTCAAACATTTGCTAAAAATTCCACTCTGGCTGATGAAGGGCTTGTTCCTCCTTCTCCTCCACCCTCTGACTATATTATGCCTGTCATTAAGATCCTTCGGAATGATGTTTTCTTTGCCCTTTCTGGCCTAGATCCTCGGAAGGCTTACGGTCCTGACGGAGTCCCTCCTATTGTTCTCAAAAACTGTGCTTCTGTGCTTGCACCTTGCCTGGTCAAACTTTTCCGTCTTTGTCTATCTACTTCCACCTTTCCTTCTTTCTGGAAGTTTGCTCACATCCAACCTGTTCCTAAGAAGGGTGACCGTTCTAATCCTTCAAACTACCGTCCTATAGCTTTGACTTCCTGCCTTTCTAAAGTTTTTGAATCTATACTTAATAAGAAAATTCTTATGCCTCTATCTGCTCACAATCTTCTATCTGATCGTCAGTACGGTTTCCGTAAAGGGCGATCTACTGGCGATCTTCTAGCTTTCCTAACTGAATCTTGGTCATCCTCCTTTAGGGGTTTCGGTGAAACTTTTGCTGTTGCCCTTGACATATCAAAAGCTTTTGATAGAGTCTGGCACAAATCTTTAATTTCCAAACTACCCTCATTCGGTTTCTATCCTTCTCTCTAACTTCATTTTAAGTTTCCTTTCAAACCGTTCTATTGCAGCTACTGTAGACGGACATTGTTCTTCTCCTAAATCTATCAATAGTAGTGTTCCCCAGGGTTCTGTCCTATCACCCACTCTTTTTCTATTATTCATTAATGATCTTATAAGTCTAACTCAAAGCCCTATCCACTCCTACGCTGATGATTCTACCCTGCATTTTTCAACGTCGTTTATTAGACGTCCAACTCAACAGGAACTAAGTGATTCACGGAGAGATGCCACCGAGCGCCTAACTTCTGATCTTTCTATAATTTCTGATTGGGGCAAAGCAAACTTTGTTTTGTTCAATGCCTCAAAAACCCAATTTCTTCACCTATCTACTCGACAAAACCTACCAGATAACTATCCCCTCTTCTTCAATGACACTCAACTGTCTCCTTCTACAATGAACATTCTAGGACTATCCTTTACTAAAAATCTGAGCTGGAAATCTCACATCTCATCTCTTGCTAAAACAGCTTCTAAGAAGTTAGGTGTGCTGTGGCGTCTGCGTCCTTTTTTTTCTCCCTCCCAATTGCTTGCTCTCTACAGGGGCCTTATCCGCCCATGTATGGAGTAGGTCTCACATGTTTGGAGAGGATCCACTCATACAGCTCTCCTAAACAGGGTTGAGTCAAAAGCTTTTCGTCTCATCAACTCCTCTCCTCTGACTGACTGTCTTCAATCTTTAATTTACCGCCGCAATGTTGCTTCTCTTGCTCTCTTCTACCGTTATTTTCATGCTCACTGCTCTTCTGAACTTGCTAACTGCATGCCTCCCCCACTCCCGCGGCCTCGCTGCACAAGACTTTCTACTCATTATCATCCCTATTCTGTCCATCTTCCTAATGCAAGAGTTAATCAGTATCTTTACTTTTTCATCCCTTTCAGTTGTAAACCCTGGAACTCTCTTCCTGTTTCTATTTTTCCACTTTCCTATGACTTAAATCTTTTCAAAAGAAGAGTAACAAGACACCTCCCGAACTAAATTGGCCTACCCCTCTGTTTTTATTTTATTCTCTTACTGTCTTCTTTATAGGGACTGACAACTAAGCGGGCTTTGTGTTACCCATTTTTGTTGTGCCCTTGGCCAGTTCCTTGTGATGTAAAAAAAAAAAAAAAAAAAAAAAAAAAAAAAAAAAAAGTAGTAGTAGTGTCGATGGAGTAGCTAAAAGTGGAGTCATTACATAACCTATGCAACCTTCATCTACGCCTTGCCTTGCCTTGCCTCGCCTCGCCTCGCCTCGCCTTGCCTTGCCTTGCCTTGCCTTGCCTTGCCTCGCCTGCCTGCCTCGCCTCGCCTCGCCTCGCCTGCCTGCCTTGCCTTGCTTGCCTTGCCTTGCCTCGCCTCGCCTCGCCTCGCCTCGCCTCGCCTCGCCTCGCCTCGCCTCGCCTCGCCTCGCCTCGCCTCGCCTCGCCTCGCCTCGCCTCGCCTCGCCTCGCCTCGCCTCGCCTCGCCTCGCCTCGCCTCGCCTCGCCTCGCCTCGCCTCGCCTCGCCTCGCCTCGCCTCGCCTGCCTCGCCTCGCCTCGCTCGCCTCGCCTCGCCTCGCCTCGCCTCGCCTCGCCTCGCCTTGCCTTGCTTTGCCTTGCCTTGCCTTGCTTTGCCTTGCCTTGCCTTGCCTTGCTTTGCCTTGCTTTGCCTTGCCTTGCCTTGCCTTGCCTTGCCTTGCCTCGCCTCGCCTCGCCTCGCCTCGCCTCGCCTCGCCTCGCCTCGCCTTGCCTTGCCTTGCCTTGCCTTGCCTTGCCTTGCCTTGCCTCGCCTCGCCTCGCCTCGCCTCGCCTCGCCTCGCCTCGCCTTGCCTTGCCTTGCCTTGCTTTGCTTTGCTTTGCCTTGCCTTGCCTTGCCTTGCCTTGCCTTGCCTTGCCTCGCCTCGCCTCGCCTCGCCTCGCCTCGCCTCGCCTCGCCTTGCTTTGCCTCGCCTTGCCTTGCCTTGCCTTGCCTTGCCTTGCCTTGCCTTGCCTTGCCTTGCCTCGCCTCGCCTCGCCTCGCCTCGCCTCGCCTCGCCTTGCCTTGCCTTGCCTTGCCTTGCCCTGCCTTGCCTTGCCCTGCTTGCCTTGCCTTGCCTTGCCTTGCCTTGCCTTGCCTTGCCTTGCCTTGCCTTGCCTTGCCCCGTCTCTCCCCTCCACCGCTGCATTTTCCCAGCCCCGCCCCGAGACCCTCACCTCCACTGCGCTGTCACATGAAAGTCAAGGCGAGACAGTCAGCGTTTCTCCCCGGAAGTCCGCCGTCCCCGCCGTCGCTGAGGTTCTCATCATCACCAAGAACAAGGAAATGCAACACTACTTCCTTCCCTTGTGTGTGTGTGTGTGTGTGTGGTGTGTGTGTGTGTGTGTGTGTGGTGTGTGTGTGTGTGTGTGTGTGTGTGTGTGTGTGTGTGTGTTGTGTGTGTGTGTGTGTGTGTGTGTGTGTGTGTGTGTGTGTGTGTGTGTGTGTGTTTAAAATGTAGTCTTACGCGTACTAAAAAGAGAGCGTATGTCTTGACGAACTGATCGTAAGAGAAGGAAGAGAAAGAGGAAGAGGAGGAAGTGATGGAGGAATATTTAGGTCTACAAAGGAAGAACAGACAACAACGGTCTTACTGGGCCAAACGGGGCTGCCTGTGTGACTACTTTCTACCACTATAGTTTCTACGTGTTAGAGATAGAAGAACATAGTAATTGAAAGGAGGAAGAACATAAGGAGGAAGAAGATATGAATGCGGATAAGGAGGAGGAGGAGGGGGGAGAGAAGAGAGGGAGGAGAAGGAGGAAGAGAAAGAAGAGGAGGAGGAGAAGAAGAAAGAAGAGGAGGAGGAGGAGGAGGAGAAAGAAGAGGAGGAGGAGAAAGAAGAAGAGGAGGAGGAAGAGAAAGAAGAGGAGGAGGAGAAAGAAGAAGAGGAGGAGGAGGAGAAAGAAGAGGAGGAGGAGGTGACAGAAAGAGGAGGAAGGAAAACAGATGATTGGCTCTGGTGAAAAGGAAGGAAAGGGAAATATGAGAGGAGTCATGGGAGGAAACGAGGTGATTCGAGATGGAAGAGGAGGAGGAGGAGAGGGTGGAAGAAGAAGAGGAGGAGGAGAGGGTGGAAAAAGAGGAGGAGGAGGAGAGGGTGGCAGAAGAGGAGGAGGAGGGAGAAGAGGGTATAAAGGAGGAGTTCATTTCGCTTTAATGGT
>JACEEZ010014354.1:40000-45000 GCA_016584305.1 Chionoecetes opilio
TGTCGTTAGCCATTAAATTACGAAAAGTAACTGAATATACCAAATTAGTTAGTCGACAAGGATACTGAACAGGTAATATCTATAAAATATTCCTTATTATTCACTAAAAATCGTCTAATGGTACTCAAATTACAATGGAAATTACGTTCTGGGTCTCAAAGGGTTAATAACAACTTGCATACACGCGCCATTGACCCCGTCCACGTAGTAATCCTCGACAGAACAAGACTCACCTTGAGAGGACAACCGGCGGAAGTGGGACAGTGCCTTGGTGTCGAAATTATAATGGTAGCGATTATGCTGCATTTTGGGCGGTGTAAGTTGGCGGGTACACTTTCCAATCACAGACTCAGTTCTCTCTAGTTATATCTGCCTTATGTCACACTGGGGATGTCCTAAAGTGACTCAACGAACCACTGAGACGTGATTAAGGCGATGTACACAAGCCTTGACGGGTTCTTCTCGTTGCCACTTTACAGCATCAACAACTGTCCGTTCAAGGAGTCTTTTCTTCTATATATAACAGTTTGTGAGCGAGATGACGTGCGATGTCTGGGCACGACTTTGGTCTTATGTGCCTTTATGTGTGCTTTCAGGGGTTTTATTACGTATTCGTGCGCAAAAGTTCTCTCTCTCTCTCTCTCTCTCTCTCTCTCTCTCTCTGTCTCTCTCTCTCTCTCTCTCTCTCTCTCTCTCTCTCTCTCTCTCTCTCTCTCTCTCTCTCCTCTCTCTCTCTCTCTCTCTCTACGGGTCAAAGAAAGTCGCTTCCGTAATGCGCGTGACGGACATCGCTGAGCCGAGGACGAGGTGCCGGGCGGGAGAGGGAGAGGTGAGAGGCCTGCAGGTTGCCAGTGACGCTCTCCGGTTTTTTCTCTCAGATAACTTAGCAGCTATTATCATCAGCAGTGACGGGACAAGAGTAACACTGTTTTTGTGCGATCCTTTGTTCTGTACACTTCCAAGGGTTGCTGCAGTGATCGTACCCACATTATTGTCCTTCACAAAGAATGTAGGGTAAGGAGTATGATTTAGGACAGTGCGTTGTGGTTTCAGAGTCTTGTCGAACCTTTTCCTGGCGGGTCACAGCCTTAACACCAACACTAGGAAGGCAGACCATACAAGAAAGCTTCATTGACACCAGGAACCGTGACGTAGAAGCTGTCAGAGTTCATCGTTTAGAGAAAAGGTCATATCTTTCAATCTGTGAAGCAGCACTGATGGAGGCTTGGCGTATGGATGCAGGCTTTCCCCGGGTATTGCTTGGCCCTGTGTAGGTACGAGGGCGGGAGTACGGGCGGGAGTATGGGCGGGTAACAAGAAGGCAACAGCAGTCATGAGGAGGTGGATGGAGCGCAGGGCAACAACTCCTCACAGGCGAGCTTGGCAGGTGACTGATCCCTCGCCACACGAGACCACCGACCTCCCCTCGCTTGCTTCCCCTCGCCCGGCGCACGCTCCATTCAACCCACACATACCTCGCTGTGCCGTGTTGTATTTATATCTTATAGTGTCCCTTCGGTATTATAGCTCATCTTATCACCAGAAGGGCGATGAGAGCCGGAGAGTCTGCCGAGGAGGAAGGTGAAAGGTCTCAGCGACGCCTCTCACCCAGGACTCGAGGGGCAGGGTGGTGAACGGCCGTGAACGCGACCTTCAGACTCATGCCTCGACACGTGACTTGAAACCAGCACGTGTGTCCCCCCGTCCCCTCTCTGGCACCAGACGCTTACTCATCATCTCCTCCTCCTCCTCCTCCTCCTCCTCCTCCTCCTCTTCTTCCTCCTCCTCCTCCTCCTCCTCTCTCACTCTCCTCCTCTCTCACTCTCCTCCTCTCATCCTTCTCTCTCTTACCCTCCAGCCTCACATTTCAGTCTGTATTTCACGCGTTTTACAGCATCCCACTGTAAATACGCGTTGCCACAGATGGAAAAATTACATTAACCCCTTGAGACCCAGAGCGTAATTTCCATTGTAATTTGGGTACCATTAGACGATTTTTAGTGAATATAAGTAATGTTTTATAGATATGGCCTGTTTAGTATCCTTATCCACTAACTAATTTGGTATATTAAGTGGCTTTTTGTAATTTTATGGCTGACAACAGACGATTTTATGTAGCAAAGGAAAGATCTGGGCGTGAAGGGGTTAAGGATTACTGTATACTCATAGGAGTGAAAAACAAACAAACTTGCCGCTCGTAAGATGAAGGTCATCTGTTGCCTTCAGTGTCACTCCTGAGGGGAACTTATTGGCACTCTCTGTGATGAACCTTCTCTTTACCTTCACTGTAAACGAGAGTGGAGGAAGACGAGGAGGGAGAGGTTGAGAGAGAGAGAGAGAGAGAGAGAGAGAGAGAGAGAGAGAGAGAGAGAGAGAGAGAGAGAGAGAGAGAGAGAGAGAGAGAGAGAGAGAGAGAGAGAGAGAGAGAAAGAGAGACAGAGAGTGTGGGGGGTGGTGACAAAGAAAGAGACAGAGAAACAAGGAAGACAGTCACCCAGCATTATTGACAAGAGAAGCTTCATCAGACAATCAATAGGTCTGCACAATGCTTCAGGAAATGAGAATCAGGACTCAGACGGAAAGAATCAGATCGCCCATCAAAGGAAACACGTGAGGACGACCATCCATGCCAACCCTTATATAGGACAGGCGACACAGAGGTAATTGATTTCCCTCTCCCCTCCCTTTCCCCTCAACCCTCTCTCCCCTCAACCCTCTCTCTCCCCTCAACCCTCTCTCCACTCAACCCTCTCTCTCCCCTCAACCCTCTCTCCACTCAACCCTCTCTCTCCCCTCAACCCTCTCTCCACTCAACCCTCTCTCTCCACTCAACCCTCTCTCTCCCCTCAACCCTCTCTCCCCTCAACCCTCTCTCTCCCCTCAACCCTTTCTCCACTCAAACCTCTCTCTCCCCTCAACCCTCTCTCCACTCAACCCTCTCTCTCCCCTCAACCCTCTCTCCACTCAAACCTCTCTCTCCCCTCAACCCTCTCTCTCCCCTCAACCCTCTCTCCACTCAACCCTCTCTCTCCCCTCAACCCTCTCTCTCCACTCAACCCTCTCTCCACTCAACCCTCTCTCCCCTCAACCCTCTCTCCCTTATCTCTCCCCTCAACCCTCTCCTTCTCCCCTCAACCCTCTCTCTCCCCTCAACCCTTCCTCTCTCTCTCCCTCAACTCCTATCCTCATTGCATATTTCTGACCTGCCTCCTTCCCCCCCACCGTCACAGGCTGCCAGAAGTCCTATCAGTGCGAGATTCTGTAGTATTTTTTTTATTCCAAGAGATGCGAGGTACACATAAATACTGTTCCCTGATATGAACGATATAAAGGTAACTACTACTACTACAATAACTACAATATCTCCACTGTTGTTGTTCATAACATGTCCCTGCATGACAGAAGACCATAAGAACACAGAAACTCAAGGAGACTACAAAAGGCCGAGGGAGTGAGTCAAGCCAGCTCCTGTACACCCAGAACATGACTGGCTGATACACGTCAACTGGTAGGTAGGTAACTGAGGCAAACATAACCCCGAAGAGAACATAACACGGGACAAGCCTACCACCATATGCCAAATGACTGAGGCGAAGGTAAGCGGGGCGGGAAGGGAAGGGGCGGGAAGGGGGAGAGACGCGGACCACCAACGGGAACAACAACAAACACTCCCGCAGTCCCGCACCCAGCTACCCTCTGCACGTGCGGCGGCGGCGTCACAACTCACCTGGAAAGACAGAGAGACAACACGTGAGTCGGGAATATAGGCAAGGAAATACACAACAGTGAGGTACGTCTAAATGAGATGCAAATGCGCTGTCCCACACTCTTAGAAAAGAAAGGTAGGAAAAGGGTAGAAAAAGGGTGTTTGTAGTGATGAAATACTGCTACCCTTTTTCTACCCTTACAAATATACCCTTTTGCAACCCTAAATATACCCTTTTCCAACCCCAAATATACCCTTTCTCAACCCTCTCGTCTAAAAAGGGTAGATAAAGGGCAGATGAAGGGTATAATCGGCAGCATCTACCCTCCAGCCTGGACATAAGGTATAAAAAGGGTAGTGATGGTGCGATGTAACAATTCTACCCTTAATATACCCCACATTTCTGAGAGTGCATGAGGCTCTGAAGATTCTAGTTGGGTCATACATAGCTAATAGGTTGATGGAGGGGTGTTGTGTGAAGCTTGTTTTTGACCCACCTTGCTGCCTCACAGACGGGAAGGGAAGGTTCAATGCAGGTGTTGTGAATATCTTGAACTGTGAATGATGATGTTATATGGGAAATGTGATATTAATGGCTTAGGTGGACATAAATGTTTGATGTTTAAAATTATTAAAATGTAAAATGCTTGAAGTGTAAATGGTTTTTTTCTTTACATCACAAAGGAAAAAAGGGCAAAAAGGGCAAAAAAAAGGAATAGATCAGAGAAACAATAGATCTAAATATCTAAATATCTACAATAGATCAGAGAAAGAGAATAGCAGAGGGAAAGATCTGGGCGTGAAGGGTTAAGTGTAAAATGTTTCAAATAGAAATCACGTGAGTCCTTTTGATTTCTTTTGAATTAACACACTCAGAGAAAGAGAAAAAGAGAGAGAGAGAGAGAGAGAGAGAGAGAGAGAGAGAGAGAGAGAGAGAGAGAGAGAGAGAGAGAGAGAGAGAGAGAGAGAGAGAGAGAGAGAGAGAGAGAGAGAGAGAGAGAGAGAGAGAGAGAGAGAGAGAAGAGAGAGAGAGAGAGAGAGAGAGAGAGAGAGAGAGAGAGAGAGAGAGAGAGAGAGAGAGAGAGAGAGAGAGAGACCCCGTTGTTCCATAAATAGAGATCAGAGAAAGTACAAAAATAGGGCATGACCAAATTAAGTTTTGAAAGTGACCTAATAATCCGCTCTTGAAAGTGTCCAAGACGAAGGGAAGGAGGATATAGCATACCAAGGTAGACTGTTCCTTAGTGAGTTAAACTGCGTAGTGGACGAAGGACTTTTAAACCTGGTGGCTATT
>JACEEZ010014354.1:55000-60000 GCA_016584305.1 Chionoecetes opilio
ATAACTCACATTGCATCTTAACACGTAGAGCAGTATAGGATAGAAGGTATACAGGTGATTTTGATATGTGAAAGTCAAGATGGTTTAGGAAAAATATACATGCGGCACACTCACATTAACCCCTTGAGACCCAGAGCGTAATTTCCATTGTAATTTGGATACCATTAGACGATTTTGAGTGAATATAAACAATATTTTATAGATATGACCTGTTTAGTATCCTTCTCGACTAACTAAATTGGTATATTCAGTTACTTTTTGTAATTTTAAGGCTCGAGAACAAACGATTTTTTTTAGCAAAGGAAAGATCGAAGTGGTTAAGTTTGAGGCATCTGTACTCGTATTGCTGACACAGACTTGCTTCGGTGTAAAATGGATGCAAGGAAGGTGGTGGGGAGCTACGTACGTGGTTTAGGAAATAGATGTGCATCGGTAAATCATTCGCCTACTCACTGCCGAGGCGGAAGAGGAGGAAAAAGTGAGGAGTTGATGGAGAAGGAAGAAAAGGAAACTGATGAGCATTGCCAAATAATCCTCCTTTTTTTTTTTTTTTTTACATCACAAAGGACTGGCCTAATCTAGCCTGGCCTAATCTACTCTGGCCTAAATGATCTAGTCTTCTTTTGAGCATCGCCAAATAATCCTTCTGCTCATTAGCGTGGGATACAGAGAGGGACGTCAAAGGAAGAGGAAGAGTTAATGAGGAAACATGAGTGGCAAGGAGACGCAAGCACTTCCTCCTCAAGCGAGTGAGTGATGCAACATAACAGTAACATAACAGCAACATAACAGCAACATAACAGTAACATAACAGCAACATAACAGCAACATAACAGCAACATAACAGCAACAACATAACAGCAACAACATAACAGCAACAACATAACAGCAACAACATAACAGCAACAACATAACAGCAACAACATAACAGCAACAACATAACACAAACATACAGCAACAACATAACAGCAACAACAAACAACAAAACATAACAACAACAACATAACAACAACAACATAACAGCAACAACATAACAGCAACAACAAAACAACAACAACACATAACAGCAACAACATAACAACAACAACAATAACAGCAACAACATAACAACAACAACATAACAACAACAACATAACAGCAACAACATAACAACAACAACATAACAACAACAACATAACAGCAACAACATAACAGCAACAACATAACAACAACAACATAACAGCAACAACATAACAGCAACAACATAACAGCAACAACATAACAGCAACAACATAACAGCAACATAACAGCAACAACATAACAGCAACAACATAACAGCAACAACATAACAGCAACAACATAACAGCAACATCATAACAGCAACAACATAACAACAACAACATAACAGCAACAACATAACAGCAACAACATAACAACAACAACATAACAGCAACAACATAACAGCAACAACATAACAGCAACAACATAACAGCAACATCATAACAGCAACAACATAACAACAACAACATAACAGCAACAACATAACAGCAACATCATAACAGCAACAACATAACAGCAACAACATAACAGCAACAACATAACAACAACAACATAACAGCAACAACATAACAGCAACAACATAACAACAACAACATAACAGCAACAACATAACAGCAACAACATAACAGCAACAACATAACAACAACAACATAACAGCAACAACATAACAGCAACAACATAACAGTAACAACATAACAGCAACAACATAACAGCAACAACATAACAGCAACAACATAACAGCAACAACATAACAGCAACAACATAACAACAACATAACAGCAACAACATAACAGCAACAACATAACAGCAACAACATAACAGCAACAACATAACAGTAACAACATAACAGCAACAACATAACAGCAACAACATAACAGCAACAACATAACAACAACATCATAACAACAACAACATAACAGTAACAACATAACAACAACAACGATCATCTTATGCTTTGTGATATGGGTCAGGAGTGTAATGACAGCTCAACGATGACTACAGGCCTGCTTGCTTCATGGTGCTCGCGGTGAAGCCTCCGGGGGAACAACTTGTTATCTGGATTGTAATTGATTTTTATATTACCACATGTTCACACGTCTTCGCCACAAGGTTTTTTACGCTAATATAATATGAGAAACAGCAATGCGAAGACTTCACCTGTTACTTCCTGGCCACTTAACCCCTTGAGACCCAGAACGTTATTTCCATTGTAATTTGAGTACCGGTAAACGATTTTTAGTGAATATAAGCAATAATTTATAGATATGACCTGTTTAGTATCCTTGTCGACTAACTAACTTGGAATATTCAGTTACTTTTTGTAATTTTATGGCTAACTACAGACGATTTTATATAGCAAAGGAAAGATCTGGTCGTGAAGTGGTTAGCAATTCATACCGTGTTTTATCAAAGGGTACATACCGTCAAAATATCTACCTTGCCATTCTTATACTCAATGAATTCATATGAGTGAAAAATTTAATTAATGTTTTTATTGTTAAGCCACTCGAAGATGGACAAAAATAAGGAAATGGAAGTACGACTCAACTTGGATCTCGAAATTCATGTGAACGAAATTATTATCGTATAGTCTATATTTTTTTAACGAGGCGAAAATTCCATTCTATCTTAAGGTCTCATTCTTAAAATGATGCCTATGTCTACCTGATAATATGGTTAACTATAATAAAATACAGCTGAAATTTAGAAGAAGTGTAGTATTCCCTTCTCCTGGCATCAAATATCAGTCAGTAAGCAGCAAGGGGTCAGGATTTTTCACCTCGTTAAAAAAACAGAGTATAGATTCTACCGTCACCACCATCACCACCATCACCATCACCACCATCACCACCACCACCATCACCACCATCACCACACCACCATCACCACCATCACCATCACCACCTTGGAACTCAACCCTCACTAACCCCTGGCGTGCTTGGGTTGCCGTGAAGGTACACTCTTAAAAAAGATGGGTAGAAAAAGGGTAGAAAAAGGGTATTTGTAGTGATGAAATACTGCTACCTTCTTTCTACCTTTACAAATCTACCCTTTCGGATCGAAGCAAATCTACCCTTTTCCAACGCCAAATCTACCCTTTTCCAACCCCAAATATACCCTTTTCAAATCCCAAATCTATCCTTTTCAAACCCCAAATCTACCCTTTTCCAACCCCAAATCTACCCTTTCCCAACCCCAAATATACCCTTTTCAAACCCCAAATCTACCCTTTTCCAACGCCAAATCTACCCTTTTCTAACCCCAAATCTACCCTTTTCCAACCCCAAATCTACCCTTTTCAACCCCAAATCTACCCTTTTCCAACCCCAAATCTACCCTTTTCAAACCCCAAATCTACCCTTTTCCAACCCCAAATCTACCCTTTTCCAACCCCAAATCTACCCTTTTCCAACCCCAAATCTACCCTTTTCCAACCCCAAATCTACCCTTTTCCAACCCCAAATCTATCCTTTTCCAACCCCAAATCTACCCTTTTCCAACCCCAAATCTACCCTTTTCCAACCCCAAATCTACCCTTTTCCAACCCCAAATCTACCCTTTTCCAACCCCAAATCTACCCTTTTCCAACCCCAAATCTACCCTTTTCCAACCCCAAATCTATCCTTTTCCAACCAACATCCTGAATCAAATATACAGTGTACAGTATAGCGACGACATCTCAAGGACAGGTGAAGCTAATGGTGACCCGAGGACTTCGTGGTTTGGGGTGAGGGTGTGAGGGTATGAGGGTGAGAGCCACGCTGGGCTGAGGTGCTGACAGGGGCGAGGTAAGCGACATACCTTCACCACAAAAAAAATCATTCTTATCCTTCAGCTTCCGGGAAAACCAAAACGGACATGCAGATCGCAGCCATAGGAAATATATATAAATGAAAAATGATATGGAAATGAAAAATGTATGTATAATCTACTATTTTTTTGTGTGATGTAGTGTGTTTGTGTGTATGTGTTTGTATCTTGTTTTAATGTGTGTTAGGTAAGGAGGGTTGCTTCATTAATTCCCATGTTATTCTGCCCATTAATTACAGTATGATTTGATATTCCTAATGTAACAGAAAAAGAGAGAGAGGAGAGGAGAGAGAGAGAGAGAGAGAGAGAGAGAGAGAGAGAGAGAGAGAGAGAGAGAGAGAGAGAGAGAGAGAGAGAGAGAGAGAGAGAGAGAGAGAGAGAGAGAGAGAGAGAGAGAGAGAGAGAGAGAGAGAGAGAGAGAGAGAGGTTTACTTTCATTATAAATTCCGGTTTAGTCCTCACAGTAAACACGCTCTGTCATTATTTAATATTTGTACGACTTATTACTTTTGGCACTGTACTCTGATTACATTATTCCTGTATGACTGTACTGGTCTCTCTCTGAAGCTTCCACTCTCTCTCTCTCTCTCTCTCTCTCTCTCTCTCTCTCTCTCCTCTCTCTCTCTCTCTCTCTCTCTCTCTCTCTCTCTCTCTCTCTCTCTCTCTCTCTCTCTCTCTCTCTCTCTTCTCCCCCCCCCCCCCGTGTTAAGGCGAGGGACAGGATTCCACGCTACTGTCCCGTTGAAGTCTCCAATCCCAACCTTCTCTCTGGGTACGTCTTCCTCGCTAGACATGTAAGACGACGTGACCAGTTCCGGCTGAGTATCAATCCCTTGTGCTTCTCCCTACCACCACCACTACCATTGCCACTAAAAACTACCTACAGTATCAAGTCTTTCTACCTCTCTCTCTCTCTCTCTCTCTCTCTCTCCTCTCTCCTCTCTCCTCTCTCTCTCTCATCTCTCATCTCCTCTCTCTCTCTCTCTCTCTCTCTCTCTCTCTCTCTCTCCTCTCTCTCTCTCTCTCTCTCGATATCTCCTCGACTCAAAGCACTTTTACTTAGTTCTTGCTTCCTACTTTTCTGTGGTCATTGTCATCTGGTGTACGCTCCATTATTTCCACACACACACACACACACACACACACACACA
>JACEEZ010014354.1:65000-73599 GCA_016584305.1 Chionoecetes opilio
CAAAGGCCTCGTGTGTGGGGGAGAAGAGAGAGGAAGCCCTGGTCGTGGCTGACGGTAAAGTGGACGATGCGAGACCCCAAAAGGGCAACTTTCACAAGTGGGAAGGAGAGGAATGGGGGAGTGTTGCAGGGGGGAAGGCTGGAGGAATGAGGGGAAGAGGAGTGATAGGGGAGGACATGTGGAATAGAAGGGGAGGGGAAGAAGGGAAGAGGGGAAGAGGAGCGATAGTGGAGGACATGTGGAATAGAAGGGGAGGGGAAGAGGGGAAGAGGAGCGACAGGACATGTGGAATAGAAGGGGAGGGGAAGAAGGGAAGAGAGGAAAAGGAGCGATAGTGGAGGACATGTGGAATAGAAGGGGAGGGGAAGAGGGGAAGAGGAGCGACAAGGCATGTGGAATAGAGGGATAGGGGAAGAGGGTAAAGCGTTGATAGTGGTGGTAGTGTAGGGAGATTAGGAGAGAATAGGAGAGTAGGTATATCGTATAGGTATAATTATAGGAATAGGTATAGGTAGGTATATATAATAGGAGAGTGCTATCTAGTAGGGATAGAAAGTATAGTGATGGTGGTGGTGGTGGTGGAGGGAAGTGACAAGAGAGAAAGGGAAGGATACGAGGAGTGGAAATGCAGAAGAATGCAAAGTAGTTTTCGAAGAGCAACATGTCTATTGGTCCTTATCAGACGGTTTGAATATATTACACTGTACAGTAACTTGTGAGTGCAGAGAACTGAAGAGTAAAAGGAAAAGAGAAGGGAGGGTAAAAGAGAACAGAGAAGAGAAAGAAGACTAGAGTTCGTGGATAGCAAGGGAGTATGTCTGGTTTGGTTCAACATATAAGGTCATTAAGACGTATACACCTCACGTAGACAAGTGCAAGCAGTCTCTATAAACCCCTTGAGGCCCAGATCGTAATTTCTATTGTAATCTGGGTACCATTAGACGATTTTAATGAATATATAAGCCATATTTTATAGATATGACTTGTTTAGTATCCTTGTCCACTAGCTAATTTGGTATATTCAGTTACTTTTTGTAGTGTTATGGCTAACAACAAACGAGTTTATGTAGCATAGGAAAGATCTGGGCGTGAAGGGATTAAAACTGTATTTTCCAAGGTAAAAAAAACCCACCGCATTCAGTAACTTGCTTTAGTGATGACGCAACGCACCGCACACATCATGCAACATTCTCGCTGCATCAAGTCACTCCCGCTCCTCTCTTGATAATATTACCTAGTTACTCTGGGTATGCTAGGCTATTCCTATATTATACCTACTCCTACTTACTGGCTACTCCTACCTACTCCTACCTACTGGCTACTCCTACCTACTCCTACCTACTGGCTACTACTGGCTACTCCTACCTACTGGCTACTCCTACCTACTCCTACCTACTGGCTACTCCTACCTACTCCTACCTACTGGCTACTACTGGCTACTCCTACCTACTGGCTACTCCTACCTACTGGCTTTCCCCGGGACATCCTACCCACTGGCTATCCTCCTAGGCATCTCCTTTACTCTGGTACCCACCTACTCCTACCATCTAAATAGGCTTCCTACCTCTGGCCCCCCACCCCCCTAACCCCATTTTCCCCCCTTAACTGGGCCCCCACTCCCTTAGGCAACCCACTCCTACCCACTGGTTTCTCTACTCCCCCTACCTTTTACCCCCCTACCCCACCTTTTGGGTACCCCACCCCCTTTTCCCCCTANAAAGTTCCTTCGCTTTGTATATAATCCTTCAGAGTCCTTCAGGCCCTTTTCGCTCCTTCGGGCACCCTACAAAAATCATGGGAGGCTTTAAAAAATCCCCGGGATTGCTTAGTTTTCCCTAGGTTTTTTTAATAATTTGAAAATAATAAAATGGGGATTAAACTACAAATAAAATACTGAAAATACTATTACTGAGGGTTGTATTAAAGTATGATTAAATCTACATGCTATCATTTTTTATTTTTTGTAGTAAGTTTGTCTATTTGGGGATTTAGGAATTCGGGAAGTATCATGTCATTGTAAATTGGGCTGAAATGGGGACTTTTTAATCTTGTAACTGAAAACTGTCCAGATTCGTGTTCGCAGCCCAAAAACTTTGGGGAAATTTTTCAAGCAATCTTTTTTCCAAAAATATTGAAATTTTACAAGGGGTTCCCTTTTTTTTTTTTAATCATTTTTTTTTCAAACTAAAAAACTTGGCGAAAATTTGAAAAAAGAAAGAAAAGTAATATGAAGTAGATCAGGGCTATCTTTGGGAAAACAAAAAAATTGTTTGGTAAAAACCCAGAAAATAGCTATTGTCATTTATAAAAATTAAATTTTTCGAAAACTGGGTTTTTGAAAAGCCTATTACTGTGTCTTTTAAAACCTTCAAGATAAACCTTTTTACTTCGTAAGTTTTCTACGGCTCTATTTTTGGGGAAAAATTACAAAAACCTTTTTGGGGTTTTTTTTGGAATTTTTTTGAGCCCCCAAAAATCAAAAAAAAATTTCACTAATAGGGGAATGCCGGGGATACTTGTAGCCCCATCCTTTACAAAAACTTTTGAGGGGGAAAGTGTTTGCTTTTGGGGAAAACAATTTTTGAGCTAACACATTATAGTAATATTAATTTTTATAATTCAAAACCTTCAGATTCAGTGTTATGGAGAGACAGTGTTGCCACCTCAGTGTAGGGGAAAGGGACAAACTCTATATGATTTTCCGCATGTAAAATATCCTACTTCTAGTTTAAAGCATTTTTTTAAAAATCGCAATTAGACAACCTAAAAACAAAAATAAATTGAAAACCCAGCATTTTTAATTTAAACATCTACTATTACATACTACAGTACATAGATATTTTAACATTTCCATTATAACCCGCCCCAAAAAAAATATAAAAATAATCAATTAAAATATATAACTGCTTAAAAAACTCCTTTAAAAGTAAAAGGGTTTTGGCAATAACGAACTCTTGAAATATATAAAAGGGAGAAGAGAGAGAGAGAGAGGGGAATTAATTAAATCTGTTTGTGTTGTGTGTGTGTGTTGTGTGTATGTGTTTTTACCTATTTTTATTCCTAGTTGAAACATACAGGAAAAGAGCTATGCTCGTATGTCCCTCCCAAAATCTACTATTATCCTTTTTGCCTTGAAGTCCTAATATTTCTTGCTTTTAATCACTTTTGCATCAGGTTGTTCCAGCTTCTTCTTCTATGGGGAAGCTGTATTTTTTATATCCCCTTGCATTTGTCCTTTTCATATCTTCTCATGACCTTTGTACTTCTGTCTCCCAAAACAGTCTTCTCTATCAATTTTTTCCCCGACCCTTGATGCTCTATACACTGCTTAAAAACACCCCCCTTTTTCTTTTTTCAAGTGTTGGAGTTTTTTTCTTGAAGTCTTTTTCATATGGTAAATCTCTCAGGCTTGGGGCCATTTTTTGGCTGCCTTTTATTCTCTCTCTCCTTAATCCTTCTTTTTTGTTGACCCAAAACACTGCCGCATATTTTCCAAACCCTTTGGGCGAAACAGAGATGTTATCATTTTTGATCTCTCTTCTCCAATATTTGAAAGCCCTTCTTATATTCCTCCAACTGATATGTATCTCCTTGATCTTGTTTTAATGCTTCTCTGGTGACAAATTTCCTTAATCCTACCCCAGATTTTTCAAACCTTTTTTTTTATTATCCTTCTTTCCCCGAATACTTTCCCCTTTCTCTTTTTTCTATGCCCATTTTCCCCACCTACACTTTTTGGGATTAAACTCCTTTTTCCCTGTTACTCCATCTGAAAAACTTTCTAATCCTTTTGTAAATCCTCACAGTCCTCTTTTTCTTCTACTTTTCTTGTAATTTTGCATCTCAGCGAAAAAACTCATATACTGTTTACTCCCTTTTGTCTATCTTTTCATGCCAAAACTCACTGGGGGCCAAAACTGATCTTGAGGAAATCCCTTTTGCACCATTCTGACTTTTGATCTTTTTTACTGTTCTCATCTCTCTGTTTTCTCAAAATCTTCCCCACTTCAGCAAACACCCTTCAATCCTCCTACATGTTCTAGCTTTCAGAGCAGTCTCTTATGAGGTACCTTGTCAAATGCCTTCTTTAGGTCCAAGTAAATGCAATCGACCCACCCCTCTCTTTCCTGTGTCACATCGATCACTCTCGAGTAAAAGCTTGTGTGTGTGTATGTGTGTGTGTGTGTGTGTGTGTGTAGGGAGGTATATGCTAACTTAGGAGTATGATAGAAGCATTACAATGTGAAAAATGTGTGTTGGTGTATAATCTAATCTTTAAGTAGTAAGAAATTGATGGTTTATGAGTTCTTATGTGTATATGTTCTACTGTAATTTGTATTATTATTATTATTATTATCATGTGGTATTATAAAGGTGTTTTCTGCGGGGGATTTTGCTTGCAAGCGAAAAAAAATTGATTGCTCAAATTTCGCTTGCTGTTCAATCATCCAGGGAAGATGATTGCCCGACCCGCAAGAATTTGTTGTTGTTATTGTTGCGCCAGCAAGCGAAATGTTTGTTTGGGCACTATAAAATATATATGGGCACTATAAAAGTGACCGCTTGCAATAGCAATGTTTTCGCTTGCAAGCGAAATCCCCCGCAGAAAATGCCTTAAGTGTCTGTGCTTATAACTATAGTATAAATCCCATGGTTTTGATGAGTACAAGTGTTACAATCTGTGCTGTTTTGGCATGTTTGAGTGACTTATTATTGTGTGGAGGGGCTGGAGGTAACCATCGGATAATTCTGACTTTCGGCTAATTTGACACAGGTCTCCCCCTACCGTAGATAACAGTATAGGCGCCAGCTGCAATAATGTCGCCAGTCGCCAAATATTACGAATCATACCATCCCTACTGATTTTTATGTGCCACTGAAGATGATACACAGTAGTTTATACCAGTAAGACGCCTCAATCGCCGAGGGACGAGCGAGCCCGTAGAAACCCGCCGCACGTGCGCACGTACGGCGTCACCCGGAGTTTGACCTGTGTGACATTGCTAGGTGCGTGGTCTCACACCAACACACAAATTTCAACTTAGTCGGTACAGCCGTTTCTCAGCTATAGCAAGATAATGTTGTCTGACACCCCTCACGCGGCACGCGCCATGCTGACCCCTCACGTGAGACAAAACATGTCAACACAAATAGGGATTGAATGAGGCTATCAGATGGCGAAGACTGCTTGTCAATCGGAAGTGGGATTCCAAAGATATAAGCTCCTGAAAAGCGTGACGGTCGGTCGGGTCGGCCGCTAGATGTGAGAAAAATCCCGTATCCACCGAGGACAGCGCTCGCTCGTAATCATGACTGTATAATCTACCCTGTTTCAGTGTTGTTTTATGCTTTGTATCTGCAAGTATATACAGTTTCAAATTTCACTACTCGTTTTTTTTTCGCGCGAGGACGACGGCGGGAAGACACTCGGAACATAAACACTAGCTGGCGACCTTTGTGTAGGTCACCACTCGGGTGATATTTTTGTAATTTGTTCATTTATAGCCATAATATGATACAGATGAAGACACAAAATGACACAGACTCTCCAGATAGCCTCTTCTAAATTTCCTGAAATCATGGATGTAGAAATGTAAGTATTAACGCCACCACACAGCTGTACATCGTAAAAAACGTTGTCCTGATGACTTTAGTGTTAGCTACGGTAATTAGTTAGAATTAGAGAGTTTTTACTGTACAGTGATTTTTGGTATTGTTTTATTCATACACTAGCCGCAAAGCCAACCTCCGGGTGCACTTTTTGGCTAGCTCCTGAGGAGGGCTATTGGTGGGTCTTCGGCCCACCAAACACAGACTCTCCAGATAGCCCCTTCTAACTTTCCTGAAATCATGGATGTAGAAATGTATGTATTAACGTCAACCCATTCACATCACCCCCAACCCATTCACTCACCCATTACCCATCACCCCCCACCCATTCACTCACCCATTACCCATCACCCCCCACCCATTCACTCACCCATTACCCATCACCACACACCTATTCACTCACCCATTACCCATCACCCCCCATCTATTCCCTCACCCATCACCCATCACCCCCCACCCCATTCACTCACCCATCACCCCACACCCATTACCCATCACCCCACCCATTCACTCCGCCATCACCCCCTACATAAAGTTCCCCTTATGTCAAATTCACCGGACATTTTTGTTTGTCACATTTCGGTAATAGGCTACTAAAATAAAATAAATAAAGTGATCGATCATGAGTATAAAAGGGGAAGCTTTAATGTGCCCCTGGGGACCTGTTCCAAAACGATCACATAATGGATTGTACCAGGGAAGGTTCAACTATTCGCTTTGACACCACACAGACACACACACACACGACAGACATTTTGATCATTAATAAGCACTTGATTTGATTTATTATAGGTATATCTATACAGGTGAATTACGCTTGGGGGAGAGGTGTGATACTGCGGCTGGGATGAATCCCCCAGTAGACATAATGGAGACCAATGCGGTTCCACCAAAACTGCACACAGGAACGTGACCCAGACTCTGGCTAACGTCAACAACTGCAAAACTATACCCTTATCAAGTTTCTAAAAGATAGTGTAAGGGGGGAAGGATTTAAATAGTTCAAAAAGGCTTCAGGTGGTGAAAAAACGTGTGTTAACAGTGGTTTATGAGAGGGGAGTGGGATTTTTTTGTCATCAGGAGGCTTACGAATCAATTGAGCTCAGGAACCATACAGTAAGACCGTATTGAAAATAATTTACAAAGTTAGCTTTTTCATTCATTTGAAGGCACTGTCGCTGTAGGTGTAATCGTGCATGTAGAGTTAGAGCAAAAGAAAGTCATCCTTCCATTTCACATTTTGTTATTATTAGTAAATGTAAAGCGTAGATATAAAAAGGAAATAGAGAAAAACTGGTTCACAAATAGGGTGGTAAATGATTGGAATGGACTCAGTCATGGGGTAGTTAGTGCGATAGGGAGTCAATAGGGAGAATAAATAATTAATAACACGAGGTCGTTACAGTGGAACAACCACGGGTACGATGTGGTGAAGCTGTTCGGCGGCAAGTTCAGCCATGTGTCGCCGGTGTGGCTGCAGCTGCGGCACACAGCTGGCCAGACCCTCATCACGGGGGACCACGACGTAGACCAGGGCTGGCTGACGCAGGTGAAGAAAGCTGGGAAGACCGCAGATGTTAAGAGTAAGTCACCGTTAACCCCTTGAGACCCACAATGTAATTTCAATTGTAATTTGGGTACCATTAGACAATTTTTTGATAGATATAAGCAATATTTTATAGCTATGACCTGTTTAGTATCCTTGTCCACTAACTAATTTGGTATATTCAGTTACTCTTCATAATTTTATGGTTAACAACAGACGATTTCATATAGCAAAGGAAAGATCTGGGTGTGAAGGGGTTAAGTCAACTCCCTCATGTGTGTATCATGTTGTTGTTGTTGTTGTTGTTTCCTGTATGCCTCCGGGTGAAAATGAAATTATTATTATTTTTATTATTTTAGTGTGCTTGGGTTTACAATGATAGGTTGTATTTATCTGTGTTAATAATATTATTTTTTTACTGAAATAATGAAAAATTGGTTCACAAATAGGGTGGTAAATGATTGGCATGGACTTAAGGCCGGTTCCCACTAGCCCGCTTCTACGGCCGCCGCTGCCGTTCACCGCCCAACAGTGACGCCGCCATCATCACCGCTTGAGTGGTGGTAGTGGTAACCGGGCACAGTTTGCACCTCCGCTCGAGCGGACACCGCCGAGCGGGAGAGATGACTTGATTTTAACTTTGTACGGCAGCCGTACGGCGGTGCGGTCGACTATTTTGTGACGTCCTTGTTGGGCGGTGTACAGCAATGGCGGCCGTAGAAGCGGGCTAGTGGGAACCGGCCTTTAGTCATCAGGTAGTTAGTGCAGAGTTATTAGGGAGCTTTAAAGGGAGGCTGGACAATTTCATGGATGGGGACGAAAGGTGGAGGTAAGTAGTGTTAGTAACAGGAACTACCTCGTGTAGGTCTCACGGCCTCTTGTAGCTTCCTTATGTTCTTATGTTCTTATGTCATTTGGTCATATGGATCCTTTAAAACAGCTTCTTTTTAATTTGATGTTCTGGTGAATAGCTCTTTTATGACAGTCCTTTCCTGTGTTTGCAAAGTGGCTTCTGAGAAATATGTTTAATGTGAAGTGTTCGAAAAATGCAAAAAACATTTAGGAACAAAAGTATTACTCACACACTACATTGACGTTTTTTATTCCATTTATTGACAGCGAGCTTCGCTCGCTGTCGCTTACCATAAGACCCGTGGAACCAAGTTTCTGCCAAAAAGTGTATAACTACTCCTAATTATTGTCGGATTGAGCTGAAATTTGACATGCAAGTAGTGCTGTCAAAATCAATGGGGGTCGTCGGAAGAATTGTTTTGCGTAAAACAAGCCCTTAATGAGTAATTAGCGTAACTACTCCTATTATTGTCGGATTGAGCTGACATTTGACATCCAAGTAGTGCTGTCAAAATCATGGAGTCTGCCAACAAACTTTTGTAGACAAGCCCTATGATAATTACGTAATTAATTGCTGAAACGCATGCCTAT
>JACEEZ010014355.1:0-26587 GCA_016584305.1 Chionoecetes opilio
TTAAATTAAAATTGGTCGCATGTCTCGTACCCCCAGGTGTAAGTTTCGTACCCCCTGGTTTTACAGGTACCCCAGGGTAAAACCACTGCTCTAGTTCAAGACTCGCCAGGAGCTACTTTTTTTGTCCGTCGTCGAGTACCCGAAGACACCCCACATGCTGCCCATAAACTTCCCCTCCGACTGCAAGTGTGGCAGAGGGCACGAGGGGAAGCATAAGCCTCAATTAATTACATGTGTCACTCAACAAATCCACCCTGCGACACCACGAGCGAGGGCCAGCCATCTCAGCCTTCTAGAAATAACATATAAGGCCAACCACCTGGGGCCCCTAAAGGAAGATAAAACCCAAAGGCGCATACGTAAAATATTAATAAAATAATACTAAGAAAATAAATATAGGGTGGAGTCAAAGCTTTTTCTCTCATCAAGGTTTCCCTCTAACTGACTTTCAGGAGAGCTCGCCCCGGGTACGTCTAATCTCTGAGACGGAACTGAGAGTTTTGAAGCGCGGAAGCGCCATTGTTCGCTAAAAAAAAAAAAAAAAAAAAAAAAAAATACGTTACTTTGGGAAAATGTAGTACGGGGCTGGGGAAAAATAGAGGGAAGCAATGTTTCCATAATATCTAAAGAACCGTATTAGCTACGAGAAAACTTTATGGAGGGTTACAAAAAATCCAGATATCAACAGGCTGCCCTGTGGTATAAGCAAATTTAATTCCATTGATATTGACCAAATAAAGTTTTGTGTTTGGGTCATCATACTACCCAAAAAGAAATTTCCAGAAAAAAAGGGAAAATTTGCATACATGGGGTAAAACTCTTGTGAATAATAAATGTACTTTTTCAAAGTGGAATACGATTCCTGCGACCGGGGACCATATTCAAGAATTTTTCTCCACCCGTTGTATCGGTTTTTGGTATACAAATCAAGATACGCCCGCATCGCGTCGAGCTTTTTTGTTGTCCACCAACGACAACAACAACAGCAAGTTTCTCCATCCTCTCGCCGTCCCCTTATTTCCCATCATATTTCTTCCCAGACCATTAAGATAAGATAAGATACTTTGATCCTATCTAGACACTTTGCAAGTACCAACTACAAGGTATTGACTATACAAGCACCACCACGCCAGAACGAACTTGGTGGACTCGAACCGCTGACCTAATGCAGGGACTCTGCACGCGAGTCCACGACTCTACCAACCATGCCACCCTGAGGGGTTCCCAGACCATTAGAGGTGAGTTTTTAAACATAACCGTAAGTTACATATTATATTGTGAATACACCCAAATCATACATAAGATTAATTAGGTGCAGGCGGCCTTATTTTGATGTGAGAAGTGGTGAGGAGGCCGTGGTGGGGGTGTGGGATGTGCTGCCCACCGCCACCGCCACATGTATTGGCCCATTTTTTATACATTAACCCCTTTAAAGAAGTGGCGAACACTTTTTAAAAACTATTATTTTAATGGCAGAAATTATCAATTATGCCGGAAAAGGTATTGATAAATATAAAGTGTCAATCAACTATGCCAAGATCCCCGGCCACTGGTGCTGACGGCTTGCATGCATTAGGCCCATTTATTTATATATTAACGCCTTAACAAGTGGCAAACACTACCAAACCTATTATTTAAGGACGAAATGATAAGCATGCCGGAAAGGCATCAGATATATGTAAAATAGTCAATAAACTATGCCAGGTACCAGCTACTGGGGCTGACGGCTTTCATGCATTAGGCCCATTTATTTACATATTAACGCCTTATAACATGCTAGAAACCAGCCTCGAGGATCAGGTAACATAACATTTAAAAACTAACATTAAGCAAAAGGGGAACCGGTACCATAAGTAATAGGTAATTAATACTTTCAACCAGTAGTTGAGTACGAGGTCAAAGTACTCATTTCCTGTGTATTTTGATGGTTAGATTGATGTTCACATTAAAAAAAATCGTCGGAAATGCCAGCATTGCAGTTATTCCCCCTCCATAACGAGACCTGGGGACCGTCGGGAACGGGTATGGAACTGTCGCGATGAGAATTCTCGCCGAAACAACAACCTAGAACTATCGTCGCGTGGACATTTTAAACCTAACCTGGAATTGGCACCTAAATTAAACCTAACTGGATTCAAGCATAACGATAGTATTTCATCCCTGAATCCCTAAACATGGGTTACACTTGATAAATGTATATATTGGGTCTGAATATCAAGACATTGGAACACTCGACGACGGCGGCGAGAGTTCCGAGAGGCGACAGTTCAGGTTACCTCGGGGGAACCTGTCGGGGGGTTTTGGGCGGTTAAAGTTACAAATAGTTTCTGAAGGGTCGTATAATCTATGGATGACAAATATTATGAAAAATGAAAGAAAAAATGTAGAAAGAGTACCTCCGTACGATCATATCTTCCCTCCTTATTACTGAAAGACACTTCTCATAGCAGAAAAACGTTTGACTAACTGTCTGGAATTGGATGCCCAGAAATTATCCTTCTTTTCGTCCCCAAGTCCTTTCTTTCGTGAACTGATTGAACATTTCACGACCTATTGTGCGCACTCCCTCATCGACTCTTCTACTTATTCTGATGCACCTGAACCACTTAGTTATATTAAACTAGGGAGGTGCCACAACTTTCCACGTCAAGATGGATCTTGGCATTGTTCCTTGAGTAATTCCTTGATGACTTACATCAATTCTGGTCCTTGGTCACTCGAGCATGTCCAAGTTCTTTCATGGGTATTCTTGGAATGGTAGGTGTACCACATTTCTTTGAAATCGTTTCTGCGTATCCCCGGTTATGTGGCGGGTCGCAGCCAGCGAAACAAGCCTCCTTTCTCAGTGTAACCGATGACATCACCTTGGATTTTAGCCTCGCGATGATACTCTGTTCGAGAGCCTGATCGTAGGAAACGCAGTTGAAAGTCCTTTCTGAGCGTTCACAACGAAACCACCTTCCGACATGTGCTGAAACATCGTGGACTGACACCTCCACAGTGAGCCATTTCCGCAAACGACTACGACTGGGGTTGTTATCGTGCATAGTTGCTTCGGCTGCCAGAAGAAGTACGGTATGACTTCAAGGCGGCGGTTAAGGTGCATTTCAAAATCAGCCCACGGTCTGCCCTAAGTAACTTCACGAGGGTGTCACCAGCATCCAGAAAGCTAATCCAGTAAACGCAGTTGCTGATTGTTCTCTTCCTGTGTCTTTGAAAACTTCTTTCATTGTACTGAGAAGAAAGTATGACAAGCGCATTTAATCTCTGAACACACAGCAGTTGCAGGGCTCCGGGGATTGCATTGAAGGTTATTCCTCTAGATCTGCAATTAAGTGCTGGTTCTCATCACCCAGCAGGGCAACTTGTTTTCATTGCAGGAGGAGGTTTCGGGCAGCTGATAGAAACAAGGGAAACAGTGCTCGATGTACAGTCTGATTCCTCTAGACCTCTGGATACTGTTTCCCTCCATGCAACATCAAAATCACGGGACGCATGAGCATTACAACTTCAGGTACTGTCAGCTGTTTGGAGACCACCATCCCTTAAACAGCTTCCCTATACTGGCTATGAAAGTCATAGTGAGATGGCATCCCAACAAGCCTCATCGTCACTCGACCAGCCAAGTGATCTGGCTCAATCCAGAGAATCTGTCAGCCTTTGCTATATATTGCCAGGTCAGCCAGTGACCAGAACATGATTTTGCCCACTGCATTGCAATGTCAACCAGTCAGCAAAGTCGTGTAGATCGTAGAGAACAGTCAGAGGGTGGCGCATTAATGAATGGGAGATACCAATTAGGGTCAGTGAATTTCTCTTACTCGCCCCCTAACTAGAGAATGAATCTACCCAAGCCGGGACTACGGAGGTTTAGGGGGACTTTGCACGGGCCATTTCCCAAAAAAGTCTTTAGTACCACATCACTAGCAGACTTATCCAGTCTTTGAATTCCCCATTCACACATGGTTTGGTTTAGTATGGGGTTGTTGTAGCGTTGATTTTCCCTCCTTCATCACAGCTGTGTGCATCTAGTGTTTTTAGATTGACCTTGGAATGCAAGGTGTTTTCTGGCCGAGGAGACCTTGTACAACACCACAGCCTTGAATGGGTAGTGTCTTTTCGTCTATTGTCTAGGTCATTTGATCTAAATTGTCAATTGCGGCACAACAGTGGTCTTAATACGCATCTCAGGATCATAGACAGAAATGTCACGTGGTAATGAACGTTAGACTTGGTTGACACGCTGTCACAAAGCAATTGGCTGCGGAATCTTACGCACGTCATCATAGGTAGCTGTGTTCCAAGAGAGGGACAGGTCATCTTATCGTTCCTCGACTACCATGGTCGTGGTGCACCTGACACTTAAAACAAATGTTATTGGGGTATGGATTTTACAAACTAGAGAAATCATGTTGTGAACATATTGCAAGAACTCTCATTTCAATGGTTTTCCATGTGAGTCTCAGATTCATAGCTTGTTGTTAGCGGCTGTCAAAGTCTTTATTGAAGTACACCCGGTAACGAAAATCATACAAAGTATTCGGAACAAGTCCTTGCACTTTTTTTGTCTCCATATCCCACTAGAATCATAACGAATCAGATTGAAATGAATGTCACCGATACATTTCCTGATGATACCAGATGCCTTATGCAAAGACCAACAGGGAGAGTCTCTAATTGGACATAATCAGAGGATTCGAGTTCCACATTCACCAATTTTCATTACTACATGCACATTGTAGCCTCACAACGTGTGTGTTTCAAGGCCTCGGCCACTGTGATAGCCCCTGAGGCATACAAGATCAGACTTCCCAGGCTGGACGCATGAATGAAATCCTGTTCGAAATGCTCTGTAATTCTCTCCTTCAATCTCCATGTAGTAAAGACTCGTTGGTTTAAGTTGACCTCCTCTGCTGATATAGCGACCAATCGTTCATTCAGGACAGACAAGTGTTTGATAGAGATGGTTTTGGACAGGACAGGTCTCTTCAATCCCTTACAAAACTTTTGAAGGCACACGCATTGTCAGATGTATCAACTTAGCCCTAGCACTAGCAAGCTTTTAATATTGGTAAGCGAGGATGTAATGCGAAGAGCAAGAGCGATTGATATTTTGCATCCATTGCAAACAAAGTCAGATTTGACAGCATGCATATGATATCTCATAGTGGTTTCTCTGATGCTGCATCAAACACTCTTTGCCGTGGGGGACCCCGTCCCTGTGGACGTTCGACAGTTTCTCCTTCCAGCTATGTGATTCCCACATAGGAAACAGCTGATCGGAATGTCAAATTTCGGACGTGGCATATCGCCGGAGACGAGACAGCCAACAGTAGGCCCACTACCTGTTGCGCCATCGTCAAGCGTAGCACATGTACCAGATGTTTCTTTGGGCTATCGGATATTTCATCTTGTTCGTATAATTTGGCCTCTGCCACTTTGGTGGAATTTTATAACAGTATCTTCCTTTAGGGGTGTCGTTTTCGAGAAAACAGCCGATCATAGACACCATACTTACGAGTTCGGCAGCTTTCAGAAGGATTGCAATCCTTCGACTCCAGGATTCTGGACAACGGGGTTATCAGCTTTGGTTTTTGGAGAATGAAGTCTCGCAAAATACGCAGCATTCGCACAGACTCGTCTTCTCCTCTTCTGAGTGGGTTCTTCTGGTGTTCCATATTTCTTCAAAAACTGCAAGGAAAAAAAAACATACACAATTAGAAGAGGATAAAGTAACAATTGAGTACGTTTAGACGCAAGGGTTTCTTGTATAACTGAACGACAAAGTACGAGTCCAAAAAAAAGGCCAAAAAAAAATGGGTAAAACCCCTAATGTTGGGGTATTTGGTGTCCAAACCACCATTAAGTGAGTTTCAACTCCATATATTGTGAGAGTGTACTTGCAGAAAGGATAATGTGCTGTTACCAAGTTTTCAATCTTTGTAAGTGGCCAAAATAAACATTTTAAGATATTAAAAAAATCTCAATTTGGTATGGGTGAAATGGCAAATGTTACGATTGAATTAGGAATCTGACTGTAAACATCGTTTTTCACAAGTAGACATCCAACGAATCCAACGATACCTAATTTGCCTTGTTCTAAAGTATGGAGGGTCAAGCCTAAATTTTTGGCTCTGGCCGCTCCAGTATAGTCATTTAACTCCGCTACATAACAAATGTGGGGAAAATTGCATGTGGAACATATATGCCATCTTCCTTGTTCTATCACTAGCAGAAACTCAGAGAACTGCTGTCTGTGTCGTTGATGTGGAAATGGTGGGGATTGTTTCATCATGTTGTACTGGTTTTATTGCGGATTCGCAGTTTGGGTACGTGATTTTTTATTGTTTTCTTTGTGCAACAGCAATCTTTGTCAAACAAAAATAACAAACATTGAAGTGATTTTTCGGCTCACGCAATGCAAGCCTATTGGGGACTAGAAACGGCATAGCTTTCTATTACCATTCATCCAAGCTATTAACATTGCACTGCACTGGGCCACAGCAAATCATGTGGTGCCCAGTCTCTCTCCTTGTCTCCTAACTTACAGTCAAAATAATACTTGTTTGGAAAGTTAAATCTTTGTTGTTATGTTTCACGTAGTGACTTGGTGTATATTGTCCACAGATAGAGCAGAAGTGTCTGGGTGATTTACACAAGCAGGTCTATTTGATGCCATTTTAATTACCATACAATCAATATGCTGAAAAAAACGTAGCAAAGTAATTATTACGAGTGCAAAATAAAAATAAATACATTACCGAGTACAAAACAAATGCTATAAAAACACCAAAGTGACCACAGCCCATTACTTGCTTACAGCAGTGAGCTTCAACAACCACTCTGCCTGACCCTCAGTAGCGAAGGACCGTTGGGCCGTTACTAGCTCTTTCAACCAGTGTTGCTAAACTCGGGATTAAATTGTATTGATCAAAAACGTGAGAATTGTATATATTGGCCAAAAGAATTGCCTCAAATTTTGAAAACAAGTTATTATTACTGGCATTAAGACGATTAAAACGAAAATGTGGACGGGTAGGACAGTGTGCGAAGTGATTGCATTTTACCAAAATCTAGACTGATTAGAAAAAATATAATTTATAGATTGAAACAGGCATACCGAAATTATCTAGTAACACCTAATGGTCTCTGTAACAAAATCGTTGTGCCTAATATAATGCCTGGGCCATACAATGGCCTTCACAATTTTCACCAATTTGTTTCACGGATTTGCATGAAAACTTTGTTATCGTGGCTTTTTTCTGATGGTATCACGAATCAGGTCTTCGTTCCCTATATAGGTACCAAAAGCAATTGTTGAGCCTTTGTAAGCTTATTTATCCCCGGAAATATATTTTGTACGCCCTTTTAAAACCAAAACTATGTTCTGTGAGAAAAATTATATAGAAACATGTATTATGTTCTTCGGAAGGAAAATGTACAATTGTTGTTGAGATAATTTATACGTCTGTATGATAATACAACTCGACCAATTTTTAGGCTGTTTATACGTAATGGTCAAATACTACCTTTATTGCGTTTCCCTTATTTTACTATGTAACATTAAGCCTAGACAGAATATGCCTGATACTCTTGTTAAGCTCAACGAGAATCTATCCTAAGGCAAATATCCGTTTTTCTGTTTTGCTTAAAAAACGATCTTGAGATATAACTGTTTTTTAATTTTTACGCAACTTTTGTGCTGTTCACTTTCCAGCGATCTATATGGACGCACCTACATCTATCTTTAATCCGGCAAACATTTATTTTAGTCTGGATGGAGAGCATCTAGCAGGAATCGTTTATGCACTATACAAATGCAAATTTATTATTAGCAAGAGTTTGACGCATGTAGGACTCCGTCCCCTGGATTTCTGGATATTTTTTCTCGGAAATATGCCATAAAAACACACTTACTGCGCTCATTTCTAAAATGGAATTTTAATCTGCTTACACCACAGGGAAGCCTGTTGAAATAGTGATTTGTTTAATCTATAACGTTATATAAAAAAAATCTGGTCTTGAGATAAATAGGGAAAACATTGTTTTTTCCCATTGTCCGCAGCCTCGTACTGATCCATTCACGGACTTAACGGTTTTGTTAGGGAACAAAGGCGCTTCAGTCTCTCAGATTCCCGTGGAGAGATAGGACGTACGTGTGCGACATCTCTCTGTGTATTAAGAGAGTTTTCTTGAGTTTAAGAAGATTGATTTATTAATGAAAATGAATTTTCATCAAATAAAAATTCACTAGGCAACAATTTCAACTTTTGTTTGTTCAGACACGTGAACCACTGATTCCTACGAACTTGCTGATGCTGATAAGCTCTGATATCTAAATTGCTCTATCAGGTCCGATTTTTTGTGTAACCGAAAACCCTATTTTTCTTATTCCTCACCAGATTCTATTACGGAAGCCGTCTAAGTAACTTTCCGTGCCACGTTTTATGTTCAGCTACTTAAATAATTAGGAATAGGATGTATTTCCTCCTTATTCTGGATTAAGACAGGACCAGCGATTCCGCTGGTGCTGAGTACCACCCCTGGCGCCCAACCATCCACCCCAAAGCGTCAGTATTTGTTGTTACTACCGAAATGCGAATCCTGTACATAAGTAAAAAACTTGGTGTTTCCTGTTTCCTTTGTCGCTTGTAGGATGAAGAGCTCTCCTTGTGCAGGAACCAACAATAATCTATCATTACTTGGGTTGACAGACCTTGGTATCTGTTTTCCATAACTGAGATCTGATGGTGGAAAACGCGCACATTGCTCGGCACGCACAGCCCCCAAGGTTGGCCGGGAACAAGGCCAGATAAAAATGTAAAAATGCATTCAAAGACATTCTGCACATTTTTTCATTAAAATTTAAAAATGTTTTCACGAGTTCACGGTGGTTTTAGCTTGTGGTTTCCCAAGATTTTTTTGCGAACTCAACAAAAGAGTCCATGGTCACCTAGTTCTTCTCATTGAGATTAGATGCGAAACGATGAGTCGTGGAGGACACTGCGGATCTGTGGTCCAGTGAAAACTACAGCTTCTAGCTTAGCATCCGTCATTATGCTTTGAAATTATCATTAAATATTGCGAAACCACTACATTGAGATCCAGACCATTCACGAAATTTTTCATTAGACCAAGTCATAGACCACTGTCAACCTGGAGCTGCGCACGGAATATCGGCCTGTCGCACAAGGCCTGAAGTCGGAGGCCCCCCCGCTCGGATATAATATATATATTATCTATATATATATATATATATATATATATAACATATATATATATATATATATATATATATATACGGGATCATATAGACTGGTTTATCAGTATATATGATATACTGTAAGTGTTCGTAAATGTTTGTTCTATAAATTATCAAATAAAAAACAGTAAAACACGCCAAAGAAAGGCCATTCCGAGACTGAAGAAGAAAATATGCAATCACGTAAACTCTTCGCCATTTAAAACTTGCTAATCAACTTTTATCTGAAGGGTATCAATAGAGCGCAGTTTCATTAGCTTTCCAGTGATATATTTAGTTTTCGGATAACTGATTTAGAACCATGCAGTAAATAGCGTTAAAATAAATAAATAAAATCAACAAATTGGTAATTTTCCGGATTGATATGTATTTACTACCATGTATAAATAGCGTGAACGAAATTAAATAACTTTCAATCGGGAAAATTCACCAGATTGATTGAGTTATTTATTTTATTTATGCTTAATTAGCATGGTCTAATTATTTATCAGAAAAACGAAATACATCAATGTAAATCTAATAAAAATTGCGCTTCTATTGATACCCTTTCATGATAAAAGTTGACTCGCAAAGTTTTAGGTGGCGAAGAGTTGAAGTGAAATCAGAGTCTCGTAATGGCAGTCTTTAGCGTTTTTACATGTTTTTTATTGATAATAGTATAGAACAAACATTTACAAAGATTACAGTATTTATCAAGATATACGATAAACCTTTTATATGATAGTCCATATACCACTATATCTTTTGTCTGGCGCGGCCGCAGTCCGCTAGCAGCCTGGCAACTTCAAAACATTGTCGCGTGAACAGTCCAGATATATAGTGGTCTATGGGCCAAGTTTAATTATGAAGGTGGTGAGAAGATGTACTTTGAGGAAGTCAATAGTGCTTGTGGGTGTTTCCATTGGGTTTACCAACAATCTGTTCAGTTCTAGATGCCAATTGTGGTTTTTGTGTGGTTCGTTTCATCTCTGCTGTTCCATAGACACAAAAAGCACATATGCTTTGTGTAGCTCAACTGTTTGTTACCAGGAAGTTAATGATACAACTTTAAGGTCGCCACAAAATATTCCATGTGTGGCCTTATATTTGATGAGTCTTAGCAGCAGTTCCATTAGATTCATAAGTCTCATTAAAAGTAAATCGGCCAGACCATTCATCATTCCTGATTAATGCAATCAAATCATAGCCATTAACGAGTATATCACAATACGGCGTCACTTTTTGCATCCAGTTAGCCGTTTTGAATAATCCGTAATCAAAATCTGCAAATTCCCCGAGTTCTCAAAAACACTCCCTCAAGTTTGCAGACGATAGCCGCAGGCTCGGTGACGTAGCAAAAGGCAAGCGCTCTCCCGCGCGCAGATTCAGAAGGATGTAAACACAGGAGATATATATATTACTTGAAGATTTTTGGGTGTTTCTGATAGATTTATTTTGCGATGTGCATGTATTGATCCTGTGTGGGGGCGTGCCTTTCGAGAGCTTGCAACCCCCATTTTCAAAGAGTGGGGCGAGATATATGTGTGCAGATGTGTGCAGGGCGGGGAGCGGCGGGTATTAAGCAGGCCACCGAGATGATGAGGGCTGCAGTACCCACGGCTATACAGCGCTCCCCGTCGCTCAAAGGTCGCACACATATATCGTCGCCGTTGTGGGTTGTGAATGGGTGCTAAGCTCTCGGGTAAGGGCACAGCTTTATTGCTTTGGCCCATGCAGGATGCAAGTATGTGCCGTGTCGCCACAAAAAATATACAGAAGCACCCGGGATTCTAAGGGTACGGTATTTTTCTCTGAGGTCTCCGTGTGTCTGTGTCGGCGGGGGCTGGGGAGGCTTACCTCTTGTGTCGTCGCCAGCCAAAGTTCGCGCCACGACTGGAATGTGGCTGTGTTTTTCCCTGGCTTACAAAAGTCATGTTTTAGGGAAATAAGGCGTGAAAATGGAATAATTTTTGGTGGATTCTGTATTTTGAATGAACATTCAAATAACTTATGCAAAGAAAAAATGGGTTCTGGAACGATACTTTAGGTCAGTGGCTTGTGTACAGTTATTGAAGTTTGCAGTGCGTTGTTGTACAGAATACAAGCTTTAAAGCTAGCTTTACTAGAGTCAATGAACAGTCAAATTCTTTTGGATCATAGCGAGGGGTCAATCCTTCCATCAGGCCACTGATATGTGGCAGAAACAAACTTTACTCCTGTAAATAAAATGAGAATGAAAACTGCAAATGGCGAGCGAATAGCGGAAATGGGAAACTTTGGGGTTTGGCTGGAGAAGATTCCATTCTTGAAGTCTGGAACCAAGCAACTCTGCCTGTTTCTTTTGGTACTTCCAAATCGCGCACTAGCGAGTTTGACTCCGCTTGACTTAACAAATGTGGGAAATATTTGCATGTGGAACATATATGCCATCTTTCCTTGTTTCTACCACTAGCAGGAAACTTCAGAGGAAAACTGCTGTCTGTTGTCGTGATGTGGAACTGGGTGGTGGATTTGTTTCATCATGTGGTACTGCGTTTTATTGCTGATTAGCAGTTTGGTACGTTGGATTTTTTATTTGTTTTTATTTGCGAAACCAGCAATCTTTGTTCAAAAAAAAAATAACAAATCATTGAAGGATTTTTCGGCTCAAGCAATGCAAAACCATGGGGACCAAGAACGCATAGAAAAAAAAAAAAAAATAAAATAAAAAAGAAAACGTTTATATTACCATTCATCCAAGCTATTTAAATTGCATATGCACTGTGCACAGCACAATATGTGGTGCCCAGTCCCTCTCTTGGTCTCCTAATTACGTCACAAATAATACTTTTTGGCAAGTTTAATCTTTGTTATGTTTCTACGTAGTGCTTAGGTGTATATTTTCCACAGATAGAGCAAGAAGTTTTGGCCTGGGTGATTTACACAAGCACGTCTATTTGATGCCATTTAATTACCATACAATCAAAGATCTGAAAAAACGTAGAAGAAAGTCATTATTACGATGTGCAATAAAAAATAAAGCATTCCGTAGTACAAAACAAATGTATAAAAACCACCAAAGTTACCACAGCTCCATTACTTGCCTACAGCAGTGAGCTTCAACAACCATTTGCTTGACTCAACGTATGTGACTGACAGTTGGGCCGTTACTATTAGCGCGTTTTCGCGACCGTTCTAGCCCCGGTTGGAGTGAATAGTCCGGGCCGGGGACACTGTTTTCGCGAGGCGGGCGGGATCAGCCCAGAGAGCAGGACCAGGTTGGACTAATGTGGGGCGGAAATGGCGCATGCGCATACAGTCAGCGGGGAAGACGACAGAAGCTTCTGGCCGCTGATAAGACATGGAAACACCATGAGGCCGACCATTAAGACTAAAGTAATTTCACGAAAAAATTACAATATTCGCAATTTGCTGAAACAACATCTTGGGAAATGAATGTCTTCAAAAACACTATAGGCGCAACTGCACTTATGTCACCAGGGCGCCAATATTACGAATTTTAGCATCACATTAACACCACTTGTATGGGTCATGAAGAGATGTATTAGTGTTTATGTAGATACGTAAACTACGTACGTGCACGTCTCTTCAGTCTTCAGTGGGCAACATACAAGTCTGTAGTGATGCTAAAATTCGTAATATATAGCCCCTTGCGACAATACTGCATTGGCGACTATGATCGTGTATTGACGGTAAATGAAATGGGATTTCAATCATGCAATTTTTCATAGTCATCAATACTTGACTTTCATTTAGAAGTAAAACCCTTTGTGTTTCTTGGGGGGGGGGGGGGGGGGGGGAAGAGTAAACTTGCAGGACGGTTAGGACCGCCACTTCATCTCCCAGCCCAAAAGCCATTACACAGGTCTGCCAAGGGGGCGGAGCAGAGTTGATTTCCGTGGACACGTCAGCGCTGAGTCGCCCCTTCCCTGTCTCTCCTACTCGGCTCTTCAGCTCTGTTTCGCTCCCCTATTCTTCCAGCTCTGTGAAGACGCTGGCTGTACCTCCATAACTAAACCATAGGATATTCTCGAAAATACCCTCCTAGGATGCCCACAAACGTACCTCAGGTTTCGCCTCTTAGGTCGACCATTTGTGTTACCTCTTACTTAACCGTAAACATAACTGATGTGTTCAAGAGTAACTTGACATACTGTCCAGAATCCCCGGGAATATTGCATTCGGCTCCTGTCCTCTTGCTCTCATATAGTTCTCATCTATTTTACATCCGAAGACAGCCACAGTGTGAAGGAAGGGCAGCATGGTTAAAGGAGCGACCATCTGTTACAGCCGATGTGGCGGTATAAGTATGCATGTAGGTGGGAAATGAAAATTTTGTCCACGCTACAGCGGCAAACAGCGGCACAGCAAAGGGCGTCCCAGCTTGGTGCTATCATAGAACTCTCTCTCTTCTCTCTCTCTCTCATCTCTCTCTCTCTCTCCTCTCTCTCTCTTCTCTCTCTTTCTCTCTCTCTCTCTCTCGCTCTCTCTCAAAAGTACACAATACTGATCACATTCACGGATCTATGCTCTGAATTAATGTAAGAAAGGAAGGTAAGGAAGGTAAGACAATTCTGTCAGCAGAGTGTTGTCTGAGTGTGTAGAGGCCGTGACGTGACGTGAGAGGTGACTTCCCACCATACCGACCGTCAGTCAGAGACTGAGGTCGTTGAGTGATTCAAACGCCGAGAAGCTGACCTGAGGGAAGATAACGTCAAAGCAAAAGTGTTATAATGCATTATCAGATAAAGTCGTCATTATAGGCCGTTCATAAATGATTTGACCAAATGAACTTAACGGCAGTCATCATTTCATTAGGTACGAGCTGGCCCAAGCTTTTTACACAAAAAACGGCCTCTAATTTCAAATGTTTTCATCATCACCACCACTACTTTATTCAGGATGGATGTCGGAGATGAAAGTTTTTTTTTTTTTGGTACTCCAAAAATATTAATACTTCAGCAACCATTATATGTGGTAAGATTACATTATGATACATGCCGAATCCAGCTCCTACATAATAGGACTCGCGGTGACGCATGACGCGATGAGAATGAATTTCAGGTCGGACTTTGCAGACTTGTTTATATGGCTTTGACCAGCCAATAGGAACACGACGAATGGGACTGGGGCTATGCAACAAGTATTGTGCAAGCATAGTCCAGTGGGACTGAACCAGGTTGCGTAAACGTCGCGAAAAGCGCTATATGTCTTGATACGTAACTATGCTTTCAACCAGTGTTGCTAATCGGGATACATTTTATTGATAAAAATTGTGAGAACTTTGTATCTAGTTGGCAAAAAAATTGCCTCAAACTATGAAAAGCAAGTTACTATTACTGGCATAAGACGGATTAAAACCAAAATCTGGACGTGGTTAGACATTGTGCGAGTGATGTTGCTTTACACAAAATCTAGTGTGATAGAAGAAATCTAATATAGATTTGAAATCAGCATACGAAAACATTATCTAGGAACACCTAATGGGCTTCTGTGACAAAACTTTGTTGCCTAATAAATGCCCTGGGCCATGAAATAGCATTCAGAATTCCCAATTTAGTTTCACGGATTCATGGAACGGTGTTCCATCAGGTCGTCGTTCCCTAATTACGTACTAAAAGCAATGTTGAGCCTTTGGAAAGCTTTTTATCCCGTAAATGTATATTGTACGCCCTTTTAAAACCAAACTCTGCTTCGTCGAGAAAATTATATGAAACATGTATTATGTTCTTCGGAAAAGTAAATGTTGTAAAAAGATCATTTACGTCTGTATGATAATACACTCGACCAATTTTAGGTTGTTTAATTTACGTAAGGTCAAATATTAACCTTTATTGCGTTTCCTATTTGTTACTATGTAATATTAACCCTAGGACCAAATATGCCTGAGTACTTTTGTTAGCTCAACGCATAATGATATACGCATAATAAGCTCGCATACTGTATACTAATAAAAACAGTGAAGGTAGAAAAAAATGTACAAAATAATGAAACTGAAAAATTAAATCGACCGAGAGGATCTACGGCCGAAGAAGAACAGAAAATAAGGAAGCTAAACAAGAGCTGGGAGACCTACACGAGGTAGTTCCTGTTACTTAACACTACCTATTATCCACCTTCATCCCCATCCATTGAAAATGGTCCAGGACTCCTTTTAAACTCCCTATTGACTTTACACTAATACCTGATGACTACAGTCCATTCCAATCATTACCACCCTATTTTAAAACAGTTCTCCCTATTTTCTTTTTAAAACCTACGCTATTCAGCTCGAATCCGTTGACTTCTTGTTTCACCCTGATTACTAGCCGTAATAACTTTGCCTACATCTCCTTTATTGTATATTTCTTAACCACTAAATCATTATATCAGATCGCCCAATATTATACCCTTTTTTTTATATGCCTCTTGATGTGAGTGTAACTTATAGCTTCATTCCTCTCCTTCGAAAGTTACGCATCCATGTTATTATTTAGTCATCCTTAGTCGGTCTGATAACAAGGCTATATTCACCCTGTAATACGGGATCAAAAGAGCTGTACGGCATGTCTAGGTGAGGTACTGGATAGAGTCAAATATGCTTTAGAATAACCTCGGCACTTCTACTTTTAACACTCCTGTTAATGAATCCTTAAAGCCATCCATCTCATCTCCGATTCTAGCCTCACTACATGTTTCCTAGGACGGAGTTATGAGCTTACCCGCACGCCCAAATCTTTCTCCGTTCTGATTGCCAGACGATACATTGCGTTCTACTATTACCAAGATTTCTTTAACCAACATTTAAACACGCAACACTTGTCAATATTAAATGACATCTGCACCTGACTACCCACACGTTTTAACTATGTTAGTTAAACAGGGAGGTGAATAAAATAAGTTAAATAGGGAGAAATTGGTTTTCACAAATAGGTTGGTAATGATTGGAACAGACTCAGTCGTCAGATAGTTAGGATGTGGATAATAGGGACAGTTTTTAAAATGTTAGACAATTTCATGGATGGGAATGAAAGGAGGATAATTGGTAGTGTTAAGTAACAGGAACTACCTCGTGTAGGTCGCGCTCTCTTGTAGCCCCTTATTTCCTTGGTCTTTCTTAAGTCTCCCAGCAAACGGGTTTATATCAGACCTGTGATCTAATAATGCTTACCTATCTTAGTGTCTCAGCAAACATGGTGATGACACTGCTAAGCCCACTATCTAAGTCGTGATGAAACAAAAAAATAATAAGGTCTGTAGTCTATTTCTGAATTCATGTAATCGGCCGTTGATACTCGCGGTGATTTAACTGTTTCATTATTTGTCCTTTTTTCTCACCTTCACTCTTTTCATTTAGTATACATTCTGCGTTTCTACATTCATGATGGAATATAGCCACCACAGAGTATAGACCTAGAAAGCGAGTCTCGCTCCCGCTGTTGTGTATGCAGTGATCGCCGCAGCCTAGCGCGGCGACCATCGGGCTTATCAAACCTTATTCCCAAAATAGTTTTCCGACGCCACCATTTGATATTGAAGAAAAAAAACAGTGCCACCATCGTCTTCCTAAGAAAAATTTTGGATGTATTAGCATAAAATCGTGAAGCAACTAATATCAGATTATACGGAAAATGAGGCTAAAATAAAGTAGGCGCTAAACATTTGGTCTTTCAACTCTTAGGGTAAGCTATTTAGTCCTTGTACTATTATTATTAAACACGGGTTCCTGAATCATACACACTTGCCGATTATGGTCTAGGAACTGCGATGTGAACCCACTATCTAGAGCAGTGGTCTTAACCTGGGGTACCTGTACCACCAGGGGTACGAACCTACACCTGGGCTACGAGACATGCTGACCAATAAGCAAGTCATACTTTATAAGGAAGCTAGGAATTAGTATATTTATAATTATTTTAGGCTGCAACAATAATTGTTTAAACCACCTGGAGGTCCAACGGTTCAACCACCTGAGTCCAACGGTTCATCATAAGTCATATACAATAACTGTCAAATTATAGTTACCGGCATATGTCGTTTTCTTATTTTACCGTTTCGTACAGAGGTTCTAACTCGGTGGTACGTGGTTCATGTATGTGTTATGTTGGCTCAGCACGAGCACTGGCCAAAAAAAAGGGTCGGACCTTTTTTTTTTTGGAACCGCCGGTTCCGGTTCCGGGTTCCAAAGGCTTCGGAATCGGGGGAAACCGGTTCCGGAGCCGGTTCCTCAGTATGGTCCACTCATTTTCTTGCATAAGCTGTTGAAATGTTCATTCAAAATACCTAATCCACAAAAAAATATTCCAGTTTCTTCGTCTTGTATCCGTGAAAAAACAGACTTGTAAAACGACGTTTTGTTTTCGTTGGCCCCCCACTTTTCAAATTTCTGGAAAAGCTATCTGATAGCTACCGGTCAAGTCAGTATTGTAGATTACTGAGGAACCATTAAGGGCGGAACCGGTTTCCCAGCCAGTCGTGGCGGAACCGTCGGAAACCGGTTCCAGAACCGATTCTCGCACAGCCTACTAAAAATAGCAGGCAGCCAATCTCGGCCCGGAGCCATGTGAGGTTCTGTCTATTCCGGAATGAATAGGTAGAGGATTTGTACGTGTATCAATTATTCCATGTTAACAGAAGTGGCCAGGTTGAGTAAGTATGTTTTTGCCCCAGAGGCACTGTGTCACAACAGGAGGAGCGACAACACTGTGATTGCCACTTATCGCAGTTGATAAAAATCTCTGGAAGGTGAAAAAAAACTATGTTGGTCATCACCCACCGCCTGTGTTTTACCACTCATAAGAGGAGCGACAACAAGCTAATTGCACTTATGACAGTTGATAAGCATTACACATACAAGATAAGATACTTTGATCCTATCTAGACACTTTGCAAATTAAACCAACTACAAGGTTTTATGACTATACAAAGCGCCACCAACGTCAGGACGAACTTGGTGGGCTCGAACCGGCTGACCGAATGCCGGGATTTCGGCACGCGAGCCAGCATCTCTACCAACCGAGCACGCTGACGAGTTTACACATTACAAGCATGGTAAGCAAGTCAACAAAAAAGGAAAACTCCCCTATATAAGATGTCGAACGGCGAAAGAGGCAGAAGCGAGAGGGCGACGCTACACTCACGTGCGGTGCAATTCCCTCTGAGTAACCCGTGTGGACACGCTGTTGTCATGAATGTTCACGGACCTTGTCTTAAGACTTAAGTTCTTAGGCCGTAGAACCTATATGATAGTCGCTCTTACTACATTGAACATATTTACATAATGTATATTGATCCTCGTTACTGGTACTTATAGATTAAAAGCTAAAAGGAAACCGTTAGGCTTACTTTGTATTGACCTTGGCAATCACCCCTACAGGCCCATTGAACGCTACCTGTTAATTGGGTTGTTGAACCCAGTTACCTTTAAACAAACAAGATAGAAAAGGGTAACAATGTCGGCCCAAAAACGTCAAATAAGGCCATGTCACACGAGCAATATTTTCCGGATCTTTGTATCTGCTACCAAAAGATGCCCCCGTACTGGTGAGCAAAAAGGTGCGCGACTTGTCACACAGGGTGTTTCGGCTACGAGCATTTCCTAACCGGCGGCATCTTCCTGCAGGGGTTGGATCAAATACTGAACTTTTTACAATTGAAAACAAATACAAATACCTTTTCGTTTGGGATTCCAAAAATACAAATACAAAACAAATACTTTCTTCCTAAATCTAAAAATACAAATACAAATACAAAAATACTTTTTCCTAAATCTATAATCTATTTCTTCCTTAAAATCTAAGTATAAACTCTCTGTGTGTGTGTGGGTGTGTGTGTGTGTGTGTGTGTCAAATGATTTTGACTCGAAATATCAATATAAATACAAATACAAAATACTTTTTTATCTGGATGCTAAAATACAAATACAAATCAAATACAATTAAAATTGTATTTTAAAGACAGTTCAAAATACAAATACAATGTATTTGATTCCACCCCTGCTTTCCTAGACCCGCGCCAAAAAACAAAACACTATGGATGCGTGACAAACAAGGACGTAGTTCGGTGGTAAGGACTCATATTTACGTGGTTTTGGCACATATTTGCCAAAAAAAACGCAATGGGACTGTCTTTGCTTGCAAGAAGAAAGGACCGAGAGCCTGTATTATAGACTGTAAGGGAATTGAGCTTGGAAGATCCGGAGACACTAGAAAACTCATACGGCTAAGCAGAGACCTAACGAATTGCTATTGAGGCTCGTAAACACTATGAACAGAAAAGAAAAAAACCAATATATGAGAGAGGCTGTGAGTGAAGAGAGAACGACTTACACTAACACTACGCTATTTGACTACAGGTATGTATACTATATATAATCTATATGTGGTATTAACAGGGAACTACCTCGTGAGGTCTCACGATCTCTTGTAGTTTCCTATTTTTTCTTATTCTTATGAATGTAAATATTCGTTTTTAAGGACTCCTTATTTCGGAAATTAACATTAATTTTGTGGGGTTCGGTAATTTTTCTAATGGCAGTGATGGTTTTTTTCTAGGAACTGTAAGATGAAGGAGGCTCACCCTCTGACAAAAAGAAATAATAAAAAAAAGCATAGATTCTTCAACTGAAAAACAATAAAAAAAAGCATAAGATCTTTCACTTGGAAACTTTCAGGGTATAACCAAATTATCAATGTCTACTTTAGGTGAGCATGAGAATGTGGTACGTCAGACGTCTTTGACGGTATGACGTCATAAGGTTTTCATGACGTACAACCTTCCTGGGTGGCGTTTGTCGTAGAGAACCATGCTTCTACATGGAAATACTCAAATACCATACGAAGAGCGGTCTGTAATTAGTTTTCTTAAAAATTCCCAATACGTAATGAGTTATCGAGGCCATAAAAAGCACCTCACGTGACGTCACGCCGAATCGGCATTTAAAAAAAAAAAAAAATCCTAAAAGTTTTGCCACTTTACGAGGAAAAAAAAAATTACACGAAGAAGCACAAACCAATAAGTATCTAATATGAACGTTACAAGCAGTTTCAAATAATTTTTTCAATGTTTGACAATTTTTTAATGTAAAACATTTCTTGTTTGGAAATAGAGCGTTTAAAAGTTTTCCCCAGTACAAAGTAACGTCGCTATTTTTATTTCATGATTTGCCATTATTTTCACACACAAAGCTCTATAAGCTTATATGATTTACTATCGAGATGGATATACTCTGAACACGGAAGAAACAGGAAAAAACGAGCTTTTATATAAGAAGCACATTGGCCCTTACTCTCGCGCCGCCCTTTAAAAATTGGTTAGCCCCTTCTCCTTTAAAATCCCTCGTGAACGGGCGTAGGAAGTTCGCGGGCGGTTTTAATTCGCTTCCTAAGTTGCTACGTCCATGTACGCTTGGAAAATCCGCTCACTCAAATCTCAATTTAGATTTTTTCATATATTCGAATAATCAGAGGGTGAGCCTTCCCCCTTAAGCAAGTAATCTAACCTAGAGTCTTTCCCGGCTTCATTGTTTCATATTCTTCTTCTAAAATTCCACAGAAACCTGACGATATATGAACCCTTTCATATGTTGAAATTAGGCTGGAAGGTGTATGGACCTTTTTTGATGTTAGTATTCCTAGTATAAGAAAAGGGAAGACTCCACAAACCATAGAAAACTATAGTTTCCATGCGCACCATTTCACGTTAGCATTTTTTTTAGTGAGTTCACCAACATATTTTATTACTGGCGAAAAGCCGCCCCCGGGCGGACTTTTGGCTAAGCCCTGCCGGAGGGCTAGGTGGGGCCTTCGGCCCACAAAACACAGACTCTCCAGATAGCCCTTCTAACTCCTGAAATCACGTATGTAGAAATGTAGTATTAACGGCCAATCATGCACATCACCCCCAACCCATTCACTCACCCATACCCATCACCCCCCCACCATTATCATCCATTACCCATCACCCCCCACCGATTCACTCACACATTACCCTAGCAACCCCACTAGACACCTGTTCAGAAAACAATCTTTTCTATTTATACCCTCCTGCCCGATTTCCAATGTCTTTTTGACTGAAAGTCGAAATTACAACCATTATAAGCCCAAAATGTCAGGGAACCCCCCCTTTTTTTGCTCATGAACGCCATGAAGTTCTAGTTATACACGTTTTAGTAAACGCCAGTTTCGGAAGCATTTTGATGGTGTTTCGGCCTATTTTTTCACCAATATAAATGGCATAAGCAAGGTTTTAAAGCAAGTAAAGATGCTGACGAAACACAAAATGCACTAGAAACATTTGTTAGGAAAATTACAGGCTATTACAGACAAATTTTCAATTTTTTTCACAACTAAATATAATTTATTTCAATTCTAGTCAAAAATCACAATGTTTTAGCATGACATCTAATGGTCTGTAGTTGTTGCAAGATCTGTTGAAACCTGGCTAACAAATCCAGAGATAACTTAACAAGTGTGATAACTTCACTATGGCAGTAAAGCCAGGAGCTCGGGACGCAAAGGGAAATCTCAGAACCTCACCTGCAGTCCCTAGACAAGCGTCACGCCACCGTACTAGATCTGCTACAGAAATATCCTTGTCACTGTATCTGGTAGTCTTAATCCATTCTATGCAGCAGCAGTGGATCCCAGGTACCACCAAACAGACAGGCCTTCCAGGACTTCCTCCATCTCCAGAGTTGCAGAAAATACAGGGAATCCTAAGCATGAAGACCTCGCCAATGAAAACAGTGGGGCTATCTCCCATTCTGGAAGTATGGCTAGGCTCAGACATGACAAGTACAATGCAAGCGCAGCATTTCATGACACCTTCACAAAAAGCACAGAGACTAGCAAGGAATAAAGTGGAACGACAGGTGGACCCTGAGGAAAGGAGTGCCTTTGTCCTGTCGGAATTAATAGGTCCTGTTCGACATAGGAGCTTCAGAGCCATCCAGGAAAAGAGAAAAACCGACTGCTATCAAGGGAGAGAGAAGGACAAGGACATCAAGGTTTACCAGGATCAGAAGACAGAGAGAAAGGCCCCACATGTCTGTCATGACAGATATTTGAGGCACGGTCCAGCAGCAAGAGAGAGGGCGCAAGACTGCAGCAGAGAGAAGGAAACAAGATATGAATTTGTCCAAAATTTCTACCAATTTTTCAGCTGCCCACACAGCGAAGGACTGCTGCTGATTGTCTACCGGGCGACCCAACGACAGTGAAGGGAATGCAGAGGACAGGGATTAACAGCAACCTTCGTCATGGAGTTCACATTCACCAAGACACTGTGACTCTCACATGTCCAGTGAGGGTCATGGGGTGTGACATCTGCAGTACCGCTGATCGTCGTGGGATTGTCTGCATCAAGTGACCGCCTTAGTCTCTGCTAATTGTAAGGCCTGGTGGAGCTGACCTCGGACAAGTTGTTCATCTCAACCTCAACAACGAGACGGAAACAGGGCTGACAAGGTACCACATCAGCCAGGAAGTACATGGCAGCATTTAGCGAGACCCTCCCAAGTATGCTGCTCTCCACTGGGGATGGCAAGATGCCTTGAGAGATGTCCTGGGAAGATGATCCTGGGACCACGGCAGAGACTCTGGCTGTGATTGTCTCAGACCACTTGCATACCGGCAGGCCAAGCTACTGGGAAAAGTACCAGTGATAGACAGCAACAGGAACGGATCAAGGCAGAGGCATCCATGGATTTGCTGGAGGCATGGGGGCTTTACTGGAGTGATCACTGCCCTTGTGTTTGAACACAAACGGCCAAGCAACAGTGGAGGAATCGCGGGAGCTGCCAAGCTTCGAGCAACAGCTTGACAGGAAGGTTTTACTGGCCTGCAGAACCACATCTAGAAGGCTGGTTGGTGCTGTAGGGAGAATCTGTTTGGCAAGGTCAAGAGCCCAGCGAAATCCTGGACAAAGCACCAAAGGACGTTTGGACAGATCTTACCACAGACAACCCTACAACCCTGTCCATCAGCAAAAATGGTTGAATAAAAAGAAGAAATGAGTGCAAGGAGGAAATACTTTACAGGAAATCCTAGGGCGGAGAGCCTCATAGAGCTGACTACCGTGAGATGGCGAGCTACACTGATCGTCCTGGAGACACGCCTCCCGTGGAACCATGGGAGTCGTCCTGGAGCCCATCATCAGGCCAGGTGGATCGTGCCAGAAACCTGTATTCTATGCAGTAGGTTCTCATGTTTGCTGAGCAGTCTGGAGGACGATGAAGAAACTGTTGTTGAAGCTGGAACGTCCTTCAACTCTTCCATGTAGGAGCTTTTCTTACACCCATGTGGATGTCATCAACACTGCTGCAGATGCTCCTGCAAATGATGTGCAGTTCATGAAGGACCATGATGAAGTCAAGAGAACAGATCCAGAGATTGCTTCAGGCAGTGTACAAAAACTTTGAAAACCAAAGTGTACCTGACACAGGAGGTGTGCGGTCGCTCCTCTTCGGTAGCAGACTCAGTGACAAAGAGAAGAGGACATTTGCTGCCAAGCTGCACGCCCACTGAGAGCCAGATAGCTTCAGACGAGGGAAACCTATGTCCCTCAGGTTACAGACAAGGACGACTCTGGCTGATCTAGTTGTCCCGAGATAATCTCTCGACTTGACCACCCTTGCATTGAGTATGACTGGCTTCTGCAACTGTGGCGGCATGGCCACGGAGGATGGACTACAGCAAGGCCCTGGAATATGTCAGCAATGTTTAAACTGTGAATGACATTGCTGAGAGGGGAGTCAAGATGATGACTGATTCGCAAACATCATTACCACAGATCTCAGTTAAAAACAGTACCTTCGCAAAATGTGTGAAACAACCGTGAGCCGATTTTAATTTGGATAGCTTCAAAAAGCAAAATCTGAAAAAATGACCTGAGAGTGGTCTTCTGACATAGACAATAGAGTTTTCTGCCACTTGAAAATAGTTTTTAGAGTCTTTGTCACACACTTTTTTGATGTTAAGATTGTAATATTTATGAAATTTATATGAAATTTTCATAAAATTTGCTTTTTTTCTGGATATTGATGTGTTTTTTCTTGAATGTTTACTTGATGTTTTTTTTCAGAAATAATATTAAAAAAATGCTTCAATTTGATAACCAATTTGTTGTTCTATCCCAATTGTAACAAAAGTCTCAGGTGAAAAAAGTCTGGCGGAAGGCAAAATTAGGCGCTTTTACTACTGTCGCGGGCTTAATATCTTGAGGTCCAATGAGGCAAAAGGTTCCTGACATTTTAGCTCAAAATGGTTGTTTTTTTCGGTTTTTTCCAGGTCAAAAGCATGGGAAACCTTTGCAGGGGGGTATAAAAATAGGAAAAAATTGTTTTCTAAAACAGGTCTAACCCCCCACCCATTCCTCACCATTACCCATCACCCCCCACCTATTCCTCACCATCACCCTCACCCACCCCCATTCAACCACTCACCCCACACCCATTACCCATCACCCTACATCAAGGTTTCCTCAATTCTCGTAATCCATTTTTTTTTTCACAATTCTCGCTAATACTAAAAAAAAAGGAAAACAAAGTTATCGGATCATCTCCAAAGTGGCCCTTAAATTTTCCCCCTGGTTCGACCTGGTTCCAAAAACTGTGCCATATGATGGGATTTATCTTCCTTGGGGCCTCGGGTGGTTGGCCTTATATGTTTTTTTAGAAGGCTGAGCTGGCTGGCCCTCGCTCGTGTGTCGCAGGCTGGTTTTGTTGAGTGACCATGTAATTAATTGAGGCTTATGCTTCCCCCTCGTCCCCTCTGCCGCACTTGTAGTCGGAGGTGAGGTTGAGGGGAGCAAGTGGGTGTCTTCGGCTACTCGACGACAGAAAAAAAAGTAGCTCCAGGCGAGTCTTAAACAAGAGATAGAACACCACTGGCGAAGTAATATCCCTTTTGAAAATAACAACTTGCAAGTCCCCATAAAATTATCCTAAAGGAATACAGACCCCTGGATCAATTTTAGGTCAGCATGATGATTATCATGACAAAAGGATAAAACCTTATTCATTTTTATTATTTTCGAAATGTTTTTACCTTCACCATGTTCACAGTCGGGTTAAACTTTGGTCTTCTTAGTACATGCAAGGGACAGCCCGTTCTCGGGGACATGGTCTTTCCAACTGGATGGGTTTTTCGGAAGACTGACGCCGTAAAAAATAAGTGTCACTATTCCAATAAAGACACAGACGGAGTTAAGAGTCAAAAGACAGAGGCTGCCTGTGACGAGTTATATTTGTCGCCTCCCCCGTAACCAATCCATCCATCGGGTACTGGCTACTACATTGCCCCCGTGTGTGTATGTAATACATTTCACGTTATAAAATGCGTAACATTTTGGGTTACGGTGTGCACGTTGCACACAGTTGCCGTGCACAAAAAAGTTTTTTGGATTTGGCGGTCTAAATACTGATAAAAGAGCGATTTGGAACTCGTATAAGGGAGGATTTTTGGGGCACTACAACTTTGCTTCTCTGACTTTTCTCGTACGGGAAATGCGTTCTTTACTATAAAAAAAACTTCAAAACTGTTTTTTGGGCTCAGGTTCTGTGAAAAAATATATAGAACATTATTATTGTTCTTCGCAAGATGTACAATTGGTATTGAGATCATTTTTAACGTCTGTATGACAATAAAACTCGACCAAATTTTTGGCAGCTTAAAAATGTCAGAACACTACCTTTATTGCGGTTAACCCCAATTTTTTACTATGAAACTATTGATCCTAGACCAAAAATGCATGCATACTTTTTTGTTAAGCTCAACGAGATCTACCCTAAGCATATATCAGTTTTCTTTTTTGCTAATACAGATTTTTAGATATAACAGTTTTTATATTTAGCGCCTCTTGTGCCGTTCAATGGACCAGACTTATTGATGCACCATACATCTATCTTATCTTTCATGCGTCTAACATATTGTTCATGTCTTGATGGAGACCCCCGTCTGCAGGAAACGTATTCCACTTTGAAAAATGACATTTCTTATTCGCAAGAGTTTTTACGCATGTAAAGCAATTTTTCCCTTGATTTCTGGAATATTTCTTTTCGGGTAATATGACCTAAAAACAAACTTAATTCGGTCATTTATCAATGGAATTTAAATCTGCTTATACCACAGGGAAGCCTGTTAAAGTCTGGATTTGTTTGCACTCCATAACGTTTTCTCGTAGCTAATCGGTTTTGAGATATTATGGAACATTGCTTCCCCCCATTTTCCGCAGCCTCGTAACTACATTCCACGGCTAACGTTTTTTTTTTTTTTTACCGAACAATAGCGCTCGCGCTTCAGTCTCTCACTTTCCGTCTCAGGGATTAGATGTACGCGTGAGAGCTCTCCTTGAAAAAAGTCGAAAAGT
>JACEEZ010014356.1:0-16284 GCA_016584305.1 Chionoecetes opilio
TGGTAAACTAGGAAGCGGTTAGTGTATATATACAGAGTTTACTTCTCATATTGCTATAAACCCATAAATGTAGTGTTTTCAATGATATAGTAGTTATCGGTGATATATAGCTGTTTTCCGAACAAATTGAAGTATAAATCCTCTTTTTAGAATACTGGTGACACCTATAAGTAGCTTACATTACCCATAAGCACTATTAAATATTACAGCAGTAAGAGGTTATTAATTGTGATATAACGGTATATATTTCAAGCGTTTTGTAGTTATCTTGTAAACTGTAAACGTATTGTATAATACAAGTAGTTTTACTATCATATTGCTATAAAACCCATAAAATGTAGGTGTTTCAATGATATTAGTAGTTACCGGTGAGATATAGCTGTTTTCCTCCAACTGAAGGATAAGAAATCTCTTTATAAATAATTTGCACCTATAAGTAGCTTACATTACAATTAAGCTAAGAAATTGAGGGAAGTTAATAGGTTATTTATGTGATATAATGGTATATTGCAGCGTTTTTCCTCGTTTCTTGTAAACTGTAGCGTATATTGTATATATACAAGTAGTTCTACAATCATATGCTAATAAAACCATAAAATGCAGTGTTTCATGATGGTAACAGTTATCAGTGAAGAGCTGTTTTTTTCTACAAATTGACAGAATATTTCTTTTAATATGTAGCTAAATAGCTTTGGAATTTGCTACAACTATATTTTCAAAAATTAAAGCTACAAATATTGTATTTTTCATGTAATGAGTAGATATAATATTTAATCGTTAAAAACAATGTTTATGTTCAAGTATTCATGTTTTTTTGAGAAAGGCTAAAAAATGTCGATATTTGACATTATCAGCACTTTACACAACTTACTTTACATTGTATGAGCTAAAAATATGCAATTTTACATGAAAATTTAGGGATCAATTTTAATCCTCAAACAACATTTTTTCAAGTATTTAATGCATTTTGAAAGCCTTAAAAAAGTCAAAATTTGACATTATCAGCACTTTTACACTATTTTTTTTATATATAAGAGCTTAAAATATGGATTTTTTCACCATGAATTATGTACAATATATACATCAAAATACGGTTTTTTCACGTAAGTGTTATTATGATTTTGAAGGGCTGTAAGAGAAATGTCGACAAATTGAGACATTCTCTCAGCCCTATTTTTGATAGAGAAATTCAAATGTGGTATTAATGTACGTTTTCGTTAAGCAATTTCTATTTTAAACTACACTCCAAGATGACACTAATAGAGAGTTTGATACCTATATTGTGATAACAATTGTATCTTAATACGTGTTTTCATAGTTTTCTTGTAATTGTTGTGTTATAATTCATTAATAGAAGGAATATTACCTAGATAAGCTTATTAACCTCCAAATGTGTCCTTTCAAATGATCTTGTAAGCTAGTGACTCGGGATATATAGCTGTCTTCCAAACAATTGAAGTAACAATTCCTTTTTTTTAGAATAATTGCCCCTATAAGTATAGCTTACATACATAAGTCTAGAGTAAATAGAAAGGAGTAATAGGTTATTTTATTGATATATAACGGTATAATTGCCATGCGTTTTTTATAGTTTCTTGTAAAACTGTAGCAGTTATATTGTATAATATTACAAGTAGTTTTACTTATCCTTATTGCTATCAGACCTATTAAACTGTTGTGTTGCAATGATAATTAGCTCGATCGGTGAGTATAGCTGTTTCTCCTACAAATTAAATTATTAAAAATCCTCTTTTTAGAATAATGGGCACCTCTAAATAGATCATTACATTAGCGATTAAATAGAAGAGTAAGGGTATTATTATGATTATAAAAATATATCTGCAGCGGTTTTCCTAGTTTCTTGAACTGTAAACGTTATTCGCATATATACAAGCAGTTTTACTTATATATATTGTAAAAACCCATAACAATGTTGGTTTCAATGATATTAAGCTATTATCGGTGATATATAGCTGTTTCTACGAAATTGAAGTATAAAATCCTCTCTTTAGAATAATTTGCACGTATATGTAGCTTACATTCAATAAGCTACTTAATAGAAGAGTAAGAGGTTCGTATAATTGTGATAATATACTGTCTATTGCAAGCGTTTTGCATTTTTTTTGCACAAAACTTTAGCTGAGTTTATATATAAAAGTATTTTATTAAACAATACAGCTAAGTTTGCAAGAAAAAATGAAAACGCTTGCAAATATACAGTTATATCAAAATAAAATATACCTCATTAGCTCATTCTATTTTAATAGCTTATTGTAATGTAAAGCTAACATATAGGGTGAAATTATTCTAAAGAGAGGATTTATACCTCAATTGTAGGGGAAAGAGGGCTATATATCACCGATAACTAGGCTATATCATTGAAACACACATTTTATCGGGTTATAGCACTATGATAAGTAAAACGCTTGTCATATATGCAATAACGTTAAGTTACAAGAAACACTATCGAAAACCGCTTGCAATAATGATAGGTTATATCACAATACAAAACCTGCTTACACTCTTCTATTAATAGCTTACATGGTAATGTAAGCTATTTATAGGTGCAAATTAATCTAGAAAGAGGATTTTATACTTTAATTGTAGGAAAACATGCTATATCTCCACGATAACTAGCTAATATCATTGCAAACACAACATCTTATAGGTTTATAGCAATATGATAAGTAAAAACTACTGTATATATACAATACCGCTACAGTTTACAAGAAACTATAAAAAACGCTGGCAATATTACCGTTATATAACATAAATAACCTTTCCTCTTCTTATGTTATTAGCTTCATGTAATGTAAGCTTACTTTATAGTGCAAAATTATTATAAAAAAAGGATGTATACTTCAATTGTAGGAAAACGCTATATATCACCGATAACTAGCAAAAATCATTGAAAAGAACACATTTGAGGGTATAAAAGCATTTCATAAGGTAAATTCCTTCTATTAATGATATAAACACAACAATTACAAGAAACTATGAAAAACACGTGAAATATATACAATTGTATTCACAGATATAGAGTATCAAACTCTATATAAGCTGGAAGTAGTTTAAAATAGAAAATTTCTAACGAAAACAACATGTATACACATTGTTTGAAATTTCTCTATCAAAAAAAGGGCTGAATAAGTCAATTTTCGACATTTTTTAAGCCCTTCAAAAATACATTAAAACACTTGAAAAAACGTATTTGATGAATAACATTGAACATAAATCATGAAAACTAATATTTTAAGCTCTTAATATTATAAAATTAAAGAAAAACTTATAGGTAAAAGTGCTGAAATAATGATCAAATTTTGACATTTTTAAAGGCTGTGCAAAAATGCATATAAAAATACATTGGAAAAAATGTTTTTTGGAGGATAAATTGATACTAAATTTCATGAAAATGCATTTATTTTTAGCTCATAGACATGGGTAAAGTATAGTTGTGTAAAAGTGATCCTGAATAATGTCAAATATCGACGATTTTTTAGCCTTTCCAAAAACATGAAATACTTGAAAAAAACATGTTTTAAGATTAAAATGATATCTAAATTACATGAAAAATACATATTTTTTAGGCTATTTTTAATTTTGTAAATAGTAGTTTGTAGCAATAACCAAAGCATTTAGCTACATATAGAAAGAAATAATACTTTCAATTCTGTTAGAAAAAAACAAGATACTTCACGTGAATAACTAGCTAACATCATTAGAACACCGATCCCACACTACATTTTCTGGTTTTATGTAGGCACAATCGATATAGTAAAACTACTTGTATATATACAATAACGCTACATTTACAAGAAACTATGAAAAATACGCTTTCAATATACAATTATATCACAATAAATAACCTATTACTCACTCAATTTATTAGCTTAATGTAATGTAAGCTACTATAGGTGCAAAATTATTTTTAAAAAGAGGATTTTTATACTTCAGTTTGTAGGAAAACGCTATATATCAACCGATAACTAGCTAATATCATTGAAAACACTAATTTTATGGGTTTTATAGCAATATGATAAGTAAAAAATACTTGTATATATACAATAACGTTTTACAGTTTACAAGGAAACTATGGAAAAAACGCTGGCAATATACCGTTATATCCACAATTAATAACCTCTTACTCTTATATTTAATAGCTTAATAATGTAAGCTACTGATAGGTGCAAAAATTATTCTGAAAAAGAGGATTTATACTTCAATTTGTAGTGAAAACAAGCCGATATATCACCGATAACTAGCTACTATCATTGAAAAAACTACATTTTATGGGGTTTATAGCAATAGATAAGTTAAAACTACTTGTATAGATACAAACGCTTCAGTTTACAAGAAACTATGAAAAAACGCTTGCAATTACCGTTATATCACAATAAATAAACCTATTATCTCTTTATTTTATAGCTTAATGGAATGTAAGCGACTTATAGGTGCAAAATTATTCTAAAAAGAGGGTTTATACTTCACTTTGTAGGAAAACAGTATATACCACAGATAAACTAGTAATATCATTGTAACAATACATTTTATGGGTTTTGTATACCAAATTGAAAGTAAAACTACTTGTATATATACAATAACGCTTCAGTTTACAAAAACTATGAAAACCGCTTGCAATATTACCGTTATATCACAATAAATAACCTATTACTCTTCTATTTATTAGCTTAATGGAATGTAAGCTACTTATAGGTGCAAATTATTTTAAAAAAGAGGATTTTATACTTCCAATTTGTAGGAAAACAGCGATATATCAACGATAACTAGCTAAGATCATTGAAAAACACTACATTTTTATGGGTTTATAGCAATATAATAAATAAATTACTTTATAATATACAATTACAGCTACAGTTTTGCAAGAACAATGAAAAACGCTTGCAATATACAGTATATCACAATAAATACCTCTTACTCTCTATTTAAAGCTTATGTTAATGTAAGTAAATATAGGTGCAATTATTCTAAAGAGAGGATTTATACTTCAATTTGTAGGAAAACAGCTTATATAATCACCGATAACTAGCTAATATCATTGAAAACACAACATTTTATGGGTTTTATAGCAATATGATAAGTAAAACTACTGTATATATGGCAATACGTTACAGTTTACAAGAACTATGAAACCGTTGCAATATACGTTATATCACAATAAATAACCTACTTACTCTATATTTAATAGCTATTGTAATGTAAGCTACTTACCGGTGCAAATTATTCTAAAACGGGAATTTTATACTCACTTTGGAAAACGCCTAGAATATCACCAATATCTTAGCTAATTCATAAAAAAAACTATTTTATGGGTTTATAGCAATAGGATAAGTAAAAACTACTGGTATATATACAATAACGCTACAGTTTACAAGAAACTATTGAAAAACGCTTGCAATATATAGATTTATCAAAATAAATCACCTCTTTACTCTTCTATTTATTAGCTTAATGTATGTAAGCACTTATAGGTGCCAAATATATTCTAAAAAAAGGTATGTATTGTATACTTCAATTGAGAGTGAAAACAGCTATAATATCACGATAACTAGCTAAAATCATTGAAAAGAACACATTTTGAGGGTATACTCATTATCATAGGGTAAATTCCTATGATATTAATGATATACACAACAATTAACAAGCAACTATGAGAAAAAACACGTAATAAATATACAATTGTGATCTCAATATAGAGTATCAAAACTCACCATTAATAGCTGGAGTAGTATAACAAATGTGGAGAAATTTACTAACGAAAACAAACATTAATACCACATATGTTTGAAGTTCTCTATCAAAAAAAGAGCTAAAAGGCAGCTTTTCCGACATTTTTAGCCCTTCAAAAATTATTCTTAAACACTTGAAAAAACGGTATTTTGCAGAATAAAGTGAGACATACATTTCAGAAAAAATAACATATTAATAGTCTTAATATTATAAAAATAGTTGTGGTAAAGTGTTTGCTGAAGATAATGTGCAAAATTTGACATTTTTAAGACTGCAAAAATGCATTAAAATACTTGAATGTAACGTGTTTGAGGATTGACAATTGAATACTTAACTTTCATGGAAAAATGCATTATTTTTAGCTCATAACATTGTAAGGTATAGTTGTGTAAAAGTGCAAATAATGTTCAAATTCGACCAACCCAAGTTTTTTAGCCTTTCAAAAAAAACATGAAATACTTGGAAAAAACATTGTTTTTAGATAAAATTGATATCTAAAAATCATAGTAAAAAATACATATTTTTAAGCTAGTAATTTGTATAATATAGTTTTAGCAAACAAATCCAAAGCTATTTATAGCTGACATATATAAAAGCAATATACTTCAAATGTAGAAAAAAACAACTCTTACTAGATTAAACTAGCTAACATCATGAAACACTACATTTTATGGTTTAGATAGCCAATATGATTAGTATGAAAAAACTACTTTGTATTATACAATAAAGCATACAGTTTACGAAGAAACTGGAAAAACGCTTGCAATATACCATTATATCGCAATAAAATATATTACTCCTCAATTTTCTTAGCTGTTAATGTAAGTAAGCTGACTGTATAGGTGCCACAAATTATTTAAAAAGAGGATGTAGTTATTCAGTTTTTTCTGGTATGACCAACCAGCTTATATCTCACTGATACTAGCTAATATCATTGAAAACAAAAAACTACATTTATGGGCTTATAAGCAATTATGATAGTAAAAAAACTGACTTGTATAATCATACAATAAAACAGTTACCAGTTTACAAGAAACTATGAAAAACGCTTGCAACTATACACGTTGTTATGATCACAATAAATAACCTTCTTACTCTCTATTTATTAGCTTAATGTAATGTAAGCTACTTATAGGTGCATCTTACTCTAAAAAGAGTTATTTTATACTCAATTTCTAGGAGAACAGCATATATCACCAATAACTAGCTAAATATCATTAGAAAACACTAAATTTTATGGGTTGATATATAGCATATATTAAAGTAAAAACTACTTGTATATTAACCATAACGCCTACAGTTTTACCAAAAAAAGAAACTATGAAAAACGCTTGCAACTATACACGTATATCACAATAATAAACTCTTACTCTTTTATTTAATAGCTTATGTAAGTAAGCTACTATAGGTGCAAAATATTCTAAAAAGAGGATTTTATACATCTAATTGTAGGAAAACAGCTATATAGCACCGAATCACCAGCTGAAAATATCATTGAAAAACCAACTACATGTATATGGGTGTATAGCAATTTGATAAGTAAAACTACTTGTTATATATACAATAACGATACGTTACAACAGAAACTATGAAACCGTTTTGCAATATACCGTTTATATCACACAATTAATAAAACCTCCTTACTCTAATATTATAATAGCTTAATAGTATGTAAGAATTATAGGTGCACAATTATTCTAAAAAGAAGGTCTTATACTTTAAAATTTGTAGGAAAAACAGCTATATATCACCGATAACTAGCTAATATCATTGAAAACACTACATTTATGGGTTTATAGACAATATGATAAGTAAAAACTAACTTGTATATATACAATAACGCTTCAGTTTACAAGAAACTCATTGAAAAACGCTGCAATCTACCGTGATATCAAAAATAAACAACCTAGTATTTTCTATTTATAGTTAATGTAATGAAGCACTTTATAGGTGACAAATTATTTTAAAATAGAGGATTTTATAATCAATTTGTAGGGAAAACAGCTATATATCACGATAACTAGCTAATATAATTGAAAAACAATACATAGTATGGGTTTATAGCCAATGGCAGTAAATAAAATTACTTGTATAATATACACATACGTACAGTTGCAAGAAACAATGAAAACACGCTTGCAATATACAGTTATATCACAATATAAATAGGCTCTCTTACTCTTCTATTTAATAGCTTATTGTAATGTAGCTACATATAGGGCAAAAATTATCTAAGGCGGATTTTATACTTCAATTGTAGGGGGGGGAAAAAAAAAAAAAACAAAACAGCTATAGATCACCGATAACTATCTAATATCAGTGAAAACACAACATTTTATGGGGTTTTTATAGCATAGATAAGTAAAACAACTATGTATATATTACAATAACGTTACAGTTTACAAGAAACTATGAAAAACGCTTGCAATATACCGTTATTATCACCATAAAAACCTCTTACTATGTATATTTAATAGCTATTTGTAATGTAAGCATTACTTATAGGTGCAAATATTCAAAAAATGAGGATTTTATACTTCAAATTTGTAGGAAAACAGCCATATATCACCAATAATAGCTAATATCATTAAAAACACTACATTTTATGGGTTTATAGCAATATGATAAGTAAAAACTAATTGATATATACATAACGCTACAGTTACAAGAAACTATGAAAAACGCTTGCATATACAGTTACTATCACAATAAATAAACCTCTTACTCTTCTAATTTAATAGCTTTATGTAATGTAAGCTACTTGAGGTGCAAATTATTCTAAAAGTAGGATTTTATACTTTAATTGTAGGAAAACAGTATATATCAACCGATAACTAGCTAATGTCATTGCAAAACACAAAACATTTTATAGGGTTATAGCAATAATATGATAAGTAAAACCTACTGTATATATACATACGCTACATTTTACAAGAAACTATTGAAAAACGCTGGCAATATACCGTTATATAACAATAATAAACTTATTACTCTTCTATTATCTAGCTAATGTAATGTAAGCTACTTTATAGGTGCAAAATTATTCTAAAAAAGATTGTAACTTCCAATTTGTAGGAAAACAGCGATATATCACCGATAACTAGGCTAACATCATTGAAAAGAACACATTTTGAGGCTATAAAGCATTATCATAAAGAAATTCTTCTATTAAATGATATACACAACAATAAACAAGAAACTATGAAAAAAACACGTAAATATACAATTGTATCCACAATATAGAGTATCACACTCCTATTATAAGCTTGAGTAGTTTAAAATAGGAATTCTAACGAAAACAACATTAATACCACATTTGAAATTTCTCTACAAAAAAAGGGCTGAATAATTTCAATTTCGACATTTTTAGCCTTCAAAAATACATTAAAAGACTGAAAATAACGTTATTTTGATGAATAAAATTGATACATAAATTTCATGAAAAATACATATTTTAAGCTCTTATATATTATAAAATTATAGTTGTGTAAAAGTGCTGAATAATGTCAAATTGAACATTCATGTTACGGCTTTCAAAAATAGTCGATAGAGACGTAAAAACGTTGTTTGAGGATTAAAATTGATTACTGTAAATTTCAGAAATAGCATATTTTAGCTCATACACATTGTAAAGTATAGTTGTAGTGTAAAAGTAGCTGAAAATGTCAAATTGCGACATTTTTTACGCCTTATTCCAAAAAAAATTGAAATACATTGAAAAAAACACATTGTATTGTTAAGATTAAAAGTTGATATACTAAAATTTCATGAACAAAATACATATTCTTTAGCTTATTAATTTTGTAAATATAGTTGTAGAAATATCCAAAGCTATTATAGCTACATAGTATGAGAAGAAAATATACTTCAATTTGTAGAAAAAACACAAAATCGTCATGATAACTAGCTAAACATCATGAAAACACTACATTTTATAGGTTTTATTTTAAAAGGAGGGCCCCCCCCCCCCCAAATATGATTAGGTAAAACTACTTGTAATATACCAATACGCTAAGTTTACAAGAACTATGAAAAACGCCTGCAATATACCATATATCACAATAAATAACCTATTATCCTGCAGATTTATTAGCTTAATGTATGTAAGCTACTGTAGGTGCAAATTATTTTAAAAAGAGATTTATACTTCAGTCTGTAGCGAAAAACAGCTATATATCACCGATATAACTAGCTAATATCATTGAAAACACTACATTTGAGGGTTTTTATAGCGATATGATAGTAAACTACTTGTATAAGATACAATAACGAGTTACAGTTTACAAGGAAAACTATGAAAACGCTGCAATTACCAGTATATATCTACAAATAAAAAACCTCTTACTTCTTCTATTTATAGCTTAATGTAAATGTTACGCTACTTTAAGGTGCATCTTACTCAAAAAAACGAGTATTTATACTTCATTTCTAGGCATAACAGCTACTATATCACAATAACCTAGCTAATATCATGAAAAACACTACATTTTATGGGTTTATGTAGCAATATGAGTAAGTGAAACTACATTGTATATAGACCATAACGCTACAGTTACAAGAAACTATGAAAAACGCTTGCAATATACCGTTATAATCACAAGTAATAACCTATTACTCTTTATTTAATAGCTTAATGTAATGTAAGCTAATTATAGGTGCAAATTATTCTAAAAAGGGATTTAGACATCAATTTGTAAGTGAAAAACAGCTATATATCACCAGTAAACAAGATAATATCATTGAAAACACGACATTATATGGGTTTATAGCAATTTGATACGGTAAAAACTACTGACTATATACAATAGCGCTACAGTTTACAAGAAACTACTGTAAAACGTTGCAACTATTACCGTTTATATCACAATAATATAACTATCTTACTCTTATATTTATAAATTAATGTAATGTAAGTCTGACTTATATGTGCATAATATCTAAAAAGAGGATTTTATACTTCAATTTAGTAGAAAAACAGTATATATCACCGCTAACTAGCATAATATAATATGAAAAAACACTACATTTTATATCGGGTTTATAGACAATATGATAAGTAAAACTAGTTGTATATATACAATAACGCTTCAGTTTACAAGAAAAAACTATGAAAACCGCTTGCAATATACGTTATATCACAATAAAACTAACCTATACTCTTCTATTATTAGCTTATGTAATGTAAGCTACTTATAGGGTGCAAATTATTTTAAAGAGAGGATTTATACTCGCCAATTTGTAGGAAAACAGCTATAATCACACGAGAACTAGCTAAAATATCATTGAAAACATACATTATTATGGGTTTATAGCAAGAGGATAAATAAAATTACTTTTATAATACAATACGATACCCAGTTTGCAAGAAAAAGAAAAACGCTATGCAATGTATACAGTTAGTATCACAATAATACTCTTATCGACTATTTAATAGCTCATTGTAATGTAAGCTGCATTATAGGTCGCAAATTATTCTAAAGAGAAGGATTTTATACTTCAATTTGTAGGAAAACAGCTATATATCACGAATAATAGCGTATTCAATTGAAGACACAACCATTTGTTATGGGTTTATAGCAATATGATAAGTAAAAAACGCCTTGTATATATGCAATAACACGTTACAGTTTACAAGAAACTATGAAAACCGCTTGCAATATAATAGTTATATCAAAAAATAACCTCTTACTCTTATATTTAATAGCTTAATGTAATGTAAGCTATTTAAGGTGCAATTATTCTAAAAAGAGGGTTTTATACTTTAATTATGTAGGAAAACAGCTATTATATCAACGATAACTAGGCTACAGCGAGATGAGCACAAACACCACATTTATAGCGTTTATAGCAATATGATAAGAAAATACTGTATTATATACAAATAACGCTACAGTTTACAAGAAACTATAAAAAAACACGCTGGCAATATACCGTTATATAAAATAAATAACCTATTACTCTTCTATTTAGTAGCTTATGTAATGTAAGCTACTTATAGGTGCAAAATTATTCTAAAAAAGGATTGTTATACTTCAATTTGTAGGAAACCAAAGGCTATATATCACGAGAATAGCCTATAAATCATGGAAAAGAACACATTTTGAGGGTATAAAGCATTATCAAGGTAAATTCCTTCTATAATGAATAACACAAACAATTAAACAAGGAAACTATGAAAAACACCGTTATTAATAATATACAATTGTATCAACAAGATAGAGTATCAAACTCCTTTATAAGCTTGGAGTATTTAAATAGAACTTTCTAACGAAAACACATTAATCCCACATTTTTGACTTTCTCTATCAAAAAAAGGCTGATAATGTCAATTTTCGACTTTTTTTAGCCCTTCAAAAATACATTAAAACCACTGAAAAAAACGTTATTTGATGAATAAAATTGGAGACATAAAATTATTGAAAATACATTGAAGCTCTTAAATAATTATAAAATAAGTTGTGTAAAATTGATGAATAATGTGGTCAAATTTTGACATTTTTAAGGCTTTCCAAAAATGCATTAAAATACTTGAAAAAACGTGTTTTGAGGATTAAATAGATACTTAAATTTCATGAAAACGCATATTTTTAGCTCATAAACATTGTAAAGTTATAGTTGTGTAAAGTGCCTGAATAATGTAAATTTCGACATTTGGTAGCCTTCAAAAAAACATTGAAATACTTGAAAAACATTGTTTTAGAGTAAAATTGATATCTAAATTCATGAAAAATACATATTTTTAGCTTATAATTTTTGGAAAATATAGTTGTAGCAAATATCGCAAAGCATTTAGCCTACATCTATAAAGAAAGTATACTTCGCATGTAGACAGAAAAACAACTTCACTGAGATAACTAGCTAACATCATTGAGAAAACACTAACTTTATGGTTTTATATAGCCAGATGATTAGTTAAAACTACACTTGTGTATATTATGACAATAACAGATACAAGTTTACAAAGAAAACATAGGAAAAAAACGCCTGCAATCTACCATTATATCACAAATAAATACAAACCTATTACTCCTCAATTTATTAGCTTAATAGAATGTAACAGACAGAACCTAATACTTTATAAATAGTGTGGATACTTGTAGGTGCAAATTATTTTTAAAAGGGATTATACTTCAGTTTGTAGGGAAAACGCTATTATATCACCGATACTAGTATATCATTGAAAAAACACTAAATTGATGGGTTTATTAGCAAATATGATAAGTAAAAACTACTTGTATATATACAATAACGTTACACTTTACAGAAACTATGAACAAACGCTTAGCAATATACCGTTACTTATCACAATAAAATAACATCTTACTCTTCTATTCTAGCTTAAGTAATGTAAAGCTACTTATAGGTGCATCTTAACTCTAAAAAAGAGTATCACTATACTTCAATTTGTAGGAAAAAGACAAATATCACCGATAAACTAGATATATCATTGAAAAACACTACATTTTATGGGTTTATGTAGCAAATATTGTATGAAGTAAAACTACTTGTATATATCACAGATAAACGCTACAGTTTACAAGAAACTATGAAAAAACTCTTGCAATATGACTAGTTATATCACACTCACAATAACCTCTTACTCTTTATTTAATACATCTTAATGTAATGTAGCTACTTATAGGTGCAAAGTATTCTAAAAATAGAGGGATTTTATACATCAATTGTACGGAAAACAGTACTATATATCACGACAACAAGCGAATACTCATGAAAAACAATACACACTATATGGGTTTATAGCCAATTGATAAGTTTAAAACTACTTGTAATTTACAATAACGCTACAGTTTACAAAGGAAACTATGAAAAAACGTTTGCACATATACCATTATAACACAATCATAACCTCTTACTCTTATTATTATAGCTTAATGTAATGTAAGTACTTATAGGTGCAAATTATTCAAAAAAGAGGATTTATACTTCCAATTGTAGGAAAACAGTATACTATCACCGATAAACTAGCTAATCACATTGAAAACACAACATTTTATGGGTTTATAGCAACTATGACAAGTAAACTACTCTGTATATATACAATAAACGCTTCAGTTTAACAAGAAACTATGAAAACGTGCAACTATACCGTTTATATCACAATTATAACCATCTACTCTTATATTTAATAGCACAATTTGAATGTAAGCTACTATAGGGGCAAATTATTCTAAAAAGAGGATTTTTCAGTTTAATTTGTAGGGAAAACAGCTATATATCACCTATAATAGCTATATGTATATTAAAAAACACTACATTTTATGGGTTTATAGCAATGATGATAAGTAAAATTACTTGTATATATACAAATAACGTACCGTTTACAAGAAACTATGAAAACGCACTGGCAATAACATGTATATCACAATAAATACCCTCCTACACTCTTCTATGTAAATAGCTTTATGAATGTAAGCTACTAATAGGTGCAAATTAATTCTAAAAGAGGATTTTATACTTTAATTGGTAGGCAAAACAGCTATATCCCATCCCCCCCCCCCACCGATAACTATGCTACACATCATGGACAAACACAAATTTTTAGAGGTTCTGTATAGCACAATATGATAAGTAAAACTATTGTATATATACAACTAAACACGCTGACAGTTTACAAGAAACTATGAAAAACGCTGGCAATATTACCGTTATATACACAATAAATATATCCTATTACTCTTATTCATTTATTAGCTTATGTAAATAAACTTACTTATAGGACAGCAAATTATTATCTCAAAAAAAAGGATGTATACTTCAATTTGTAGGAAAACTCAGTATATATCACCGATAACTATAGTAAAATCATTGAAAGAATACACACATTTTGAGGGAGATCAAAGCATATCATAAGGTAAATTTCCTTCGTATTAATGATATAACACACAACAATTAACAAGAAACTATGAAAAAACGTCAAATATACAATGTCATCACAATATAGCATTATCACAACTCCTATTATAAGCTTGGAGTAGTTTACACAATAGAAATTTCATAACGAACAACAACATTATATTACCACACATTTGAATTCTCTATCCAAAAAAACCCCGGCTAGGCTGAATAATGTCAATTTATCGACATTTTTTAGCCCTTCAAAAATACATTAAAACACTTGAAAACAACGTTATTTTGATGAATAAAATTGATACATAAACTTTCATGAAAAAATACATATTAGCTCTTACTATTATAAACAATAGTTGTCGTAATAAGTGCTGAATAATGTCAAAATTTGACAGTTTTTAAGCTTCAAAAATGCATTAAAATACTTGAAAAACGTTGTTTGAAAGGATTAAAATTGATACTTAAATATCATGAAAATGCACTATTTTGTAGCTCATAACACATTGTAAAGTATAGTTGTGTAAAATGGCTGAATAATGTAAAATTTCGGACATTTTTTAGCATTATTCAAAAAAAAACATTGACACACACACACTTTGAAAAAAACATTGTTTTACGATTAAAATTGATATCTAACTTTCATGAAAAATACATATTTTTAGCTATTAATTTGTAAAAAAAAGTTGTAGCAAATATCCAAAGCTATTTAGCTACATATATAAAGAAATATACTTCAATTTGTAGAAAAAAAACAACTCTTCACTGATAACTAGCTAACCATCATTGAAGACACTACATTTTATGGTTTTATAGCAAATAGATTAGTAAAACTACTTGTATATATACAATAACGCTACAGTTTACAAGAAACTATGAAAAACGCTTGCAATATACCATTAATCACAATAAATAACCTATTACTCCTCAATTTATTAGCTTAATGTAATGTAAGCTACTTATAGGTGCAATATTTTAAAAGAGGATTTTATACTTCAGTTTGTAGAAACAGCTATATATCACCGATAACTAGCTAATATCATTGAAAACACTACATTTTATGGGTTTATAGCAATATGATAAGTAAAACTACTTGTATATATACAATAACGTTACAGTTTACAAGAAACTATGAAAAACGCTTGCAATATACCGTTATATCACAATAAATAACCTCTTACTCTTCTTTTATTAGCTTAATGTAATGTAAGCTACTTATAGGTGCATCTTACTCTAAAAGAGTATTTATACTTCAATTTGTAGGAAAACAGCTATATATCACCGATAACTAGCTAATATCTTGAAAACAACTACATTTTATGGTTTATAGCAATATGATAAGTAAAACTACTTGTATATATACCATAACGCTACAGTTTACAAGAAACTATGAAAAACGCTTGCAATATACCGTTATATCATAATTAATAACCTCTTACTCTTTTATTTAATAGCTTAATGTAATGTAAGCTACTTATAGGTGCAAATTATTCTAAAAGAGGATTTTATACATCAATTTGTAGGAAAACAGCTATATATCACCGACAACAAGCTAATATCATTGAAAACACTACATTATATGGGTTTATGGCATTATAAGTAAACTCTTGTATATATACATAACGCTACGTTACAAAACTATGAAAAACATGTAAAATATCAATACGATAC
>JACEEZ010014357.1:0-20000 GCA_016584305.1 Chionoecetes opilio
TCCCTTTTTTTTTATTTTTTTTTTTTAGTGTATTAAAATAAAACTGCCAGTAAGGCCCTAAGGGTCTGTTGCTTTTTTGTTTTTTTTTTGATTCCTCTGTATTTCCCCCTCCCCCCTCCAAAAATTTTAACTCAAAAAAGAATAAAAATTTTAATCACATATTGACGGAAGTACAAAACAAATGTTATATATACAAATATGTAAAAATATGTTAAACCAGAAAACACAATAATCATAAATTTACATCTTCTATTTAAAATTATATTTCTGTAAAAATACCAAATTTTTGATTTTTCATATTTATTTTTTTTTTGGTCGTTTTGATTTTTTTTCTAGTTATTTTGATTTTGATTCTGTTAACATTTCATCCTTACCCAAAATGCGCTAAAACATCCCCTCGGGGGCCGGGGGCAGAACCCAGGTTTTGTTCGGTCGGGTTAGAATTCTACCAGTGCCCCGGGCGAAGCCTCCTCCTTTTCCTCTTCCTCCCTCCTCCCCTCCTCCTCCTCCCCTCCCCCCTCCTCCTTCTAATTTTCTCGCTGTTCATCATCTTCTCGCTGCCAACAGGGAAAGGAAGTGAAAACCTTGGTCTCCGGGCCCTTTACCAAACCTCACGCTGCGCATACGTCTTTTAAATATCCGCTAATTTTTTCTTTAGAGATTTTCCCGTCGTAACACACCTTGCATTTCATTTAAATACAGGAGTTTATATTTACTAAACAACACACACACACACTCCACAGTGAAAACACAGTGAAACCTTTTGATAGTGAGAAATAACAATTTTTTAATTTTGCACGACTTTCCCTAATTTGTATTTTTTTTTTTGGTTTTTAAAAAAACGAAACTTTTTTTTGGTAGTTCTATCTATAGCATTTCGTGGATTTTAAAACGGGTAAAAGGTTGGTTTTTCCACTCTTTTTTGGAAAAAGTTTTCCCTAGGGACGCCCGACCTTATTTTTGAGCTCAAACCGTCCCTCCTTCCCATCCTGAAGAGAGGGAAGAGAGGGGAGAGAGAGAGAGAGAGGGAGAGGAGAAAGAGAGAGAGAGAAAAGAGAAAAGGGGGAAGAGAGAAGAGGAGAGAGAGGGGGAGAGAGGGGAGAGAGAGAAAGAGAGAGGAGGAAGAGAGGGGAGAGGAGAGAGGAGAGAGAGAGAGAGAGAGAGAGAGAGAGAGAGAGAGAGAAGAGAGAGAGAGAGAGGAGAGAGAGAGAGAGGAGAGAAAAGCGCCACGCTTCCAACAGATATAACAAAAGGGCCCGCAAATTTCAGTTTTTTTTTGGGGTTTTTTCTTAAAAGGGTTTTTTTTTCAGTTTTTTAAATTGGGGAGTGGGCGCCCCACTTTTTAAATCCCCAGTGTAATTTTTTTTAAAAAAGCAAAAAAAAACCCTCGCAAGTCTGTCTAAAGAAATATCCCCTCCGTGGTTTGCGTCCGGAAGGCTTTGCCTCAAAACCTAAAAAGTCATGCCCTCCTTTCCCCCCTCCCCTTTTTTTTCTTCCCCCCCAAACCCCCCCCCAAACCCCCCTCCTCCCACCTCCCTCCCTTTTCCCCCCGCCCCCTTACCCTAAACCTCCCCCCCTTTTCTACCCCCCCTTCCCAATCCCCTTCATTTTCCCCAACCCCCCCAAATCCTCCCCCTCCCTTCTACCCCCCCCTTCCCCCCCCTCCTCCCCTACCCCCTTTCCCCCCTCCCCCCCTCCCCTCCTCCCCCCCCCTCCCCTCCCTCCTCCTCCCCCCCCCTTCCCCCCCTCCTCCCCCTCCTCCCCCCCCCCCTCCCCAACCCCCCTTTCCCCCCCCCCCCACCCCTCCTCCCCTCCCCCCCCCTCCTCCTCCTCCTCCTCCTTCCCCCCCTTCTCACTCTCTACCCCACCCCTCCTCCCCCTTTCCCCGCTCCCTCGTCTCCTCCTTCCCCCTGCTCCCTTTTGCCCCCGAAGGCGAGGAGACGACGACCAACAGCAGTCAAGCGCCCCAACGATCAAAACTTACAAAAATTTCGGGGTTTTTGGGGCAAAATGAAGGAAGACGTACCCAAACCAGATGATCGGGGAATCAATTTTCCGAGGAAATGTGGATTTTGTGGGGGGGACGAGTGAAAAAAGGAAGCGCTTTTGTTTCCGGGAGCAAGATCGACGACACACTAAACGCGATGAAGTCACAAAGAAAAAAACAAAAACCTCTTATGTCATCCATGCAGGAACAAACGACGGTACGAGCGGATCTGAAAAAATTTTGGCAAGTACGGAAGTTGTCCGGAAATTAAAGACTAAAACTAATCATTCTTATTTCAGGAATTCTCCCAATGGGAGTAGGCCAAGTTTTTACGATAAGGCTCAGCGAAAATAACCGACTGAGGGCTTTTTGTGCACAGGAGAATGTAGATTCGCAAATTCTGGAAAATTTCTACGAGGATCCCCCTGGGAGGATTCCATCCTATTTGGGGAACGGACTCCCCCTCAGCCCCGTGGCCATCCCGATTAGGGTTCTGCTAAAGATAATTTTTTTTACAGATAAAAAAAACGAGAGCGGACGGCGGTAGCAGCATCACCTTAACCCTTTTTCTTACCCCCAGCAACGCGGGGTCACCCGTTTCTGCAAAACAAATCAAAGAACAATAAAAAGCGCCTGAAAAAGTGGACCGTAACGCCCGCGGTAAACCCCACGCAAGGTTCCCAAAATATCAAGGAATTTAAATTACTCTACACAAATCCCAAAGATTTTTTAAAGCTAACGAATATTAGCATACTTGTTGCCGAAACCCCAGAACGTCAGTATCACGAGAGTTGGGTCAACACAAAAGAAAAACTTTTATTAGCAAAAGCCATTCCAGGGTAAAGACATTCCCTAAATTGTCGCACGCATAAAGAAGGGGGGAGGTGTCTTTTTTTTAAAGAAAATTGCAAGCAATCGAAATGATAAAGAAAAAAAAGTCATTTATACTCATTTTACGAAAAAAGATTAAGCTAAAGGGTAATTCAAAATATTGGGACAATATATGTCCCCCCCAAATCTAATGGGAAGTAGATTGCCTCCTGTATGACGAGAAAAAGTCTTTGGAAAAAAATACGAACAATTTTTTTGGGAGTTTTAACCCTACCTCATATAAAGGGGAAAAAATTCTGCTGATAGAAAAGGATGCGTTGTTTGATTGGAAAACGAAGTATATTTAAATGGGTGGCCCTGACCTCAAGGGATAATAGTATCAGATTTGTTTTCACTACGACTTGATCTGATTGATTACTGCGTATAGGGAACATTTGGAAAACAGTGATCAAGGCTAATCAGATGCGGCATAAATTGCAATGTAGACATCACAGAAAAATCGGTTATTAGTCCCAAATTAAATAAAACGATTTCCGAAGATCAGCAGGGTTTCTAAACGGTTATGGGTTGACCTACTAAATGGTAATAACGCCCAAAACAGGTAATGTATTCCTAAAAAATCCAAACGGGGGTGGAAAAAAAATTTCCCATGGGAAGAAAAAAAGTTTGAATAAAAAACAGACCCCGTTTGGGGAATAAAGAGATCCAAAAAATCATTGGGCGAAAGCGCCGGCGTTTAAAATTTTCAAACGATCAAATGCAAACCCGCGATTTTTAGAGAATACAATGACGTCAAAAATGCTGCAAAGGACTAATTAAATCTAAAAAACGCGAGATGAAGAAAAAATTGCAAAGGGTCCAAAACAAACCCCAAAAATTCTTTCAAACGTTGAAAATAAAAAAAAACGTCAAAAAAAAGTAGGGGCACTGAAAGATAAAAATAATATCTTTGGGAAATTTAATAAGAGTATGGCGTCGTATCAAAAATACTTTAAAAGCGGATTTATTAAAGAAGAGAAAAACCCATTACCAGAACCCGTAAACATGTATGCGGGTGAAAGGGGTAGACTGGTAATAGGAGAGAAAACAGTAGACAAATATCAAAGTATTTTTGAAATGGGCCCAGCAAAATTTCCCTGGGGGGGACAAATCTCCCCCGCGACTACTTCGCGAATGTCACAGTCAACTTTCGTCCATTAAGATATTTTCAATAAAACGCTATTGAAAAAAAAGTTCCTAGTATGTGGAAATTAGTAATGTTCAAACCCCATATTCAAGAAAGGGGGTAAGAGCCTCGCAAGAATTTTCGCCCCAAATTTGTCCCACTCCGTGATTTTTTTTTAAAATTTTTGAGAAAATTTGCGGGAAAAATAGGTTTTTCTCGATGAAAAACTCAATACTAAACTCCCCCCAGGATTTCGAAAAAAAGAGATCCTCTAAAAAACTACTGGGTTTTTTTAAGTCTTTTTCAAATGGGACCTAAAATTTCCCCCGGATGTAAAAATACCTTTATTTTCAGAAAGCCTTCGATACAGTTCCACATAAGCGACGTTACCAAGCTAAGGGCACAGGCATAGGAGAGCAATATGTTCAGGATTGGGATTGGGGTTTAAATGTAAAAAACGGGTAGTAATAAAAAGGGGAGGGGATCTGATTTGGTTTGATGTCACTAGGGGGTGCCTAGGGTCGGTCTTGGGGCCCATTTTTTTCTGATAATATCAACGATCTGGGGCTGCGATTTTATCAAAAAATCAAATTTGCGATGACACCAAATTAGGCGGTAAACATATACTAGAGAAAAATGCGAACCATACAAAGTGATCTCGACAAACTATCAGTTGGGGTAAATGGCTATTAAAAACAATTCCGATAAATGTAAGTAAGCATAAGGGAACGATAACCTCAAATAAACTATCAAAGCAAAATAATCGTTAAATAAGTACAGCAGGGAAAAGGGTTAGTGTCATCATCAGTAAAGATTGAAAAACCCGTCGCATTGTAGCTGCCAGTAAAAAAAGGGAAATATGATGTTGGGCTTTATTAAACGTAAAATTGAAAAATAAAATCCGAAGTAATGACACAAATTTTAACGTCCTTGGTTAGGGGCCCCACTTTGGAAAATGCCGTTTAATTCTGGTCGCCTGTTTTTGAAAGTCACCAAATTGGGAAACAGTGCAAAAAAAGAGCAACCAAAAAAAATTCCATCTCTGCGAAAATTTATCAATGAAGAGAGACTGCGGAAACTTAAATTTTTCCTTTAAAAGGGTGAAATCCGTGGGGGCTTTTATAGAAACCTTTTAAAATCCTTTAAAAGGTTTGATGTCATTTAACAAAAGGACATTTGAGTTTCAACTCAAAATGACAAAAAGAAATAAAGGTTTAAAAAAAAACGGTCAAAAGTTGACAACGTCTCCGTAAAAATTATTTTAATGTTAGAGTCGTTGATCGATGGAACAAGTTACCAGCAAATGTTGTCGGAGCCCAAAACAATAACTAATTCAAAAAAAAGACTTGACCCCACTGTAAAAATAAATGGGGATTGAATGCGAATTCGATCTAGTCCCCGTATCGATAGTTTAGTGGTAGTGGTAGTTGTGTTAGATTTTTCATATCCTATCAGTCTGCACTTGAAACTTCCATGTTCCCATCCCCTTTTGGGGCTGGATCATTTTCCAACGTTTTCTTAAAAAATGTTTGATAGTTAGTATTGTGTTCAGCAGATCCCTCCTAGGCAAAAAAGGTCTCTGGTGTCTGTTACGCTATTAATCCTTGTTCCCCTCCCCCTCCCCTTATTCATTTACTTTCTATCTTTTGTCCTTATGTAATTTATGTAATTCCCTTTTTTCTTCGTTTTTTTCTTTTTTCTTTCCTCTTTTTTTTTATTATAATTTTGTTTTTACCTACTTTAAAGGGTATCTCATTTATTTCCCCTTTTAAATTTCCCGGTCGTTATATTTTTTTCTGGGGATTTTAAGTTTTGTATTCCTCTCTCCTCTCTCTCTCTCTCTTTTTCTCTCTCCTCTCTCTTCTCTCTCTCTCTCTCTCCCCTCTCTCTCTTTTCCCCTTTCTCTCTCTCTCTCTCTCTCTCTCTCCCCTCTCTCTCTCTCTCTTCCCCTCTCTCTCTCTCTCCCCCTCTCTCTCTCTCTCCTCTCTCTCTATTCTCTCTCCCCTCTCTCTCCCCTCTCTTTTTTCTCTCTCCCCTCTCTCCCCTCTCCTCTTCTCTCTTCTCTCTCTCTCTCTTTTCCCCCTCTCTCCCCTCTCCCCCCTTCCCCCTTCTCTCTCTCTCTCCCCTCTCCCCTTCTTCTCCCCCTCCCCTCTCTCCCCTCTCTCTCCCCCCTCCCCTCTCTTTTTCCCCCCTCCCCCCTCTCTCTCTTCCCCCCAATTTTTCCCTTCCCAAGGACATAATCCCCACGACACTACGGGGAACAAAACCAAAAAAGATTTTTAAACTGTTTTGACGGGTTTTAAAAGAAAATAAACTAACACTAATGATAAAAATCCCAAATTATATGGTATCAAACTCCTTACCACCCCAACAAAAACGATATTATCATCAAAATGAAAAACCTTTCAGTCAAAAGAGCTAAAGAAATAAAATTTTAGGTTTTTAAAAATTGAAATACTCTAAAGGGGAAACCACACTTGACGACATTGATCTAAAATATAAAAATTAATCCCAAAATTTCTAAAATTGGGAAAACCATTTAAATCTGAAAAAATCTTAAACATTCTTTTAAATTCAAAAATTTACCCCTCACTTATTATTGTGCATCCATTGGGGGCGGAGCCTATCAAACATACATACAAAGCTTATTTACCCACACATAAAAAAAATAATCGTGCAAGTTTAACTCCCATCGTAAAACCACACAAACCCGTATTTCGAGATCATCCCCCCTTGTAATTTTCCCAGATATCAAAATTTGTTAAAAAAGAAATTTTAATTTCTTTTAACCCAGAAACACATACCCTAGGGCCCAAGGTTTCCCAAAGGGCTATAATTCAAAACACGGGACACGAAAAGGGACCACAGGAGCCCCGCCCCTTCCCCTGAAACGGGGACTTTATATCCCAACAAAGTATTCTTTTTTCGGGGACCCCAGACATTTGGCCCCACTACCTAAACCCCACAAAGCTTTTTCCCACAAAGCATTTATTAAAACCAAAGTTTTAAGAAACATTTTGGTTAAACAATTATTCTAATGAAATAAGATGCTTAAAATACTATTGTAAAGGTTACAGTACTTAGTTACGTAGAAAATTTCCCCTGAAAAATTGTATGTAATTTTGTTGATTTTTTATGTTTTAAACCAAAAGGGGATTTACTTATACTGGATTTGCTTCATTTTGGGGATATTGCCAGGGGAGGCCATTTTTTTGCGATTCCACTTTTCGAACATCACTCCCTTTTCCCCTTGCTATTTTTTTAACAGTATAAATGACATGCCGTTTTTCGCAAATTTTTTGTTCTAAATTTATCAAATTAAACTGTAAAATACACGAAAGAAATCCCCCTTATGAGAGATTTGAAAAAATATGCACGAATAAATGTTCACTGAAAACTTTTCGCCTTTTAAAATATTTTGCGAGAAAAACTTTTTGAGGGAAACATATCAAAAAAGCAGAATTTTATTAGTTTTCCCATTGATATTTTTCCTTTTTTCTGATAAATAAATTAAAAACCATACAAAATTAAAGCGCCCAAACAAAAATAAATAACCTCATCAATGGGGAAAAAATTACCCGATTAAATTATGTCATTTTTTTAAATTTCCCCCCAATTTAAATGAATGGTGGTAATTCATTTATGGGAAAACGAAATATATCAAGGGAAAGATAATAAAAAATCCCTTCTATTGTATTTTTCCGCTAAAATTTTTTCTCGCAGAATATAAATGGCAAAAGGTTTAATTTTCATGCAGATTTCTTCACTCCCCTATAGGGGGAATTTTTTTAGTGTTTTTTTACTTTTTTTTTTTATTTGAAAATATTATAAACAAACATTTGCAAAGATAACGTAAAATCTTTATACTGAAAAACCCCATAGGGGGGGAAAGGGGGGTGATTTTCCCAAAAAGGGCGGGAATCGAAAAAAATGGCCTCCACGGGGTCATGGGGGGGTTTGGGCCCGCGGGGCAGGAGTAGAAAGCCCAGTATAGAGTAGCCCTTTCCCCTTGATATGCAGATGGGGCCCCCGGGATATGTGTCGGGGGGAAGGATTGGGGGGGGGAGGAGGGGGGAGGAGGAGGGGGAGGGAAGGAGGAGGGGGGAGGGGAAGTAAAGCAGGGGGGAGGGGGAGGAGGGGGGGGAAGGAAATGAGGGGGGAGGAGGGGACGGGGAAAGGGGAGGAGGGGGGTTTGGAGGGGTTTTTTTGGGAAAAAAAGGGGGGGGGGGAAGGGAGGGGGAAGAGGAGGAAGGGAAAAGGGGGGGAAGGGAGGGGAAGAGGGAGGGGGTGGGGGGAAAGGCATCTAAAAATGATTCTTTTTAAACCCCCCCAAAAAAAAACCCACAATTTTTTTTACCTGGGCTTTAAAAAAGTTCCCTTTTTTTTTCTTACTTTTTTTCCTTCCTTTTTGTTTTAAATGTCTACCAAAAATCTACAAAATTTTATTTTGATGTTTATCTCGCCCAGGCCATTGATCAGTTTTTCTTTCGGTGCCATATGAAAAAAAATTTTATAGAAATTTGGCCATATAAAAAAATAATTATAAAAAATGTCCCCTTATAAAAACAAAAATTTTGAAAACTGACAATAAAAGAAAAAAATAAAAAAAACTTTTTCCCCAAAAGGGAAACAAAAATTTTGGAAACTGTCCCCATATAAAAACCCCTATATGGAAAAGGTGCCATATAGAAAAAATTTATAGGGGAAATTTGGTGCCATTTTAAAAAACAATATAGGGGAACTGTCCCATATAAAAACAATATGGAAACTGGCCATATAGAAACAATTTTAGGGAAAAACTGTGCCATAAAAGAAAAAATTATAGGGAAAAAATTTCCATATAGAAAAAAATATTTTTGAAACGGGCCCAATAGAAAAAAATTAAAAAAAAACTGTCCCCTATAGAAAAAAAAATTAAAAACTGTGCCATATAGAAACAATATAGGGAAAAAACCCAAAATAGAAAAAAATAAAAAAAAAAACGTCCCATATTGAAACAATTTGGAAACGGTCCCATATAGAAAAAATATATGGAAACTTTTGCCATATAAAAACAATATAGGGGAACTGTCCCCATATAGAAAAAATATATGGAAACTGTGCCATATAGAAAAAAAAATTATAAAAACTGGGGCCATTAGAAAAAAATAAGGGAAAAACTGGGGGTCATATAGAAGAAAAAATTAAAAAAAAACTATTACATCCCCTTTGGGTTTGGTTTTTGGTATTTAAGTTTTCGTGAATAGCCCAAAAATAAAAAGGCATTTTCAAAAAAGTTTAAATATCTAGTTATTTAAACGGGGGAACAGACCCCTATCACTTCCCAGTCACATTCTTTGCATCCCCCATTCCACCCCAAAACCCAACCTTAACGTCTAAAAGATGAATGAAAAATCGGCCCTTTACATATACAGGAACCCGGCCCGACCCCTCAAAAAGAAAAAAAAAAAAAGACGACAGTAAAATGTAAAAAACACTTGATTTGCCAAAAACGTTTTAAATTTCAGAGAGAGAGAGAGAGAGGGGAAGAGAGAGAGAGAGAGGGGAGAGAGAAAAGGGGAAGAGAGAGAGAGAGAGAGAGAAGAGAAGAGAAGAGAGGAGAGAGAGGGGCGAGACCGAGAGCGGGAGCGAGAGGGGCGGGGGCGAAAAAGCGAGAGCGAGAGCGGAGCGAGACCCGAGAGCGAGAGGGGAGCGAGAGCGAGAGGGGAAAGAGAGAGAGAGAGAGAGAGGGGAGAGAGAAAAGAGAGAGAGAAGAGAGGAGAGCGAGAGCGGGGGGGGGAGCGGAGCGAGAGCGGCCCCGAGAGCGAGAGCGAGACCCAAAGGACCCGAGAGCGAAGCGAGAGGAGAGCAGAGAGGGGAAAAGAGAGAGAGAGAGAGAAAAAGGGAGAGAGAGAAGAGAGGAGAAGAGAAAAGAGAGGCGAGAGCGAGAGCGAGAGCGTTTAGCGGGGAGCGAGAGGAGAGCAAAGAGCGAGGCGGAGGAGAGCGAGAGCAAAGAGAGAGAGGAGAGAGAGGGGAGAGAGAGAGATAAAAGAGAGGGAGAGAGAGAAAAAGGAGGTGGGGGTACGTAAAAAAAAAATTTATATTAATGGGGGAACTTTGGAGAAGTCCAATTTGTGGGGTGTGTGTGTGTGTGTGTGTGTGTGTGTTGTGTTGTGGGGTTTTGGGGGGTGAACCAGAAAAAACCCCTGCGGGCCGGACGGAAAAAACCCTGGAAATTTTTTTCGCTTTTGCCTGTACACCTTTTTTGGCCCATTTTTTCCCCCAAATTCCCAACAGAGTTTTCATGAGTGGTCGTATCCTTACAGGGACCAGGGCAAAGATTTTTAAACCATTTTTAAGGGAAAGGGGACAGGAAAAAACCCCTAAAATTATCGGGGAATTAGTTTTAAACTAACTCCATCAAAAAGCTGAAACGACAGGCCCCCTCTGTCATAGACAAAGGCCAGGGGTTTTAACCCGTGCCCCGGGAGCAGGCCGGAGCAAAACCCAAAAGCGAGGATGCCTGGAAAAATTTTTGTTACTTTTACGGCTACTCCCCTGACTCCGAAAGGAGGAAAAAAAAAACAAGGGTTTTTTCGTTTTTCTTTATTATTTTTTCGAAGGCATAGGAAAGGGAATGCCAAGAAAAAAAAAAAAAAAAAAGTTTGGGTTTTTGACTCTGAAGCGGGCTAGTTTTTTGGAATTATGTGCTTGCAGCTAAAAGTTGCCATGTAACCCCGTCACGGAAAGTATTTTTGGGTGTTTTCAGTTGTCCCCCCCCCTCCACCCTGGAGTAAGGGAAAGGGCTGTCCAATCTTGGGCTCCATTTATTATATGTTTGACGAAGGGGGTAAAAAAGAAAGAAGATAATTATATCCTGAACATTTTTAGAATTTTGCAAATTTGGTTTTATATGGAAAGATGCGGGGATTTCTTGCTACGGCCCCGGGACAAAAATGTTAAAGAAGTTTTTTTAAAATTAAAAGGGAATTTTTTATGAATTGGAATGAAGATAAAATAGGGAAAACAAAGGTTTTTTTGTGGAAAAAAGGGAAAACAGGGGGGCCCCAGCCGCTGCGCGTGGAAGGGTTAGTGGTGGAGGGCCCCGCAGCAGGGTACGTGTATTGGGGGAAAATTTCCCCTTTACGGGGGGGCCCGGTTTTGGTGTTTAAACTGCTGTGGAAAAATTAAAATGCCAAAACAAATTATAAACATGTTTTTAAAATTTTTTTCCTTTTTTTTATTCGAAAAAACAAAGAATTCCCCTTGACATTTTTGTAAAACGTCGTTTGTTTGATGCTGCCCTTATGTCGTCTTTTTTTTAGTATGGCTGGAGTCTTGGGGAGGCGCTGACGTGAAACCTATCATTAAAATTTTTACAATTGGGCCCCAAAAGGGGTTGGGCAGGGGGGTAAGGAGAGTTTACTACCAATAATGTATGTTATGCTGAGTTTGGAAAAAACCCCTCGTTTTCCTGACCTTCTAAAAACACAAACAAAAAAAAGTTTTATCATAGTAAAGTGGTCCGAAAGGAAAGAAAATGAACGGACCCTTTTTCTTTCGCTCTTAAGTATGTTTGGGCTTTTTTAAAAACCCCGGGTTTGGGAAAAATTTGGCCCACATGACACACAATAAAGTCCCTCACATGTCCTCTATGGTTTTATAAAGTACATAATAAATTGCTAAATCCCGAGGCAACAAAAGCAAAAGTATATAAAACAATTAAATATGAATTACATGGGCATTTATGAAAAAAAAAAATGTAATTAAAAGATCTACATAGGATTTCGTTTAACCCCCGTTTTCCCATTTTGTGGGCATAGTTTTTAAGGGAGTGAAACGGGAAAAGCTGGGAAAAAGGCGCGGAAAAGTGGGGGCCTTCCCCTCGAGGAGCGCCCGTGTGTATGTTGGGGCACAACAAAACAGAACAACATGTGGGAGGGTGTGCCCCATAACCCCAAAACATTAAAAACCTTTACCAATTTAATACTGTTCATGACGGATTTTTAATTTCCGTTTATTAATAACAGCAAAATTATTTATGAAGTTTTTAAAAAGTTTACTTAAGAAATGCAATTCTTTTCCGTTAATAGTTTATTTTTATTTTTTTTTCCCCCTTTTATAGGGACGAGATCAAGTGGGTGGGTTTTTTAATTTTAAAGTGTTTAGTAGTTTTAGTAGTAATGTTGTTTTTGTAATTATTTTTTGGGTTGGGCCCCCAGTTTTGTTTTCTCAAAAATTTTTGGGAAGTTTTATTTTTTTGGGCCCTTAAGTGTTTTTGTATAAAGCTGGGTCAATAAATATCCCACTTCTGTGGGTTTTGTGTGTTTTGTGGGTGTGGGGGTGTGTGGGTGTGTGTGTGTGGGGTGTGTGTGTGGGTGGGGTGTTGTGTGGTGGTGTGTGTGTGTGTGTGTGTGGTGTTGTGTGTGTGTGGGGTGGGTGTTTTGTGTGTGTGGGGTGTGTGTGTGTGTGTGTGTGTGTTTTTGTGTGTGTGTGTGTGTGTGTGTGGTGCGTGGTGTGTGTGTGTGGGGTGTTTGTGTGTGTGTGTGTGTGTGTGTGTGTGTGGGGTGTGTTTGTGTGTGGTTTTGGGTGTGGGGGGGGTGTGGTGTGTGTGTGTGGGGGTGTGTGTGGGGTGTGGTTTGGTTTTTTGTGGTGTGTGGTGTGTGTGGGGGTGTGTGTTAAATCGACCATCCCATTGCAAAACCCTTTTTAGCTTTTTTCCTGGAAGATGGGGGGTAATGAGTGTGTAGAGGCGCCCCCCCCCCCCTAGCAATTTTTAGAGGGAGGGAGGGGGGGAAAAAGGGGGTATCATGGGAGAGAATTTAAGTCAGGGGAGAGAGAGAGAGAGGAGAGAGAGAGAGAGAGAGAGAGAGAGAGAAAAGAGAGAGAGAGAGAGAGAGAGAGAGAGGGGGAGAGAGAGAAGAGAGAGAGAGAGAGAAGAGAGAGAGGGGAGAGAGAAGAGGAGAGAGAGAGAGAGAGAAAAGAGGGAGGAGAGAGGAGGAGAGAGAGAGAGAGGAGAGAGAGGGGAGAGAAGAGAGGGGTGAGAAGAGAGAGAGAGAGAGGGGAAAGGAGAGGAGGAGAGAGGAGAGAGAGAGAGAGAGATGAGGGGAGAGAGAGAGAGAGAGAGAGAGAAGGGAGAGAGGAGGAAAGAGAGAGAGAGAAGAGAGAGAGAGAGAGGAGAGAGAGAGAGAGAGAGAGACAAAAAAACCTAAGTCTCCCCCTATTCTTGCCTCCATAACACCCTCTCTCAATAGAAAACGAGACAATAAATATGCAATTCAGGGTCTTGCCATTTCTGTGAGATTGCTAAGCTATTCAACATTACGAGCCGGCCAAGTGTAGGTCCTCAGCTCTTTAAAAAGCTCCCTCCTTCCTCTCCCTTGCCCTGGTGCCATTCCGCCAATACTACTACAGCTAAATCCCCGCTCGCCCGCCTGCCTCTAATCCCTTAATTGCTGATATGTGAAACTGACCCTTTGGGAGGCTAGAAGGGACGCGGATATTGTCTTTTGGAAAAGCGAGTCTGGGAGGAAAATGCCCCGAGGTTTAGGAAGGGAGATGGGGTAAGGGAGATTATGTACGAAAAAGGAAGGGGAGGATAAGGAGCAAGTTTTAAAAGGGAAAAAGGGGGAAAAGATTGTTTATGTTTTGTTAGATTGACTTTTTTGTGTTTATGTTTATTGCTTCTGGAATAATATTGTTTAGAAGGATAGCGAATAAGATGAATTTCTAGATGGATACAAGGTAAATAATGAAGGAGAGAATGAGATAACTATTGATAACGATGATGAGGTATAGGCAGGAACAAGTGCTTGTGGGCCCTTCGGACTCATGTATTGATGTTTGTAGTAGTAGTTTATATTAGACAACATGTGATTGCAAGCTCCAATCGTGTTGTTGCTGTCGTTGGTCACTGGTCTAAGTGCCTCGGGGTACACCACGTTCCGTGTGATTCCAACCCTTTGTGTTCCGTGTGATTCCAACACACACACACTCACACACGCACGCAAACGTCCATGAGTCTACTGAGTTTGTGAAATGCGGCAAGAGATGTTACCGCAGAGTTTTTTCCTGTAATCTAATACTCCTAAAGTGTTTTTAGCCCAAAATCTCCCTTCAAAATAATTCAATCGACATGGGACCAAGCCGCTTACCACCTACGATTTATTTGCAATTTTTTGAGCCTATTCTCATCAAAATTGAAATTACAGTTTCGGCTACCCAAAACAGACAGACAGACTCACACACACACAGACACACGGCTACTTCTATATTATATTAGATGAAGGATGGAAGGAATGGAGGGAGGGAAGGAGAGAGACAGGAGGTGGAGGAGGAGGAAGAGGAGGTAGTTGTTAGGAGAAAAAAAAAACGAAAAATAAGAAAGGGAGAAGAAAATAAGTGAAGGAGAAGGAGGAGGAGGAAGAAGAAGGTAGCTGTTTAAAGGGAAAAATGAGGTGGGGAGGAAGGGAGAGAGACAGGAGGAGGAGGAAGAGGAAGAAGAGGTAGTTGCTTGGAGAAAAAAATGGAAAAATAAGAAATCAATCAATCAATCATTGGGGGCATACGCCGGGGGGCGCGTCGCCTCGCCCACCCTACGACGCCACTCCCGGGGGTCACCACGCGCGAGTTCCCATGCAGGCTCCTTTCCCATACCAAGCAGCTCTCGACAAGAAACATCAACTTGCCCCAGCCACGAGCCTTGTGGGCGCCCCCTTGGCCTCCTCCACGCCGGATTGTCTCTTACAGATACAACCCGATGGGAAGGATCGGTTTCAGGGTAGCGTGCCACATGCCCATATAGCCGAAGTTGGCGCTGACGGACTATGCAGGTAATAGGCCTCGATTCAGTCTCACGGTGCAATCGCTGATTTGACACGTAATCATCCCAGCGATGCCCCATGATTCTGCGAAGACGCTTATTACCAAAGGCATTGATTCGTCTCTTCAAGTCACTATTTAGTGTCCATGTCTCACAACCATAGAGTAAGACAGGGATCACAAGCGACTTGAAGATCCGGATCTTTGTCCTTCTGCACAGGTACCGACAATGCCAAATACTCCCGCTGAGTGAGTCCATAACACCGTGGGCTATGCCAATCCGCCGTAAGACTTCTTCACGTGAAAGGCAAAATAAGAAAGGCAGAATAAAATAAGTGAAGGAGGAGGAGGAGGGGGGGGAGGTACCTGTTTAAAAGGAAAAGGGAGGGGAGGAAACAGGAGGAGAAGGAAGAGGAAGTAGTTGTTAGGGGTATGTAAAAACGTGAAAATAAGAAAGCGAGAAGAAAATAAGGGAAGGAGGAGGAGGGAGGTGTATGAAGGGAAAAGGGAGGGGGAAAAAAGCAAGGGTTGGAGGGCGGGAGGGGAGGTAAGTGGAACTCCTCACGCCTCTCATCGACTCAACAACGGGTTGCTTAACGACCCACACCAGCTGTTTTTATGTCCCTCGGGGCTCTCTCGGGACTCCCTTCAGCATAATGCTCCTGGCCACCACGACGTGCCGCCTGGAAGGACAGGAGGAGGAGGAGGAGGAGGAGGAGGAGGAGGAGGAGGAGGAGGAGGAGGAGGAGGAGGAGGAGGAGGAGAAGGAGGAGGAGGAGGAGGAGGAGGAGGAGGAGGTAAACATCATTGTCCTTCCTCCTCTTCCTCTCCCTTGCAAAAATACCATGGGGTTCATCTTCCTCCTCCTCCTCTTCATCTTCCTCGGTAGGAAGGAGAGGGTAGGGGCGCGAGGGATTCCGGGAAGTATTACTCTACCTTATCTCGGGTCTCGCGTCTCCAGGGAACAACCAATAAAAAAACACCAACAGGGAGATGCCGTGATGTTATTGGTGGAGAGAGGGGAGAGAGGTGCAAGGAAGGGCGCTTTGTGGAGATCAACAGCTGGGTTCCTCCCTCCCTCCTCCTCCTCCTCCTCCTCCTCCTCCTCCTCCTCCTCCTCGAGAGTAATACTTCCTTCTCGAACTTTCAGTTTCAAATCTGAAAAAAATGTATACTCACTCTTTTTAACTCGCTTGTTCGACCCCCCCCCATCTAGAATACTGTGTGCAGTATGGTCACCTATTATAAAAAGGACATAGATAAAACTAGAAAAAAATACAGCGCAGAGAAACCAAAATGATACCTAGATGCGAAATAAATCGTACGAAATCGGCTCAAAAGAACTAACTATTCCCAATAACAAAACGAAGGAAAGAGGTGACCTCATCGAAGTATTTAAAAATCTTCAACGGATTACGGAACGTGAGTCCCAGAAAATCCCTTTTCACGCTAGGACCGGTCAAGCTCAAACTAGAAACAACGGATTTAAAATAAGCAGGAAACCCCCCCCGGTTTGTAACGAACCGAAGCAAAAGTACTTCTTCAAAAAACCGGGGTTGTAAAACCGTATGGAATGGCTGCCGTCAGACGTAGTTAGTAAACTCAAAATACATAGAAATCATTTAAAAGTCGCCGCGATAAATATTCTATCAATCCCCGGTTGTCACTGTTTATCTCGGAATTATAAGTTATCTCGCGCGGCCTCTAAACTTACTCTCATTGCGTAAAATGATTGCGAGTCGCGTCTACACCAACCCCTTTCCAACGTCTCAGACAGCCCCGAGTAAAAACGGTCACTACTACAACTTTTGGAAACTGTGACGGGCTGTGGTTCAGTAAGGGCCCTGTCAGTTCAGTGACCACCATCGGGATTATAATACCAGGGGTACTGCTGCAGGGGGCATTGAAGTGCACGCGTTCCTACTTGGAAAGTGCACTACCGCAGTGGATGAAACGGAGCTGGGGCTGATTGACGCTGCCTACCAAGGCGAAAGCGCCAGGCCAAGGCGCCGGCACCACCCCTGAACTTCACCACTGAGCTACACCAACACTACATTAGGACCTCAAACACACACAGATAGCCCAGAGATAACGGGTACCACTACTACTCTTCGAACTGTGACGGGCTGGGTTCAGTTAGGGTCCTGAAGTAGTGACCACCATCGGGATTTAAGTACAAGGGGTGAACACTGCTGCAGGAGGCATTGAAGTGTACGGCGTCCTACATGGAAAGTACACAATCCGCAGTGGATTGAAACGGAAGCTGGGGCCTGATTGACTGCTGCCTCCCAAGAAAGCGCCAGGCAAGGCTGCCGCACCATCCTTTGAACCTCCACACTGTGTTCACACCATTACAAAACACACATAACATGACCTATCTATCAAGCACTAAACCTACCCCCACAAACTAGTAGTATTTTAGCCATAGATTACAGCTTTCAACTTTCCTCAAAATTCCATGCAGTTTTTTCTATATTGCATGGTATCACTTCTTTTTCGGCCAGCTTCGGCTGGAGGATGGGTGGGTGGGGAGGAGCCTTCTACTTCCTATCCTTTCTCTCTTATTATCTAGTTTAGTGTAGTGTAGTTAAAGCAAACAGCCTTGTAAGGACCTATCGGTCTGTTGCTGTTTGTGTTTCCTTTGTAATTCCTTTGTATTCCTCCTCCCCCACCTCCTCCTCCTCCTCCTCCTCCTCCTCCTCCTCCTCCTCCCCCCTCCTCCTCTCCTCCTCCTCCTCCTCCTCCTCCTCCTCCACACCAGGGCATCACTATCTCCAACCCGTAATTCTTCCCGATATTATCCCCACAACACGGAACTCTCACTCCCTCTCCCCAACACTGTGTTCACACCATTACAAAACACACATAACATGACCTATCTATCAAGCACTAAACCTACCCCCACAAACTAGTAGTAGTTAGCCATAGATTACAGCTTTCAACTTTCCTCACAAATTCCATGCAGTTTTTTCTATATTGCATGTATCACTTCTTTTTCGGGCCAGCTTCGGCTGGAGGGATGGTGGGTGGGGAGGAGCCTTCTACTTCCTATCCTTTCTCTCTTATTATCTAGTTAGTGTAGTGTAGTTAAAGCAAACAGCCTTGTAAGGACCTATCGGTCTGTTGCTGTTTGTGTTTCCTTTGTATTCCTTTGTATTCCTCCTCCCCCACCTCCTCCTCCTCCTCCTCCACCTCCTCCTCCTCCTCCTCCTCCTCCTCCTCCTCCACACCAGGGCATCACTATCTCCAACCCGTAATTCTTCCCGATATTATCCCCACAACGGAACTCTCACTCCCTCTCCCCAACACTGTGTTCACACCATTACAAAACACACATAACATGACCTATCTATCAAGCACTAAACCTACCCCCACAAACTAGTAGTAGTTAGCCATAGATTACAGCTTTCAACTTTCCTCACAAATTCCATGCAGTTTTTCTTATCGCATACGCATATCGCATACGTCCTCTTATCGCAACCCCTGCCGCCAGCCCCCTTCCCCTGCCCCTAGACCCCCGGGTTTGGCATCCTCACTTAAACCCACGCCTTACCTATCAACACCCTTCCATGTCCTGTCCCTCACACTCGCTCAAGTCATGGAGAAACTGAGTAAAGAGTCATTTTGGAAACCAAACACACCCGACGGGCCTTGTTATGCGTGGTGCGGGTCCCCAACAACCCTGTGAACACACGGAGCGGGGACTTCGCGTCGCGGGGGGACCGTCGAGACACACGCACTCAAGATGAACTGTGGCTGGGGTGAATGTGCGCTGCTTAAGAATGATGAAGCTGATGCGGTGTTTGGGTGGGAGGGGGCGGGTTTAGGCATTAGGAGTTGGAGGAGGAGGAATGTAATCATGATTTAGGGGGAGGAAGGGGTGAAAGAAGAGTGTAATGCAGTGAGGGGGGTTAGGAAAGTATACTCAGCGTAGTGGTGGTTTCAGGCGTCAGAGGTGTTTGTTTTGAACTGCAATATAGGTTGACGCTTATGACGGGCGGCGTGGGGCGGGGCAGCATGACTTACGTTTACGTCTCGGTGTGGCTGGTTTTCGATGCATTCATTATTGGTGTTTGTTGTGGCAGCGGTGAGGCGGGAGGGAGTGTGTGTAGCGAAGGAGGGTTATATATTTTGTACTGATCCGTCTCCAGTGTCGCATCCTCCTCCTCCCCCCTCACAGCATTCACACCATCGACATTCTGCGCGTGAGACCTTCAATGGCAGCGTCTGTGCCAGGGACACGTGCTAATGGACAGACAGCCTGCTAAGGATAAGGCAAGCCAGGTGCCGGGGCTGTGAGGCGGAGCCTTGAACCCACGGAATCAATTTTAAGATGAAGAAGATCTGTATATCTTTCTTTCACTCTCACTAAAGATTATAATTAAATGAATATATATATATATATATATATATATATATATATATATATATATATATATATATATATATATATATATATATATATATATATATATATATATATATATATATATATATATATATATATATATTTATTTCTATATGGTGTTTAGTAGCTACGTATAAATTAATCGCCTCTATCGTGTAGTAAAACGAAGGACGAACAATCTTTATAAAAGCTGAGTCAATCTCGTTGAGAAGAAAAAATGTTGATATCAAATTCGAACGATACTGATGTTTATTTTTCATATACGTTTACATACACATATGATGTAAAAATAATGCATGTTTAATAACATTATCGTGCAGCAGATGTGTTATCAGATGTGTAATTGAGGATAAAATTCGGTACGCGCATGAACATGAAAGCAAGTGGGAAAAGTCTTGTAAGATAACTAGAAATAAGGTAAATATGTTCTGCTCACAATAACACGATGCTTACAGGAGCGAATTAGCTACAAGGAAAATGCCGAGTAACCCATTTTGACGTTGATTAAACAAAGACACCAACATATCGTGTTCATTATCCCCAAGGTAGAGGAAAATGGCGAAAATGATCTTCCAAAATGTTCCAGCAATGATATACAGAGACGATTCACACAGTGGAGGAGGAAGGGCGTTTCGAATGTCCCTTGAGATTGAGTGTGGTCGTCGTCACGCGAATTTAATGGCAAGAGGAGGGTTTTAGGGAGGAACGCGCACAGAAGTACAACCTGCGCCTTGAAAAGCTTGAAAAAACCCTTGACAAGGAGTATCTGCGACCCTGCTGCACCGCCGGCCTGCAGCAGACGAGGGTTG
>JACEEZ010014357.1:25000-58594 GCA_016584305.1 Chionoecetes opilio
TCTACTTTTTTTGTGAGTTGATCTTGCTCTTTTATATAAACGTGTAGTCTAGATAGCAGAGAAAGGGATGCGTACTATATTGGTGACGTAGAATATAAATAGTAGTGATAATTGTAATTGTAATGATAATGATAATAATAGTGCTAATGATAATAATGATGACAATGATAATGAATATTCATCGACCAAGTGAGGTTTACATCGAATATTTTCAGCACAAAACACCATGGTTTATTATAACTAATATAAATTATATTTGGATATAACAATGAAACTTAAAATCCATAAAATAATACAATGAATAAAATTGGAACAATCAACTTTCTCTCTAAAAGGGATATACATACTAAAGAATGTCACAAGGTTATATATGTCTGAATAAAAAATACTAATTAGTAAAACAAGACAGAACGAGGAATTCTTTGTGGTGTTCAATTTCGCAAAAATATGGACGTCATGTTCATTAGTGTGTGTGTGTATGGGGGGGGGGGGGGGTTTATTCAGCTATCATCACTGACTTATTTTCCTTCTTTCTTACATATGAGAGAGAGAAACGATGTAATTACAGATATGATGGACTGAAGCCAGACTATAAATTTTTTTCATAAACTCTCCTCCTCCTCCTCCTCCTCCTCCTCCTCCTCCTTCACACTAGGGCATCACTATCTCCAACCCGTAATTCTTCCCGATATTATCCCCACAACGCAACTCTCACTTCCTCTCCCCAACACTAGTATACGTCCTCTCATCGCACCCCTGCCACCAGCCCCCTTCCCCTGCCCCTAGACCCCATGGTGGGCATCCTCACTTAACCCGCGCCTTACCTATCAACACCCTTCCATGTCCTGTCCCTCACACTCGCTCAAGTCGTGGAGAAACTGAGTAGAGTCATTTAGGAACCCAAACACACCCGACGGGCCTTGTTATGCGTGGTGCGGGTCCCCAACAACCCTGTGAACACCCGGAGCGGGGACATTGCGTCGTGGGGGGACCGTCGAGACACACGCACTCAAGATGAACTGTGGCTGGGGTGATGTGCGCTGCTTAAAGTAATCGTCCAGACCCAATTTTTTTTTGCCGAATTATGTTGAATGTACATTCAAAACACCTAATCCACCAAAAATAATTGCTTTCCAGGCCTTATTTCCGTAAAAACACGACTTTTGTAAAAAGCGTGCGAAAAAAAAATCCTCCCTCCAACAGGGCTACGACTGTTATTGATGACGTCAGAACAGGGACGCCCGCTGACACTCTGTCTGACACCTGTCGGCAAATGTTATGATGAGCGATTGTACTTCGGTGTCAGACAGTAAATCTGTCGCTGTGACAGATCTAGAGTACGATGCTCAATCTGACACCGAAAGAAAGGACGCTGGTCGCGTATACTATGAGGAAAACGAACCTCAGATTGTCATGGGATCCTATATGTTTGAGCCCGAGTACGAGGTGGATGAACAGGTGTTAGCAGAGCCTGAGGTTCAGCAGGAGGACCTGGCACTTCTCCAAAACATGGATTGGTAAGTAAGTTTAAACCATGTGTGTGTGGGAATCACAATGAAGGTACTTTCGAGAAAATCCTATGGTTAGTTTGGGAGCTACAGTCAAACGTCATTACTCGGAAACCACATACTAGCATTAACTACAGCATAGAGTTGGAAAATATGCGGGCGGGAAGGCAGAAAGTGTGACAGCCACACCACCACAGGGTCTCTCACCACAGGGCACGCCCACTCCACAACTGGTTTACTTGGTTTACTTGGTCTTGTTAAGAGGCAAAGCCTCACAGTCGTGGTGGTCCACCGCTGCTGCCAGTCCTGGCGTCCCTGTCTAACAGGGCCACCTGGTCTGGTATGGTGTTGGACTGAGTCACTGTCTTACGGGGGGGGCGCCGCCCTTGTCCAGCACACCCGTGTACACAGGCTCACCTCACACTCGTCGTCCCAACCTACACACTGGGTAGGCGACTAGTCGCGCTGCACACTCTCACCCAGTCTTTCATCCGCTGTGTTTCCTCACTACACACCGTTTCTCAACACAACTGCTCGCCCCAACACACTATAGGCGTGTATCACCCTACACACGCCACTCCTTTCCGTGTGCAAACTTTTCTCGAAAGGCACAGCTGTCTTGCTGCACCCATAAAGGATGCATGCATGTGGCATATAGCAAAAAAAATCTATCAGAAACACCCAAATATCTTCAAGTACTATATTTATCTCTTGTGTTTACGTGCCTCTCTGATCAGCGCGGGAAGATGAGCCTCCTTGATGCTACGTCACTGAGCCTGAGCCTGAGCGTCTGCAAACCTTGAGAGCGTTTTGAAAACTCGGGGAATTTGCAGATTTTGATTGCGGATTATTTAAAAACGGCTGACTGGATACAAAAAGTGACGACGTATTGTTGATATACTCGTTAATGGCTATGATTTGATTGCATTAAATCAGGAATGATGAAATGGTCTGGACGATTACTTTAAGAAGGATGAAGCTGATGCGGTGTTTGGGTGGGAGAGGGGCGGGTTTAGGCATTAGGAGTTGGAGGAGGAGGAATGTAGTCGTGATTTAGGGGGAGGAAGGGGTGCAAGAAGAGTAGTAATGCAGTGAGGGGGGTTAGGAAAAGTGTATACTCAGGTAGTGGGTGGTTTCAGGCGTCAGAGGTGTTGTTTTGAACTGCAATATAGGTGACGCTTATGACGGGCGGCGTGGGGCGGGGCAGCATGACTTACGGTCCTGGTGTTGTGGGGTGTCATGGAGGCTGTGTTTACGTCTCGGTGTTGCTGGTTTTAGATGCATTCATTATTGGTGTTGTTGTGGCAGCGGTGAGGCGGGAGGGAGGTGTGTAGCGAAGGAGGGTTATATATTTGTACTGATCCTCTCCAGTGTCGCATCCTCCCCCTCCCCCCTCACAGCATTCACACCATCGACATTCTGCGCGTGAGACCTTCAGTGGCAGCGTCTGTGCCAGGGACCCGTGCTATTGGACAGACAGCCTGCTAAGGATAAAGCAAGCCAGGTGCCGGGGCTGTGAGGCGGAGCCTTGAACCCACGGAATAAATTCTAAGATGAAGATCTGTATATCTTTCTTTCACTCTCACTAAAGATTATAATTAAATGAATATATATATATATATATATATATACATATATATATATATATTTATTTCTATATGGTGTTTAGTAGCTACGTATAAATGAATCGCCTCTATCGTGTAGTAAAACGAGGGACGAACAATCTTTATAAAAGCTGAGTCACTTAATCTCGTTGAGAAGAAAAAATGTTGATATCAAATTCGAACGATACTGTTGTTTATTTTTCATAAAAGATTACATACACATATGATGTAAAAATAATGCATGTATAATAACATTATCGTGCAGCAGATGTGTTATCAGATATATATAAGTGAGGATAAAATTCGGTACGCGCATGAACATGAAAGCAAGTGGGAAAAGTCTTGTAAGATAACTAGAAATAAGGTAAATATGTTCTGCTCACAATAACACGATACTTACAGGAGCGAATTAGCTACAAGGAAATGCCGAGTAACCCATTTTGACGTTGATTAAAGAAAGACACCAACATATCGTGCTCATTATCCCCAAGGTGGAGGAAAACGGCGAAAATTATCTTCCAAAACGTTCCAGCAATGATTTACAGAGACTATTCACACAGTGGAGGAGGAAGGGCGTTTCGAATATCCCTTGAGATTGAGTGTGGTCGTCGTCAGGCGAATTTAATGGCGAGATGAGGGTTTTAGGGAGGAACGCGCACACAAGTAAAACCTGCGCCTTGAAAAGCTTGAAAAACCGCTGACAAGGAGTATCTGCGACCATGCTGCACCGCCGGCCTGCAGCAGACGAGGGTTGGGTGTCTGGCGGGTCTCCTGGGTGCATGTGTTCGTCGCCTGATGGGTGTGTTGATGCTCCTCGCATTCAAAGCAGATTACAACTCGCTGTATATTCCATCCTTTGGGGTACACACAGGCAAGGGTAATCCATAGACAATATACGGTCTTCCTCCTGTATGAAAATATTAGGGTAATCCATAGACAATTAACGGTCTTTCTCCCGTATGAAAATATATGTATAGATAGATAAAGGTGTTGGAGCTTTACTCAACCTTCAGTCATTAGATAATCTTGATGATATGCATATTGGATTGATTTGATAACATTCATGATCATCGGAAGAGGAATAGCACATAAGGGATTTAGATAAGCAAAAATAATCCCCTAACATTACTAACGCCATGTAGCAGGGAAGCAGGCGTCCAGTAGCCCCGCCATCCTGGGCACCGCAGACACGTTGTCTACACGCGTGCACTGCCTTTCCAAGCCATGCATATAATAGATACATCACGCCAAAGAGTATATTTCCACCATGAAGCCTCAAGAAACATCACTACTTGAACGCGGCGCCGCGGCCACTACGCTACTCAGCCATGCCGGCCAAGATATCGTGCGTTCATCTCAACTTTTTCTTTGCATATGGGTGTGAAGCACTCGAGGAATAAAGGGAATTTTGTTTCCGCGCCTCGGTGTCGGTCATCTACCTTTCATGAACTTTGCTAGGGAAGAACTTGTAAAACGTTTTTGCGTGTTGGTGTGGCCGTCTTGACCCGCACGTATGATAATTAGCGAACAGGGTCAATGCTGCAAGTGTGATGATAGAGGCTATTTAGGCGGGGGATATACATGGTAATCCTATATAATCTAACGAAGTGTTGCTGGCCGGCGATAATGTGAAACCGTCTCAATTGTCCTTCATCAGAGTCACCTGGAGAGGCGGCTCACACACATCACCTCGCCCTGACCCCCTTGTCCGGGCTCATTAGCACGATAAGTCAAGACGAGAAAGTCTCATCATAATGCAGAAACTGGTCTTCCGGATCCCCACTTATGCGAGAGCGAGAGGTCGCCTGCCCTGTGAAGGTGTCAGCGGACCACCCGGAACACGACCGAGGCGGCGATGGCGGCGGCCTTATCGGGGGGCATCTGGCAGGGAAGGAAACCAACACGAGGAAGATGAGGAGGCGGTGTACATTAGAGGGACTGGCTGGTGGTAGTGTGTGTAGCTGACGTGTTTGGTGTCTTCGTCAGGAGGAGTCTGATGCAGGAATATGGACGGCTGTGTGACCCTTGATCCTCTTTGTCTTGTGACGCCGCCTCGCGATGAGTGTTTCTGCTGCGTTCACTCAGCGTCGGAATGTGCAAGACACTGCACCAGGATTTATAAAATTCCACCATTAAGCTCCTCGTCCCGTGCACTTCAGTCTGTGGCTTTAGGCATAAAAAAAGCAAGTTTTCCCCACAAGCAAGTATGAGAGACAGGTATTAGGCAGAAGATACGCTGATAGTAAGGGTCTGCTGGAGGCTGGAGCCGAGACGGCGTCGAGGCGTGACGCACGGAACTCCTCTCACGACGCCTACACGTCACAACCTGGAATCCTGTGCCTTAGTGTGATCTTTTATCATGTAAGAAAAAAAGAATAAAGAACAATAGATAAATGTGCCTCACCGTGTGTGGCAGACAATCAGCTAACGTGGACACATTCGAGGTGTTGTTGAGGCTCAGTCACCCGGCTTGTTCACCTCGCTACCCACCTTGTCCTCGAACAGGCAGCACCAGCAGCAGCCTGTCTCCTGAACAGTGTCGTCAGGATGTCCGCTGAGGATTCTCAGCTTCACAACGTTAATCTTCCTTAAGCATTTGCATCCTTTTATCTTTGACGAAAAGGTGACTCCAGTGAGGTCCTCAGGCAAGGCGAGTCTTTTCTGTATTCCTAAGCCCTATCAAGCACCAAACTGAAGATTCCTAATTTTTCGCTGACCAAACTAAATATGTTTTACCTTTTTTAGGGGGAATGTAGATTGATGATGTACCTACGTCCGTATTAGGACCAGGAGGAGAAGGGAAGGAGGAAGGGGTAAAAAGAAATTAAGTAGTCTCATTAATCTGTATAATATAAAAACACATATGGAATGGAAACACATGGAATATAGATAGATAGATAAGAAAAAGGTAGGATTCGTAAGGAAAGAAAGAAAACTGTGAGTTGACAAAATAGGAATGGAGAGAGGAAAATAAATGGGAAAAGAAGAAATAGAGGCCATGCGAACCCTAGCATAGAAGAGGAAGGGGATGTAGTGAGTGAGTAAGCTGTGAGGAGAGTATACAGCTACGGAAGGGAAGGGAGGCATACCCACAACCCTAAAGCAACTTACTACTTGACTAGGGACCTGCGGGGTATTCTCGGGGGTATTCGGAAAGAAATGATCAAGACGAAGAGAAAGCACTGTTAAGTTTGATTATCTTCCTATACTTTGTTTTCTTGTTGCTTTCTTTCCCCCCATTCATCGCCGAGGTGAAGCACGATTTGAGTTTTCAGTTTAAGCTTTCGTTCATATAATGCCTTTGATTATTTGAATTCTCGTTTGTTTCAGGAACCATGATGAACCTGCAACCTGTTTTTATCTATTACCTAGAAAATTACAAGTCACTAGATTACACAGGCGAGGTAATCTTGTTTATGGCATCCGCTGAGCTGCTTTTATAGACGTAGCGCCCACCTTGTCCTGCCCTGGCTTGACTTGTCTTCCTCGGTAAACGTACCCTTGAAAATCATTATAGCTTTTTTTTTCCTCATTAGCTTCCCTCACATCCCTGGCTACTTGGTCTGCCGTGGTATTCGTCCGTCTCGGGGTGTTAAAGCAAGACACGGAAAAAAAAGTTATCATCTACCTTGTACTACTGCAAATAATTGTGTTCTATCCTCTTTTTCCTACTTATTTTTCTTCTTCTTGGACGTTCTCATGTAGCATCAGGATATTCGCCAGACACTTTCCTGGTTCAGTGTTCTTTTATTTCTGTCAACACCACGCACCACTTGATTATGTTGTTATATGTAGATCCTTTACCTCATCCCCGTCCGCGTTCACCATCACCACCACTACCTCCACCACCTCCACCCCTATACTCCCACCACCTCCACTCCTATACTTCCACCACCTCCACCTCCACCTCCACCACCATATCCCTCTCGTCCTCCTCCTGCGCATCTCTTATAATGTTTTTCTTCACCGCTGCATTAACAGGTACTTGCTGCCTCCCTGCTTCCTTCGTCGCTGCCTGGCTTCCTTGCCCCTCCCCGTCCTCCCCTCCTCCTTTCCCCTCTTCATTCCTCCCGCTATCTCACAAACTATTCCACTCTCCACAATTTAGGTTCAGCATCTTACCTCCTCCTCTTCCTACATGTGGATTTTCACTATCATTTCGGAAATTAAGAATGTCCATAACCTTGTCTCTTTTTATGCGTGTGGGGTGCGTGCGCGTGCTATCTAAGAGAATTTAAAAAGAATGAGGTACAATTCTTCGTCCATCACATACTCGATACATTCCAACACACACACACACACACACACACGCACACGCACACCGTCCGTGTGACACAGTTGGTTAGGGCGCCCGGCACCATTCTGTGGTCCGGCGTTCGATCCCCGACCCCGCTCATTCTCTGGGATTTTTCCACTGTGAAATTCGAGCGGTACTGTTCCCCTTGAGCAAGGGGATGGGGGTGTGTGGTGTGTAAGGTCCCAGCATTGCCCAAAGATCGGTAATAATGAGCTCCAAGCTCGCACTGAGAGGGTGAAAACTGGTGATCGCGAGCCAGCTCGCGTGGACAAGACCATGGGTGAATGAATGAATGAATGAATGACACACACACTCAAATTAACAAGGACAAAATGTAAACGTCCATTGGTAGAGTTACAAGAAAATTATGATTATACAACCAATATTGAAAATTATGAGAAGTCATGTTTTAGATATGAGATCATTCATAACAGACTTACGTGTGTACGTGAAAATAAATTATTATATATACAAAAAATGGGTTCGACAAATAAAGAGAGAAACTTTGGGAGTAACACAGGTCAACTTATGAATAGGTAGCGCACCAAAGATGGGACAGATAATAATTAAAGTAGACGCCAAGAATATTTGTTTTGAGAGTTGTTATGGTCTCAGGCACAATCGCAGTTAGATTTTCATCCACAGTTTTGTTACTTGGAAAAATATGCATAGAAATTTGAGAGGACAAGTGATCGTGGACCCTTCAGCGCCCTCTCACTTGCTCCTGCGGCCCCTGCTGGCCGCTCGATGGGCGTACTTACCAGCGCTAATTAAGATGGTTAATTACTAACTTCAAAATGAAACCATCGACATGGGACATTCTACGAATTATTTGTGACTTTTCTACCAAGTTCCATGCAAATCGTTAATGCCGTATCGGTTGCCCAGAACACACACACACACACCTGGCTACTTCATATTGACCGTGTAACTGGACAACTGTGATCTGTTATCCTTTTACAGCCGAATCTTGTTCCATCAATCCCCGCTACACAGGACAAGGAAGAAGAAGAGGAGGAGGAGGAGGAGGGATGGGGAAGCTGGAGAGTGCTAATAGACTCTCTCTCTCTCTTTTTCCTAGGCCGAGATAAATGGCTGGGCCTTCCCTTGTTCGCCTCATGTAAATGTGGTAAGAATTGGCTGTGGGCAATAATTTCTTGCATGGCGTTGTTAGTCCATCAAGTTCACCCAGCTGGGGTGTGTGTGTGTGTGTGTGTGTGTGTGTGTGTGTGTGTGTGTGTGTGTGTGTGTGTGTGTGTGTGTGTGTGTGTGTGTGTGTGTGTGTGTGTGTGTGTGTGTGTGTGTGTGTGTGTGTGTGTGTGTGTGTGTGTGTGTGTGTGGTGTGTGTGTGTGTGTGTGTGTGTGTGTGTGTGTGTGTGTGTGTGTGTGTGTGTGTGTGTGTGTGTGTGTGTGTGTGTGTGTGTGTGTGTGTGTGTGTGTGTGTGTGTGTGTGTGTGTGTGTGTGTGTGTTGTGTGTGTGTGTGTGGTGTGTGTGTGTGTGTGTGTGTGTGTGTGTGTGTGTTGTGTGTGTGTGTGTGTGTGTGTGTGTGTTGTGTGTGTGTTGTGTGTGTGTGGTGTGTGTGTGTGTGTGTGTGTGTGTGTGTGTGTGTGTGTGTGTGTGTGTGTGTGTGTGTGTGTGTGTGTGGTGTGTGTGTGTTGTGTGTGTGTGTGTGTTGTTGTTGTGTGTGTGTGGTAATTCACCCACGGTCTTACATAGTTTTACACTCCCGGAAAGATGTTGGAGCTCGTACTGACCGGTCTTTGGGGAATGCTGGGACCTCACTCACCACACATACCCCATCCTCTTACTCAAGAGGGACAATAACCGCCACATTTGTTAAGTGAAAAATCAGTGTTTAATGCGTGTCTTCACACGTCGCCTTTAGCCCCGCGACACGCACATTTCTCCAGAGGAAACTCATTCAGTAGTCGATTGGATTTCAACGTGACTGGTTGTGCGGTACACGGACAGGGTGCCGAATGTACTTTTGCCGAAGGACAATAAGCCGAAGCCAAGATGCCGAACGGACACAAAGCCGAACGGACACAATGCCGAAGGAACACAATGCCGAACGGCATAAACCGAATGGACAAAAGGCTGAAAATACATACTTACGAAGTTTAAATATATGATTATCATTTAATTTCTACAATGCAACCATTTAAATATTGTTGCATTGGACATAATAAAAGAAGAAGTTTTCCACGGATTTCTTTAATTGAATGTATAGTATACAGCTGTCTACCTAAAGGAGCAGATTGAAATGTGCCATCGCCAAACCATGTTTGTTTACTAGATAGTAATTTCAAATTTTTCTCTGTCGAAAAAATAGTAATAGCAGTAGTTTCATAAAGCCGAAGATTTTCTCCACGTGTTGTCATGGTCAAGTCTTCACTATCGTCAATCTATCTTGCTCGCCGTACCATTCTTCCAAGAGTTTCCCTCTTAGGCAGAGAACCAGCAATGCTGAGAGGCAATTCTTCCACGACATTATTGATTACACTGCTTGTCACCACTTCTGTCTGTTCTGCTCTAGTTTTCATTTTATCCAACGCTTTTACAACCCTATTATGAGCACCATCTGGAGGATGTGAATGATTTGAAACATTTCCCTGTCCGATATCACTTACAGTTCTAATTCTAGCGTTGCACACTTTTCGTTTTTCACATCTCCAGTAAGTGGTTTCCTTAACTTCTTTATCAACAACGTATATATATCCATTTAGAAGGAGCTTCCTGCCACCACGTGCTGTTTTAATTAATTCCATGGTCAAACTGTGGGGATAAAATGATTTTAAATGATTATGCAAAAATTGTTTGCAATTATTTTTAAAAAGAAAATAGGAATTAAATAGCGAGTTAGCAGGTGGAAGGAACTAACAATCTCGTTAAATCTTAAGTTTCAAATTGGTGACTTGATAATTAAACTACTAAAAAAAAAAATACTAAATAAAATAAAAATAAAATAAACATAATTTTTTTTTCTTTAGGGCTTTACTTACCAATAAAACAGAGCTGTGTACAGTGCGAGTCGCTGGATTGAACTGATTCCAGAGCAGGAAAATAACAAACTCAACAACTCTTAAAACATTATAATGAAGCTTCATAAACGTATTATGAATCAAGCAATGAAGCTTTACATGTAAACCGTCGTTACAGACACGAATGACTGACAATCTCGTTAAAATAAAATAAAAATAAAAATAAAAATAGAAATTAAATGTTATGTATGTATGGTATGTATGTTTTTTAATTATTATTTTTATTGTCCATTCGGCTTTATGTCCGTTCGGCATTGTGTCCAATGACTATATACACATGATAGGAAAGTGACTCTGCGACCAATAGAAAATTGGGTGACCAAAATACGTATTGGCACCTGGTCGCCTCACGCCCTCTATAGTCGTAGCGCATAACTATATTTCACACGGGGGACTTTTAATGGGTATCTGTTGTAAATCTTTTTAATGGGTATCTATTGTAAATCTTAAGTACCCGCTCATGGCAGTTCAAGCTACATTGTTTCGCTCATCCTGATGTTATTTATTACCAATGCTTACCTTTCCTAACATATTTTTCCTAGTACATGTGGTCAATAATGGGAGTAAAGCCTTCTATTAATCCCACAATAAACTACGCATTGGATATGTAACTGATATTTGGCCATCATTTACCACTTGACAGCATTATGCATGTGTTTTCACCTCCTGATGTTATATTTGTTAATCACTGTTGCCTGTTCTGAACGTGCATCATCCTGTAATTGGTTGATTATAAATTAACAAGGTTATGATTATGTTTTAGCTCCTTTACATGTATTGATTATATTTCTTTACTTTCTCCGGATATATGTTCTCTTTCAAGTATACCTGAATGATGTAATATATCATAAATAATGAAACCAACTAAGATTGGCACATATTTATTCAATGTATTGCAATTTACAGCATGCTAAACACAAGATATTTTCAATTAGCAGTAACTAAGTAGGATTTCCAATGACGAAATTGCATGACAGATGCAGGGACATCACAGCACATGATGGGTTAGAGAGGGACATCACAGCACGTGAGGGGTTAGAGTGGGACATCACAGCACGTGAGGGGTTAGAGTGGGACATCACAGCACGTGAGGGGTTAGAGTGGGACATCACAGCACATGATGGGTTAGAGAGGGACATCACAGCACGTGAGGGGTTAGAGTGGGACATCACAGCACATGAGGGGTTAGAGTGGGACATCACAGCACGTGAGGGGTTAGAGTGGGACATCACAGCACGTGAGGGGTTAGAGTGGGACATCACAGCATGTGAGGGGTTAGAGTGGGACATCACAGCACGTGAGGGGTTAGAGTGGGACATCACAGCATGTGAGGGGTTAGAGTGGGACATCACAGCACGTGAGGGGTTAGAGTGGGACATCACAGCACATGAGGGGTTAGAGAGGGACATAACAGCATGTGAGGGGTTAGTGGGACATCACAGCACGTGAGGTTAGAATGGGACATCACAGCACATGAGGGGTTAGAGAGGGACATAACAGCACGTTAGGGGTTTGGGAGGGCTCATGACGAAACTTCTTGTTCTTGTTTTAGGGCTGCGAGGATCCCTTGGGGAACACTATGAGCCCTTGCCGAAACTATTTCTTTAACTTGTACACTTTGTTTACATGCAGAAGACGCTCTTTGATCGTCGCCAACGCCACCTACATTCGTTACCCAGCAATATGGGTAACCTTTGAGGTTCCAGTTAGGGTTAAATGTATATTATAGTTTTCCTATCATGTATATATAGTCATTGATTGTGTCCGTTCGGCATTGTGTCCGTTCAGCATTGTGTCCGTTTGGCTTTGTGTCCGTTCGGCATCTTGGCTTCGGCTTCCCGTCCTTCGGCAAAAGTGCATTCGGCATCCTGTCCGCACACCGGTTGTGCGTGACTGTCCCTTTATACTTAATATGGATGCTGATATTGACACAGAGCAGTTAATATCCTTTCTGCAATCAAGGGATGAATCCATAATTTACGCCTATGTCTCCTCTTCTTGTGTAAATGTAATAGGTAAAGGAGACGAAGGCGATCATGGTCCATATAATCAATGCGTGCACAACACAAACTGGTGCGGCGCGCGGGTGCGGGTGGTTTACACCCGTGCCGTCTGAAAAGAAACGCGGAAGCGGGTGTGTCCCCGCTTGAGCGCGGACGCGGGCGTCGCCCGCAAGTGTGAAAGAGGCCTAGAGGCCTCTTTCACACGGCGTGGGCGATGCCCGCGTCCGCGCTTAAGCGCGGACCCGCTTAAGCTAATTACTGATGTTTTCAATGTAACCTTTCACACAGCACGGGCGTCGCCCGGCTGGGGACAACGCCCGTGCGCGGATGAAATGCAGCGCGGGCGCCCCTTGGGTCGCCCGCGGGCCCACCTCCGCACATTGATGATGGTACAGTGTTTAATGCGTGTTTTCACACGTCGGGGCAGCCCGCGACACGGCATTCCCCAAAGGGGGAAACCCCATTCAGTAGCCGTTTGGTTTAAACGTGAGGGTTTGCGTGCCCCCTTTTGTACTTAATATGGATGCTATATTGGCCCCAAAGAGCGTTAATACATTTGTGCAGGAGAGACCAGCTCTGTGGGACAAATCACGTGAAGAAACATTTCTAAAAATAAAGGGATGAATCCTAATTTACGCTATGCCCCTTTTTTTGTGTAAACGTAATAGGTAAAGGAGACAAGGCGATCATGGCCCCATAATCAATGCGGCACAACACAAACTGGTGCGGCGCGCGGGTGGGGTGGCTTACACCCGTCCATTGAAAAAAAACGCGGAAAGGGGGTGTGTCCGCGTTTAAATGCGGACGCGGGCTGGACGGGGGCATCGCCCGCAAGTGGGGAAAGAGGCCTGGGCGTTTCCCAAGGGGATGGTGCTGGTAAGGGCAACCCGGGGACAAACCACACCCCCACACCCCCCAAAAAAAAAAACACAACAACCACAAAACAACACCCCAACACAAAAACAACACACAAAAACCACCAAACACCCCCACACCCACCCCACACAAAAAAAAAAAACCAAAAACCCCCAACAACAAAACATGGGGGTTTATGAACAATGAAGTTACAACAACCCTAGCTTAGACTTAGAGGTTTAAAAGTTCGAAAGAAAGTCAGCTACTATTTGAGGATTTTTACAGCTTTGCTTTCGAACGATTTCCGTGGTCTTTTTTCCCGCTTTTTAAAAACATAATCGATTTTCATTTACATATAGTTTGTTTTAATAATGAGGAAAATTATAAATAAACTTTGTAACTGCAAGAAGGCCGTAAAAAGGGAAATCCACTATATGCAACAGGGTAAAGATGAGGGTGCTAACGGTGTTTACAGGACGTGATGGTAAAAAGGGGAAAGAGTAGAAAAAGTAGAATAAAAAAGTAGAGTAAGGGGTAGAAAAGGTGATGCGTAGTGCAGCGGAGGAATAATGCTTGCAGTGTGACGATTGATGGGGCTGGCGATAAATTTGGCTTTTAGGTGGCGAGGCGTAGTGTGGGGAGATAAGAGATATAAGGTTGCAGTGCTGACGTTTGATGGTGCTGGAATAAATGTGCTTATGTGCTGGCGATGCGTTGGGGGAGAGATGTGCTTGAAATGCTGATGTTTGATTCAGGAGTGCCTGCTGCCCCTGGGGTCAACACAGCCGCCCCGTCAGGCGCCAACCCCCCCGCACGCCGCTGGCCCACGATAGTCCCGCGGAAACACCCGCCGCTAGGACAATATTGAGTCGCCGCGCGGCCCCCCGAGGCTGGGCGGCCCTAAAGCCTGTGACTTTAATAGATCACCAGAAACGATCCTTTTGGGATCCCCGTCTCTCTCTCTCTCTCTCTTCCCCTCTCTCTTTTCCCCTTTTCCCCCTCTCTCCTTCCTCTCTCTCTCCTCTCTCTCTCTCTCTCTCTTCTCTCTCTCTTCTCTCTCTCTCTCTCCTCTCTTCTCTCTCTCCTTCCCCCCTTCCCCCCCCCCCCAACACACAACACGCACAACACAAGATACACACCACACAAAAAAACACCACACACACAAAACACCACATTCAGTACACGTTGACTGAAGACAAGGGTCCTCTAAACCCCCCCCTGATCATATAGGTACATTTCGAGGCAGTGCAAAAAGATCTTTATATTCTTGTGTGGCCTCAATAGTCCTAGACAGCCCCCATTACCGCGGGGTGCATGAAGCGACAAACACTCTGGCCTTCAGGAGTGCGGGAGGAAGCTTCTTGCGGGGCGGGGGTCGCCCACCCGGGCCGACCTTTGTAATGTATAATCAGGCGAGGGATGTTGAACAGTGTTAGGAAAATATTGGTAAATTCTTTTTGTGGTTGGATATGTTTGCAGCGGAGGCTCAAGGGTAAGACGTCTTTGTAAGGGGTATGTAACCGTCTGGCAAAGCCCTAAAGGGCGTCCTGCACAACCAAATTTTACCGGAGCCCCCACGGGGGCCTGAAAGGGATGCCCGTTGACCTCCAGGGGGTAAAATCACATTTTGGGCCTATCCAGGACTTTGACCGGCCAGTGAGGACTCGCCTCATCCACGTGCTCAAGATTAATTTGTTTTGAGTCATACTCATGATCATTTACGCCTCTGTGCTTCTTTTTATGGGCTATATTCAAAAATTTTTCCACCCGTTGCATCGCGAACGGTATCAAAATCACAGGGGTAACGAAAGGGTGGGGGTTTGATTTCAGCTGATTCGCGACAAATGCAGATCCCCCCTTTCACCCGTGTGAGTTATTGCCTATTTCTTCCCAGACCATTACGGGTGATTTTTAACCAACCGAGGTAACATACATACCTTGTGAATGCACAGTGTCATATTTAAAGGTAAATCAGATCCAGGGGGCCCATATGGTTTTGTGAATTGTGAGGAACCCGGGCGGGGGCCCCGGGGAGGAGGGAGGTGGGCCCTTGTGGGGAGCAGTGGCGGGGGGAGTTCAATTACTCCCCGATAACCTCCCATTTTTCTCACCAACGTTAGACAAGTGGCAAAACCTAATAATATTATTTTTAAGTCAAAAAGAAAAATTTCACTAAAAAAATTTTTGATAGTAAAAAAAAGTAAAATACTGAGCCGCTTTGGCTCGTTTTGTTTTGGTACGCCGTAAAATCCCAGTCGGACATTTTTTTGTAGATGCAACCAGTGGAGGTGTACGACGGGGGGGAATCCCCACCGGCCGGGTTTTGACGAGCATTCTTGAAATCCCCCTATTGTGTACATGATGTGGCCCCTCATGAAACCCCCTGTCACTCCCGGCCCCCCCAAAAAAAAAATTTCGAAAATGGAAATTTTTAGGCGATGCGTGACGGGGAGGAAAATTCGCACCAAGATTTGACTGCGGCTTCGCTTTTTTCCTCCCTCTGCTTAATCACAAAATGCTTACATGAATATATATGGGTTGAATTTTCTATTCCACACACCACACACACACACACACACACACCACCCCACACACACACACACACCCCACCACACCACACAACACACACCACACACTGTGTGTACGTATGTTAAAAAATTTTTAACTGATAACTAAGCTAGTTTTGATCTCATGTCGTAGTTTTTTTAAACTTTCCTCCTCCTCCTCCTTTTCCTTCCCCTTCCCTCCATCTTCTTTTCCATCCCCTTTTTTCCTCTCTCTCTCTTCTCTCTCTCTCTCTCTCTTTCTCTCTCTTCTCTTCTCTTCTCTCTTCTCTCTCTCTCTCCTCTCTCTCTCTCTCTCCTCCCCCCTTCCCCCCCCCCCAAATTTTTTCCCCTCAGGAACGATGTGCCCTTCGATAACAAAAATAAAAGGTCAACCGCTCAACACTCAAAAACACTCCACCAATGCTCCTTAAGACTCAAACCACCCGGAATTTTCCGATCGATCAACTTTTGTATTATTCATGAATGGTGTGTGTGCGTAATATTATAATAATTATATATATATATATATATATATATATAAATTATATATAATATATATATTAAGATATTAGATAATATATATATTAAATATATAAATATTATTTTAAAATTTTAATATTTTATATTATTTTATATATATAAAAAAAATATTAATATATAATTATATATTATATATATATATATATAATATATTATATATATTATTATTATATATATATATAAAATTATTATATATTTATATATATTTTTATTTTTTTTTTAATATATACAGCCCACACACCACAACGGTATCAGTAGTGTAGTGGTGTAGTTGGGTTTCAAAACCGAGAACCCCGGGGTTCGACCCCCGGGCGGAGGGAAAATAGATGGGCTTTTTCCTGAAAATCCGAGCCCCTGTCACCCAGCATGAAGGGTCCCGGGTGTTACCCGGGGGTTTTGGACCCGCGTCCCCGGGTGAGGTTTCCGGCCAACACTAAAAAAAATAAGGAGATTGATATAATGGATGGACGGGGCCATACGAGTGTAGCTCAGGCCCTGAAAAATACAACTAGATGAATAACACCACACACACCCCCAACAACCACACACACCAACAAAACCCACAGGCCATGGGTTTATGTGCCCCCCACCCCCCATCGCATGTTGGGGGAAAATAGCGTCCCACGTTCCCTTTCAGGTTTTTTGGCTCATGGTATTGTTTTGAAAATTTAAAGAGGGTGAGAGAATATTGCCTCCCCCCCCCCTGTTGTGTGTGCAAAAAACAGTTGTAGGGGCTAATAGGGGAGGCATAACCCCTGCCCGAGCGTGGTTTGGGGTTCCGGGTCTGCCTGGGAGAGTGGGGGCGGGGGGGAAATAGGTTCACAACCCCAAGGATCCCCCCTCTCAGAGTTTTAAACCCTTTGGGGGAATTTAAACAAATATGCCCCGAGTTTCATGCGGAAAGAGGACGCCCTGCAATCACGCGGCGCTGTAAAGAATGGATCTGTAAAAAAATTTGATACATTTACTCAAAGACTTTTTTTATTCATTTTTTGGTTTTGTATGTTTGACATTCTTTTAAGTGGATTTTTTCCCCCACCCCAAACTTTTAAGACTTTCATTGTTTTTCAGTTTTTTTCTAAAACCAGTAATTCACGTCTTTTTTCGGCCACTTACATATAAGGCCCGCATCGCGGCTTTTTACGTGCTTTTTCGGGTTGCTGTCATTGTATCTCAAGGGGCAGCGTCGGTATCATTATGGACACGAGGCAGTATTGTGTTGTGCCCCATGGCAGGCCTCCTTTTTCCCCCGCCATTCACACTAGCGCCATTTTGTTGTTTATAATCGACACCTGCCATTGCTGTTGTCGTATAAATAATTATATACGCCAGTGGCGTGTTCGGCTATCGTGCGTCAGCCCTTTATTTTTGTTCATTTTTATCGTGTTTTTGGGGAACCCTCTCTTCGTCTTCGTCCTATTTAAGGCAAAAGTTTCAGACGATACGTCACCATTTTCACTCTGCATAGTTTTCCCCTTCACGGGTTTTCGCCTCAGGTTGCCGTAAACTGTAGCTTTGAAAATTTCCCCTGTCCATTTTTTTACAGATGTTGCAAAATTTAGATTACTTTTTATGTATCAAGGTGCGGCATTCCCATTTTCTCCATGTTAGTAGAAAAGGTTTTTTTTTCCCGCTTAGGAATAGCAAATATCCCCAAGGGCTTTATGGAAGCTTTCAACCCCCCTGTAAACTTCGTCCCCCTACACGCGAGACATCACTTGCCCCCCAAGCGCCCGCACACCAATCACGGATCGTGCCACGCGCCCCTGCGTCAGGCACGGTTACTTGGCCCCCCACGAGGAGTGACCCCCCAAATTTTATCGTGAGAGGGCGCGGGGCGATGTGTTTTTCTGTTGGGGAGGCGGGGGGGACGGTTTTCTCCCTCGCGCCGGACCAAACCCAGTCAACAGAGATGACGCGAAGCATTCCTCCCCTTTTTGAGACTTTCTGGGCACTTTACTTTGGCCGCGGAGAAAAGGAAATGTTTTTTCCTTTTTTTTTAATCTCTGTCTTTCATTTTTGTACATTTTTTTCTTTCCGTTTGCTGAAATATATTTATTTTTGTCGATCGTTTAGGAAGATTTTTGTTTTCCCGTGGGGGGGTTCGAACAACCCTTCAGTATTCTTTTTGCAAATAAATTAAATTTAACCCAGCCGCCAGGGTCCTCAGTGCGTTTAGGAGGTAATTACATATTTGCTTTTCCCGGGGAAAGTCTTATATTTTTTTTCTTTTTTGTTTCACGGGGAAGGGGGTTCGTCAGTCTCATTTAAAATATTAGAACCTTTTAGGGTTAGAAATTTGGGGCTTAATGGGGGAGTTTGTGAGTGAAGCTCCAGACCCTTTTTTTTTTTTCTCTTTGCAGGCAAATACCCGTTACCGCCAACGGTCCCCCTTTGTGTGGTGCGTCAGTCTCCTGACTTTCTCTTTCACATAAATTTTTTAATTTGCTTGAACGTTAATGGAGCTTATGGTTTCTTTTTTCTGAAACCCCAAAAATTTATTATATATATATATATTTTAATATTTTATATATATATATATATAATATATAATATATATTATATAATATATATATATAAAAAAAAGCAAAAAAAAGGAGAGAGGAGAGAGAGAGAGAGAGAAGAGAGAGAGAGAGAGAGAGGAGAGGGGGAAGAGAAAAGAGAGAGGAGAGGGGGAAGAGAGAGAGGAGAGAGAGAGGAGAGGAGGAGAGGGGAAGAGGAGAGAGAGGGGAGAGAGAAGAGAGAAAGAGAGAGAAGAGGGGAGAGGAGAGAGAGAAGAGAGAGAGAGAGAGAGAGAAGAGGGGAAGGGAGAGAGAGAGAGAAGGGGGGGAAAAAGAGAAGAGAGGAGAGAGGGGGGGAGAGAGGGGGAAGGAGAGAGAGAGAGGAGAGAGAGAGAGAGAGGAAAGGAGAGGAGGAGAGAGAGAGAGAGAGAGAGAGAGAGGGGGGAAAGGGGAGAGAGAGAAAAGGAGAGAGAGAGAGAGAGAAAATGACGGGTAAACATAAATGGCGGACAGACAGTCAAAGGGAAATAAAGATTAACAGGCGGGAAGACTTTTTAACTCCCATCAAGTAAAATTAATTTTTCCCGAGTTAAGAGAAAATTATAGTTCAAATTAAAAGATTTTTGAACCCCAGGACACATGAGTTTGAAGGTAGAAGATGTGACAGTAGGCAAAGAGAGAGAGAAAAGGGGAGAAGCGAGAGAGAGGAAGAGAGAAAGAGAGAGGGGAGAGAGGGGAGGGGGGGGTTAAAGGGAGAGAGAGAGAGAGAGAGAGAGGGGGAGAGGAGAGAGAGAGGGAGACGAGAAGAGAGGAGGGGAAGGAGGGGGAAGAGAAGAAAAAACAACAGACAACACCAGGAAACAATGAGGTTTTTAAAAGAAGGAAAAACCCAGAAGTTGCCTCATTCAAAAGGGCGGGGTGGGGGGCGGCGATAAGAGAACCGAACCATCGAAACCCTATACGGGCATGGTTGTTGGCCCTTTCACCCCCGCGGCCTACAGGTGCCCCTTTTTCCACCCCCTCATATAAACAACTTGTAGCCGCGAAAAGAGGGGGGCGTGCAAGTCCCCGTGTGGAAGAGGGGGGAGGGGGGGTATATAGAACGAGGGGAAAAGGAAAAAGAGAAAGGGTCCTATGGGGGACGAAGGGTTTTCACAGGGGGGTTAAGGTGGTCAGGTTCTCTTTCATTCAAGGACTTCAATGTGCCCCCCACAAGGGTTTTTAAAAGTGTTTTTGTCTGTGAATGGTGGGAATGGGGGGGGAAAAGGGGGTTCCCGAACCGTACCTATTCTCTCTCCGTCTCTCTTTCATCCACCACACACCCAACAACACACACCACACACACACACAACACACAATACAAAACACACACACACCCCAACCAACACACCACACAACCACACACACACAAAACACACACACACACACAAACTTTTGGTCAGACAAATGGAAAGTGGTGGAGTGGAGTGGTGGTGGGGTGGTAGCGAGAGGAAGATTTTTTATGGGGGTGGTAAAATCATATTGAAATAATTTTTGAGTAAGAAAGCATTCCTGTGGGAGCAAAGTAATGTTTGTGTAGAGGGAAAACTTTCTACGCTGAAATGGAAGCTTCAATGACTGGGTGTTGTGTGAGATGCCTTTTCGGTTTTCGGGAATTACGCTTTACTTTTAGATTAGCTTTTCCCTTTTTCTTAGCGAAGCAACGAAAAAGCCTTTAGGCAGCTGAACGGTTATGAAATTCGGAGGACGTAGGGGCGAGGTAGCGGGGACAAAGGAGAGGCGGGGGGGGGTAGGAAAGGTGAGGAAAGGAAATGTGGATTAAAATCATTTATGGGGTTAAGAAGGGCCAATCAAAGATACTTATACGTAGTCTTTTACAACTCATTATGTCAGACGTTAGACAAAAAAAAATGAAATCTTTCTATCTATCTTCCCCTTTTAGAGTATCAAAAACCACTTTTTCATCTTAAAATAAAAATAATATAAAAAAAAAAGGGAATGCCTAATAGCAAAAAATATAAAAAGTGATTCTCTTTATTCCGCTCTTATTTGCATTTTCGAATTTTCCGGGTAACTAAGCTAATAGACGAGTGGCTGAAACAGCACTCAACAAGGACCTGCATGCACCCGTGCGTGCCTCCCCCGGGCTGGGGCAGGCCAGGCGCCGCTTGGGGGGGGAAGGGGAGGCAGGCCGCGGTGAAGGGGGAGATGACGGCCGCTACGGTATACCTCTGTGGAATAAAAAAAGCACAGGATAGGAGGACAAAGTGTAAACATCTTTTAGCTCCAGGGAAAACCCCCAAAAAACCCTTAACACATTCTAGGGTTATAATTTTCACCGTTTTAATCGATCAAGTACAAAAAGATTTGCCCGGTATCGGATCCCGCTAGGGTTTGCCGGTTTTGAATGAAAAAATGAGCTGGCGGTTTTTCTCTAACCCCCTCATGGTGCCCCTTCGTTTTAATTTAAGACGCCTCTATCCATGGTTTTTGTGCCCACTTGCCCCTGCTGAGTTTACAAAAGTGGACGAAAAGGGAACCCAATTTTTTGGGCAGTTGTTTTACAGTGGAGGAACTTCATCCGTGGGAGAGGGGGGGGTGGGGTGACTTCTTGCTTTCCAGGGCAAATCTGTGAATGCCGAGGCGATTAACCCCCTTCCAGTTCTATTTTTTTGGCTAATCGTTCCTATAAATTTGTTCGTCTCCCCCTTAATAAAAAAAGGGGGAGTAAAAACTTTTGGAAAAGGAAAAAGGAAAAGAAAATAAAATACGAAAATTATGAAATTTTTGACCTTGTGTGGGTGCGTGGAGCAAGACTCGGGCATGGGGGGGCTGGCCAGTGAGAGGGCAGCGGCAGCGCGAGTTGAATTTGGAGGGAGAGCGAGCAGCCAGAGAAGGGGCTGCAGGGGCAGTCAGTTTGCCGGGCTTCAACCGAAAGGCAAACCCCGCGACTCCGGTGCTCCCGCGCTCCTCAGTGGCGGCCCGGTGAGGGAGACACACAGCCCGGGTAGCGTGCTTGGCTTTCCTCCCCTTACGAAAACACTCAACCAAGTTTTGCAATAGGCCGTCACATGTTTAGAAATCCTGAAAAAATTATCCTGGGGTGTAAAAAAAAAACTCTTTTTTAATGGTGTGGACGCAATTTCCAACTGGTACTGCTTATGTTTGAACGCAGTGACGCCCGTTGCGGGGCTGCCAGCAGGGGGGAAACCCGAGACGGAGGTGGAGGGGGCAGGTGGCTCTGTGGGCACCAACAAACGGACGGGAAGACTGTAAGTGATTTTTAAGCCCCAAAATTTAAAACACCAACCTACGGGGCAAATATCAGTACGACCTCGGTCCCTCCCGGCGCGGGGGCCGCTGGCCTCCGACTGTGAGTGGAGCCTCCAGGACCACTCTGCGGCACAAGCAGAGGCCGCCGCCGGTTCCCGCTACCGCCGGAAGACGCCAATGCGAGGGAGAGGACCGATGCGGCAGATCAAAAACATCCTCGAGAGAGTGCGGGGGTGCTGCCCTTTTGGGTGTGTAGCCGCCGCGCCCCAGGTGAAGACCAAAATCACCCTCTGAAAGGGTTGCCCCGCCTACATCAGATCCCCGCAGGATATTTGGACGGAACGCCCCCGAACGCCTGCTCCTGGGTGCTTTTCCAACATCCGGGTGAGGATTGGGTCTCAAGAATCAAAATAAAATTCCCGTTTAAGAATACCAACCTAATCGAAAGTCAGTGGGCCAGATAAGATCCAGAAACTGCCCCAGACACACAGAAGTTTGACTTCTTATTATTGGCGTCTCGGATACGGGGTTTCCAGGGATAACCTCGAAGCCTTTCCATACTTGCACCAATGCTGAAAAAAGAAGCCGTCGCTCGCCTGTTGGGGGCGCGCGAAAACGGGGGGATGACATCCAGCACACGCCGGTGGTGTCCTGATGGTGGTACCCCAGGGCCCCACCACCCCAGGGGTGTGGCCGCTGACGGGAACCAAAAGGGAATGTCAGTGACCCCAGCCTGCCTACTTCTTTTGAGTGCCTCGCCGCACTCCGAGGGGAGCCAACTGGACACATAGTAATATATTGTTTAACAGAAATGTATCTTGATTTATAGTGATCGTGACCAGAACATGAAAAATCAACAGTGAGGAAATTAGGCTAAAAAATCAATAAAATCTATCTATTAAAAAATTAAGAAATCTTGAAAACGACTATCATGACCAGACCCCCGCCTTCCCTAGGCGCGGGCCGGTGTCTGTTCGCGCCGCCCCCCCTCCACGGCCCGTCACTGCGCCACGCCCCCCCTTTTCACCCCCCAGGCCCCTCCCCCTGCGGGACGCCCCTCCTTTTGGACCCTCCACGGCCCGTTACCCCGCTGCCCGCCCCCCCTTCCCCCTCCCGGCCCGTAAACCCGCTGCCCCCGCCCCCCTTTCACCCTTCAGGCCCTCATTGCTGCCACCCCCCTCCTTGGCACCCTCCACGGCCCGTCACCTGCTGCCAGGGGCCCCCCCTTGGCACCCTCCACGGCCCTCCCTGCGCCAGGCCCCTCCTTTGGGACCCTCCACGGGGGCCCCTAACCCGCTGCCGCCCCTTTCCTTTGTCACCCTTCACCCGGGCCCGTACTTGCTGCCACGCCCCCCCCTCCTTGGCACCCTCCCCACGGCCCGTCACTGCTGCCCCACGCCCCTCTTTGGCACCCTCCACGGCCCCCTACCCGGCCCGGCCCCCTTGGACCCCTCACGGCCCGTCACCCCGCTGCCACGCCCCCCCTTGCCACCCTCCACGGCCCGTCACCTCTGCCACGCCCCTCCCCTTTGGGACCCTCCACGGCCCGTCCCCCCTGCTTTCCCCCCCGCCCCCCCCTTGCCACCCCCACGGCCGTCACCTGCTGCCAGCCCCTCCTTGCACCCTCCACGGCCCCTCACCCCGCTTTCCCAGCCCCTCCCTTGGCACCCTACGGCCCCTCACCTGCGCCAGTCCCTCCCTTGGGCCCCTCCTGGCCCGTCACCTGGCCGGTCCCCCCTTGGCACCCCCACGGCCGTCACCTGTGCCACGGGGCCCCCCCTTGGCCCCCCCCCACGGCCCTTAAAACCCGCTGCCACGGCCCCTCCTTGTCACCCTCCCCATGGCCCGTTACCTGCTGGCCAGCCCCCCCTTGGCACCCCCCACGGCCCTACCTGCTGCCCCGCCCCTCCCTTTTCACCCTCCACGGCCCCTTTACCTGTGCCCCCGCCCCTCTTTGGACCCTCCCTGGCCCTAAAGCTGCCAGGTCCCCCCTTGGTACCCTCCACGGCCCGTCACCCGCTCCACCCCCCCTCCTTGCCCCCAACAACCTTTATGATCCCCCTAGAGCCCCGAGCCCCACACCCGTCCGGGGCCCCCAAGAGCGGAACCCTTCGAGAATCTTAGTTTTTGGACAAAACAAACACTGAGACGGATTGAAATAGGTTTTTTTTTAATATTTTACTAATTTTTCACAATGAGAGCAAAATTGCGGGGAATTTAAACACTTCAGCTGCTGAAGGGCTTCCCGTGCAGCCTTGTTGTCCGTCGCTGAGACGTGGGAGGCAGCACGGTCTTTTCGGGTCAACTCTGTACATCGTATAAAATCTATCATTACGTTGTGCATTTGATAAAAAAGAAGAAAAACCAACGTTTTGACAGTAATTCAAAAAATAAAACAAGGGGACAGTGACAATCATGTTAAATACATTCCAATTTGCATTTTTTCTAACTTACTGGAGTGACCGAGGGAGAGGCTGAAAAACAGGGGGAGGGGGAGGTCGCGGGGGCTGTATACAGAGGGAGGGGGAGGCCCCGAGGAGGCGGGGTGCGCGGAACAAAATATTGTCACGCGTGAGGGGTTCCCAGGGCCCCAGGTCAGCCGGCAGCACCTCCCCGCCCACACAGCTCACTCCACCCCTCGCTGCTGCAGCCTGCACATCATAGTAGAGGGGGCATCTATTGTAAGCTGAAAAGGAAAATATGGGTTATATTTTCCTTTTAAAAAACATGATTAAATTATGATTTTTATGTTTTGTTTTTTATCATATATCCCCCACACTGTCGATGCGGAAGCCCTCTCAAGCTATAGGGGAACAAAAACATTTTCAACATTGTCACACTTAAATGAATCTTTTTAAAAAGAAACATGGAGAAAAATATTGGGGGGGCTCAACAAATTACACACAATCTCAAGTCTCTGTATATCCATACAGCATCAAATGTTACCGATTATAATGTTGACATGGGTTTTTTTTTTAAATTTTCCCAATGTCTTCACTTTGACACAATAATTAATTATGTTCCTTTCCTGAATAAGTGTCGGGCTATGGAGGATTTGAAACCATGAAAGTTATCATTTTTTTTGCTTAAAGCGCTTTCAAGAATATTTTGATTGTTTCCTCACCCCAAAACTTCCCCCCGTCTTTAACAACAAAAAAACAACAGTCGCCCCCCAAAGTATGCCATTCAATTTTTGTTTTACGTATATGTGAATTATACAGTCTTTTGGGTTCCATAAAACAAAACAAAAAGATAATCTTTTTCTTTTGTGTTACATCCAGGATGAAAAGTTGATAAATATTTTTTTTTCCTTATCCACAGTGTCTACTCAGCAATCCTAACTAAGGTTTTGCTTCCTCTACACAAAGCATTTAAAAGGATGAATAGTTTAAGAGATCAGATTCAATAAACAAGAAAAGAAAGCAAAAAAGAGGTCACAGCACAAGGGAGTTTACCGTGTATTTATTTTACCCCGGGTCTTGTCCCCCGCGGTCGGACTGTGTTTGCCCGTTTTACCCTCCCCGGGGCGAATTGGAGCCCTTATTTCCGATCTTAGGGTAATGTGGGACCTCACACACCACACACCCCAATCCCCCTTTCTAAGGGGAAGTAAACCCCCCCGGATTTTTCAGTGTAAAAAATTTCCCGAAGCATTGAAGATTCGAACCGGTACCCCGGGAAAGGAGGCCAGGCTCTATCCACTTGACCATCGTGGGAGTGTGTGTGTGTATGTTGGAGAGAGAGAAAAAAAAAAAAAGGGGAGAAACAAACAAAAGACATTTGGGGGGGGCGGTGTTAAGCAGTGGTTAACGTCTCCGTGTGGCGTTTTCGGGGACCCGAGAATTTGTTTATGAGCAGCAGGAAAGGGAGGACACAGAAACACCCCATTTTTTAAAAGTCTTCATGAGGGAAAAAAAGATAATACATTATTAACATGCAGAATATTTGGTTTGTGTACTGTGTATTTAATAAAATGTCCAAGCTTAAAATTTTTGACGGAAAAAAAATAAAAAACTGATGGTGGGTCTAAATATAAAGGTACGATGTGGTAGTTTTCAATTCAGATACTATCTACCCTAGAAAAAAACTATACGCCACCTGACTAATTCGCCACCGTATATATTTCGAAATTATAGCATCATACTGATTTTTTGTGCCACGGAAGATATCCTGTTTTTTTTATCATGATTATGGCAGTGGGGAAACTACGCTGTTCGTGTTGTTTTATGCTTTGTTCTGCAAGTATATACGGTTTCAAATTTCGCTGATTGTTTATTTTTTGGGCTACGCGATGGGGGAGGACACTCAGAAAATAAACCTACTGGCGATCTTAGGAGGTCGCCGCCGGTTCATATTTTTGTAATTTGTCCATTTATAGCCATAATATGACACAGGGTGAAGGGGCACAAATGACACAGACTCTCCAGATTAGCCCCCTTTTAACTTTCCTTTTAAACATGGATGATAAATGTAAGTATTTCGCCACCGACGTTGTAAAACGTCGAAAAAAAAAAGTTGTCCCGTCGAGTTTTAAAGTTATCACGGGAAGCATCTCTCTCTCTTCTCTCTCTTCTCCTCCTCCCCTCTCCTCTCTCCCCCTCCTTTTCCCCTCTCTCTCCTCTCTCTCTTCTCTTTTCCCCCTTCTCTCTCTCGCCCCATTTTTCTCTTTCTTAAACGCTTTTCTCTATAGTGTTTATGTTTCTTTTTCTTTTAATTTTTTATTCTTCTTTTATTTTTCTCTTAAAAGATTAAAAAATTTTTTTTTTTGCAAGGAGGTTTTTTCTTTGTAATGCTTAATCCTCCTTATTTCCCCCCCGAGAGAACATATTTTCTTTCCCTTTAAAAATTTTCCCCGGCCCCCACCCTTCCCCCCTTTTCCTTCCGCACCTCCTTCCCCAAACCCCCTCCCCCTTCACCTTTTCGGGGGCCTGGCAGGTTTTCCCCCCCCCTTCCTCCCTTTTCCCATCCACAAACCACGTACTTTTTAAAACCCTTTTTCTTTTCATTAGTTTTTTCCCCTTTGGAGTTTTGGGAATTGCTTTTTGTTTTTTTATATGGGGCTTTGATTATTTTTGTTATTTAAATATAAATTTTAAATAATTTATAAATAAGAAGATAAAATTTAAAACCCGTATGGAAAGGGGACGGGGACAAAAACAAAACCAACAAAACAAAACAAACCACCTTTTTTTTTTTGTTTGTTTAGGGATAATGCCCCGACCAAGGACACCCTGGCATAAGTGTGGCCGGCCCCACCCCGGGGGGGGGGGGGGGCAAAACCCCCCGGGTGGACCCGGGTCTTCACGGGGGGAAAGGGGCGGGTTTTAAAAAGCCAAACCCTTTCCCCTTTTCCTGCCCGGGGGGGAAACCCCCGGGACTTCTCGGTTGTAAGCCGAGCGTGCTAACCACTACACTACGGAGTTCCCTCCACACACACTGTTGACATCCCTCACACACACACACACACACACTGTTGACATCCCTCTACCACATACTCTTCCAAAAGTCGGGAATATGCTGCCCGGCACGTGGCCGCTCAAACGGACTCCTTACTTTAGTATTATCATTATCATTATTATTGTTATTATTATTATTATCATTATTATTATTATTATTATTATTATTATTATTATTATTATATTATTATTATATTATTATTACTATTATTATTATTTTTACCACTATTACTACTACTACTATATGTATACTACTACTACTACCTGGACCACCGCCACTACTACTACTACTACAACCACTACTACCACCACCACCACTACTACTACCGGTACTACAACCACCACCACCACTACTACTTCCTCTACTACTACTACTACTACTACTACTACTACTACTACTTTTACTACCACCACTACCTCTACTGCTAAGCTTTCATACCAAACATCATTAGTTAAAGCAGTTTGTCCCATAACAATTCACTCAGAAAGGCCATAAAACATCCCAACAGCTTCATTGCTTCTCTGCAGCGTCCCAGCTCCTCTAGTGTTCGTCTTGAGAAGGATGGTTCAAAGGGCATGCATGGAGAGGGATAGGGGGAGGGTCTTTCTCTGTCTGCGTGCCTGTGTGTGTGGTGTGTGTGTGTGTATGTATGCGTGTGTGTGTGTGTGTATGTGTGTGTGTGTGTGTATGTGTGTGTGTGGTGTGTGTGTGTGTGTGTGTGTATGTGTATGTGTGGACGGACCTGACCGCCCCGCTGTCAACTACGTCGCTCCGCCACCGTGGCAGCCCTCTGCCGCCCAGGTGATTATCGCCACACTGCCGGCCGCGAAGGCGTTGTGCACGCGGGAGGAGCTGAGGCAGCACGCCCTGCAGGCGGTGGCGCACGCCAATGTTCCCAGCAGCGTCGCCCTGCAGGCGGTGGCGCACGCCAATGTTCCCAGCAGCGTCGCGGTCGCTATCTACTACACCGACGGCTCCGTTGACCCTGAGAGAGGCCGGACAGGTGCTGCGGTGGTTACGGGCGGTGAGGTGCTGTCCTGGAGGACACCCGACCATTGCTCCACGCTGCAGACGGAGCTGGTGGCGATAGAGCGCGCCCTACAGCACGCCCTGGGCCGACAGGAGGAGGTTGTGGTGATTCACACCGACTCCATGTCTGCCCTGCAGGTCCTACGGCAGCCCCGCACACCGATGGACAACGTGCAGCTCACCACCGCCATCCTGGGCCACATCCAGGGCCTCGCCGCGCAGGGGCGCTGTGTAAGGTTCAACTGGGGCCCAGCCACATAGGCGTCCGTGGCAAACGAGGCGGCCGATGAGGCGGCCCGGGAGGCCACCAGACATCCAGCGGTGGCCTTGACTGTCTTACCCAGCATCCAAGGGGCCAAGGTACTGGCCAGACGCGCTGCCATCTGTGCCGCAGAACAACAGTATCGCCAGCTGGTGCAGACATCGAGGCAGGCAGCCTGGCACAAACAAGCCACGAAAAACAACGAGCCGTTACGCCCCGCCCAGCAGCTGTCCCGAGCCGAGGAGGTCGTTCTACACCGACTTCGGCTTGGCTACGTAACCCTGGATGAGCTGAGGGACGGGTTTGAGGAGCGGCCGTGTGAGCACTGTCCTCATATGACCCCCCACCCCCTGACCCACTACCTGCTTTCCTGCCCCGCTACAGAACGGCTCAGACAGCGCGTCGGCCCGGAAAGCGCGGCCGCCCTCGTATGGCAGTTTCAAAAAAATTTGCACCTGCTGCTGGAGGTGGCGCGTGCCGCCCCACCCCCCCGATGAACACTAAGGAGCGGGAGTGACCTCACGCCCCGCCCACCTGTGACCTGACTGTGGCTGCGGCTACAGCGGCGGGCTGATGCCCGCTCATTTATTACTGGCTGTATGTGTATGTATGTGTATGTGTATGTATGTGCATATGTATATGTATATGTATATATATTTATGTAATAGATGTAAATAAATAAAAATAAAATAAAAAAGTGTGTGTGTGTGTCTGTGTGTGTATGCGTGTGTGTGTGTGTGTGTGTGTGTGAGAGTGTGTGTGTGTGTATTCATCTAGTTGTATTCATCTAGTTGTATTTTACAGGGCCAGAGCAATGCTCGTATGGCCCCGTCTCCATATTAACATTTTTATCATTCATCCTTACTGCTTTGTTTTGGCCGAAGCCAGCACCCCAGAGAGCAGGTCACAAACCCCGGCTAACACCCGGTACCCATTCACTGCTGGGTGGACAGGGGCTCGGGTTTCAAGGAAACAACCCATCTGTTTCCGCTCCGCCCGGGGATCGAACCCGGGACTTCTCGGTTGTGAACCGAGCGTGCTTCCCCTACACCACGGAGTCCCCTTTACGGAGAGAGAGAGAGAGAGAGAGAGAGAGAGAGAGAGGGGGAGAGAGGAGAGAAGAAGAGAGAGAGAGAGAGAGAGAATGGGGGGGGGTGTTTTGTGTGGGGTGTGTTGTGTTTTGTGTGTGTGTGTGTGTGTGTGTGTGGTGTGAGCCCTTTAATTTTCCCCGTTCGAAGGTGAGGTGATGACTCCCTTTTCCTTTTCCTTTTACTTTTGTCCCTTTTTTACGAACACACACACCACACCACACACACACACACACCCACCACACACACACACAACACAAAAACCACACACCACACACACCACCACACACAAACCACACACACACACACACCCCACACACAAACAAAAACCAAACACACAACCCCACACACAACACCACACACAAAACCCCCACACACACACACACACACACACAGAAATTTAAACCCCCCCCTTTTTCCTTTTCCCCTCTCCCCATTTTTTTTGATTTTTTCTCCTTATCTTCCCCTCTTATTGTTTTCCCCCTTCTCTCTCTCTCCCCCCTCCCCCTCTTCTCTTTTCTCCCCCCCCCCCCCCCCTCAAAGGGGTTTAGGTTTATAACAGTCCCGCCTGGTGCCCCTAGTCTAGGACTTTTGCCCACACAGCCTTGGGCCCCAGACAAACTTTCGTCGCCCCCCTTTAATGCCGGCCCCCCACATGTTTCCCAAAAAATTTTTTTCCCCCCTAAATCTGTAAACTTTACTGCCCCCCTTTTTCAGCTTAAAGTTACTCCCATTTTTTGGGTCCCCCGAGGGTTTTAAACCCCTCTCATATTTATTCTCGTACGGGTCAAGACCCGTACTTTTAAAATTTTTCTGTGTGGGTTTTCTCGTTAAATTTATTTTACTCCCCCTACCTTTAAAAAATGACTATATACATTTTTTTCCCCAAATTTTATAATTTTATATATATATATATATTTATATAAAATATATAAAATATATGTTATATATATATATATATATAAAATATATAAAAAATAATAATATATATAATTATTATATAAATATAGATTAAAATATATATATAAAATATATATTATAAAATTATATTTTATATATATATATATATATATATATATATATTTTTAAAAATATATTTTTTTATTAAAATTTTTAATCTACATTTTTTCCTATCCACTTCTATTTCCCCCATTTTTATAAACTATTCTAAATTATTTGCCATCCTTTAATTTTAAACCACCCACTCTTCTTATATTGTAAAATTTTAAAATATAAAATAATAAGATATATTATTATATAAAAAAAAAAATTTTATATATTATTTTTATATTTTTTTATAATTTAACCCTATTTTAATTAATATATATTTTAAATAATTTTATAATTTAATTTTTATATATCTATTATATATTATATTTTAATTTTTTATTATTGTTTTATTTTATTTTTAAAATAGGATATTTTTTGTTATTTTATATTTTATATATTTTATATATTTTAATTTTATAATATATATATATATATATATATTGATCTGGGGAGAGAAATAGAGAGATAATTCATCATCACTTTCACAAGTTGTCTCACATCGCAGTGCTTCTTAGATGTATTTGTTGTTTCGAAATAAAATTCCGAAATAATGATCACTCAGTTCACCTTTTGCCAAATTTTGTGTGCATAATGAATCTACTTTTTTTTCCCTCCAGGCCTTTGGATGTTGTCGCTCAATATTAATTGTTTTTGTTTCTTCTGCTTTCTGTTTCTTTTTCTTTCGGCTTCTTCTTCCTCCTTTTTCTGCTTTCTTTTTCTTCTGCTTTCCTTTTCTTCTGATTTCTGTTTCTTCTGTTTTCCACTGGCTTATGTTTTCTCTGCCTTTTGCTCCCTTGCCCTTTTGTTTCTTCTTCCTTGTGTTTATTTTGCTTATATTTCTTTTTCCTTTTTTTTTTTTTACATCCTGTTTCTTGTCTCTTATGTTTTTTTCATTTTGTTACTTCTCTCTTCTGTTTCCATTTCATTGTCTTCTCTTTCTTCTACCTTCTGTCTTCTGTCTCCATTTACTTATGTTTCTACTATTTTATGTTTCCTTTACATTCCATTTCTTCTTCCCTACTCCAATACGTTATCAACATCTCATTGTCCCATGCAAACAGCTTTGTATCTTTGTGTACCTCATAAACGTGTGATAGTTCCCTTCTGTCTCGAGGAACTCTTCATAACTTCGCAGCCCGTATTGCATTTCTACATACTTACTGCAACACAAAAGTACGGACATCAACTTCTCATCGCCACTCATAATTATGTTTCGCGAAAAAAAAGATTAGTATTTCTTTTCGTGTTCACTATTGGTATTAACAACGACAATTCCTGCTACTAAATCCCTGTAATTATGCAGAACTTCCTTATTGTCAGAAATTCACACTTCCTTACCACGGACTTTCATAGGAGTTCATAATACCGGATGTAATTTTGCTTCATATTTCACAGATTGCTTTTTCTTCTCAATTTTAGTACATTCATCCATATCGTATCGTTATGGGAATCCATTTTCAATTGATAATTCATCTTATCTGACTTTATATGTTTGCCAGTGACTGCAAGTGAGGGTAGGAAGCAGCTTACGGTGGAGTGGCGGCCTGGTATTTATTGCTCAGAGAGAGAGGAGGATAGAGAGAGAGAGACGAGAGAAGAGCGAGAGAGAGAGAGAGAGAGAGAGACGAGAGAGAGAGAGAGAGGGAGGAGCTGAGAGAGGAGTAGAGTATGCGGAGAGAGGAGAAGAAGAGAGAAGAGGAGAGAAGGAGGAGAGGAGAGAGGATAGGAAGAGAGAGAGAGAGACGAGATGAGAGAGAGGGAGCAGACGAGGAGAGATGATGATAGAGAGAGAGAGAGGGGAGAGAGAGAGAGAGAGAGAAGAGGAGATGAGAGAGAGAGAGAGAGAGAGAGAGAGAGAGAGAGAGAGGGGGGGGAGATAGGGTCAGATAACAGACAGTCAACCTAAAATACAGACATTGGTGGGAGTGCAAGACAGCAAAATAAAATTAATAATCGTTAAAGTATTTAATAAGATATACGTTATTTGTTCATTATTGTGTACATTTCCTAATCTATTCTAATTATATGCTTAAGTGGTCGTCCAGCTGCTGTAAATACGTAACCTGAGTTTAAATAATCAGTATTCTTATTAGTTTTATGTTTTTGTCACATTTTTTACGGTTTTATCATTCCTGAACTAATACTCTCGTCGCATAATTTAAATAATTTTCACGCAGTATACAAAGGAGTAGAGACCATGCACTTTAAATTGTCAGGAGAAAAACAAGAATTAGTTTTAGTAGATTGCAGGATTTCTATCGGTAGTGACATATTTGGGCATCTTGGGAGGGTTGGTGCTGAACGGTCCCCTCTCCCTCTCCCCTCTCCCCCCCACCCATCAATAAGTGGCTCCATATATTACTGATAAGTCATCTCTCCACGAATTCCTGCTTGAGTAGCTTTGTCATGGTTTCGGAAAGAGCAATTGGACACCTTTATTTCTTATTTTATTATTATTATATTGGAAAGTGGTGCAAAGAAGAACGAGTATTGATGAAGCTTGACCGGTCCTGATGATACCTTGCAAGAAAATCCCCTC